>JAIFGZ020000447.1:0-421163 GCA_019925245.2 Oryza australiensis
GTCACCTAAATGGAGGACTCTCTCATCACCCAAATGAAGGAGACTCTCACATAAATTTCAAAATTTATATTTGGGTGGAAGATTTCGATGATCTGTTGTAGATAAAAAGAGCAAGTATGTATGCTCTATTTAGATGGGTATCTCTATCTATCTAATTTGGAGATAAGATTTGGGTTATTGTTGATGATGCTCTTAGCCACCTCTTTGAATCCCTTGTCCTTGCATATTTGTTGTGATGGCTGCGAAGTACGGTTGGTACTCACTCTTGCTATTCAATCAATCGGAGGTGAATAATCTAGTCACTAAGGATCTATTTGGATGATGCTAAAGATGATGGTATCCGGTAGGTTTGAGTTAAGGTCGTTGCATGTGGCGATGGTGTTGTCACTACCTACTTTCCAGCATCTTTATCTAAAATTTGTTTTTAAATGTATTATGAATGATGGACCGTTTGGTCTATGATATAGTCTATGCTGTAGGCGATATAACGTAATAAATTACGCATGACACTTATGAGTATTTGATACTTTTATGTATCAAACCACTTGATCCATGAAATGGTGCGGTTATACACAAAAGATTTTGTTATAAAAACGGAGATTGACAGTACCTCTTTTGTTGCTATATGTTCACCGATCAGTAATAACAAGACTGTTATATGTTCACCGATTAGCACCTCAGTTTTTCCTCTTTCAAACTATCCTTAAGAATTAACGCCTGTTTAAGATTGGTTCTTAGAGCTGAAATAGGAAACATTTTGGCATCTGCAGATTACATGAAACAAATATACTGAAATGCAGAACAAAGCACATATTGTACAATAATAATGCAGAACAAGAAGAAAAATCGCAATCTAGAAAAGAGAGTGATGTAAAACTAGAATACAATACACTGTAGGGGTAAAAAATGCGAAAGACGTGTGGCTTCAGACGAGGAACTTCTGTAATAACCGCAGCATTTTCCCCAATTCCCCATCCATCTCCCCAACAAATCGTCTTCCCCACCAATCGCCGTCCAAAAGAATTTCAGAAACTCCTCCTCGTCCTCGTCCTCCTCCCAGCCCCATGGCGCCACCCACAGGAAATCGTGGCCGTGGACTGGATCCCCGAGATGCCTCGCCGGCATACCGGACGACGTCCGCAGCGCCCGCTTCTGCGGCTTCTTCCCAGGGGTTAGCTCGCCGCCGAGCTGCCCAGGTCGTACAGTGGCCTCGCCCACGCGCTGTTCGACCTCTGCACCGGCGCGTATTTCTCTACCAACAAGGAAGACCTCCTGATGTACACGCCCAACACCAGCGTCAGCGACGACCACGGCGAGCTCACGATTTCGTCCGTCGAGGTGTATTGCCACAACAATCACCGCTCGACCATGGCGGAGCAAGGGCAGGTGCTCGCCCGCTACCACGTGCAGTCCTGCGGGGAGCTGCTCATGGTCATCAGGTTCCGTCTTTACGAGGGAGGGCACGGTGGCGTTTGACGTCTTCAGGCTGGAGGCCTGGAGCCAGCAACGAGCAGCAGCCACCTTCATGGAAGAAGCTTGCCTTCAGCGCCCTGAGCGGCCGGAGGATCTTCCTCGGGCGAGGCTGCTGCTTCTCGCCGTCGACCTGTGCAACCCCTGCCCGCTCGCATCTACTTCCGCGACGCCGCCGCGAACTTCCATGGTGCGGGGACCTCGCACCTGGTCGAGAACCCGTTCAGCGAAGGCTGCGATCAGATTGCTCGCGATGGAGTTGGATTTTCCCATCAGCAAGCCGATGGTCCTCAAACGAAAACATGCGTAGATGGTCTCTGATCCAAGATTCCAAGTAATGAGAAACTCAGCTGCACCTGTATCAGGATAGAATTTTGTGGACATGTTCGGCATTCTGTTAAACTCAGGGCTGGTAATCCTTTTAGATTTCCCAATATGTTTTGAGTAAGAAATGAGGGATGAATTGTTGTTACTATCTCATGAGATTCATGAAATATTTGGTACTGATGCTTTATTACTTGACAATATTTCAGACTTGCAGTTCGGAGTTTTCCTGACCTGAACATTGTGTTTATTACTGAGGTTGTGGCCTCTTTTACTATTGCTTCCATTGATTTTTGATGCATCTGTTTTGATGTTAATCATTTTAATGTTCTACATTAAACTTTGATCTCTGCATTTGTTTAATGACTGAATGGTGCAAGTTTTCCTACTTCCATTTCAGACAACTGATTAACCTTATGAGTTATGACAGCTGCTCTCATGTTGATTTTTCCCCATCTTTTCTGAAAGATTCTTTCAATTGTTCTCACGACATTGAAATATTAACCTGGCTGGTATTTTCAGTGGTAAAGCAAAACATAATTCAGCAGTTTAGGTTGTTGACATTTGGCATGACAGTGTGTATTAATCATGAATGGCATTTTGAACACTTCTTTTAACTTTGAGCTTGCAATTCACAATGTGAGCCATAAGTGACTCGGTATCTGGTTGCAAATGTCTTATTAATTTGAGATATGAGTGGCTGTTGCTGCATGATGAAGCACTGAGTTGCCTGAATTTGAGGACATGCCACCATCAACAGGAAGAAGTTGATATCCTGTATTATTTACAGATTAGAATTTTACTGGCACGTTAACTTGTGTGACCCTTGATTGAGTAACAACTGAAGACTGCTACACGTTGACTGATTTGCTTATGGTTTTCCCTGTCAGCTTTTCAACTATGCTTAAGAATTACAGCCTGCTTAAGATTAAATCTGTGAGCATTTGAGTAACTGCAGAACTGCAGATTGTATGACTTCAAACCCCGCAGTAAGGGTGTCTATGAGGTTCTTTGTGACTGCGCAAAAAGGTGTTTATTGATCAATTGTTGATGACTGGTTGATCAATTGTTGATATTGGCTTTTGGTTGTTTGTCTGAACTGCTGTATATTTTCAGTGTTCTGTTCAAACTTAGAATGCCATAGACCTTATAGAAAGTTGCCTGCCATCCCTGAACCATCTTCCGGTCTTCCAAGCAACTGAAGAAAGTTAATGGTTCAGTAGTACTTCAATCACAAGGCCACGGAGCTATATTAATTTCAGCTGGCATTCTCTGGATAATACTGTGGCAAGTTTTTTACTTACAATAGGATATGTGAGCTTCAGCTGAGAAATGAAATAAGTACGGTACGTATTTGTCCATTAACAAATATCCTGTTCTTCAACTTTTGCCCTGAGAAGAAGTGGGAAACGAAAGCAGTTTAGTTACTTGAATCAACAGAACGGAAATGAAAATGGTGACAGTGGTGCCTGCCTATTGAAATTAACTATATAGGTTGAAGGAACATTCCTGTTCTGAATCTTCCAAATCAGTGAAAGGACAATGCAGAAGAATTGTTTACTTTGAATAAGGAAAGCACTGAAGTATAAACAGAGATAATCTTCTAATAAACTAAAATGCAGAACAAGCACGAGAGATACAAGTGTAGCAGAGCAATGTCTGGAGATCAGCGTAGAACAATGGAAATGCAGAACAATACGAAAAGCTTGGCAAGCAAGAAGAAAAGGATTAGAAGCGTCGTGTCTTCAGACGAGAAGGTTATAAATAACAGCTGCTCTGTAACCGCAGCATCCATCTCCTGCAACGAATCTTCCCACTTGCCCTCTTCTTCTCCCCACCATTCCCAATCCCATCCAAAGTTTCCAGAAACTCGAAATCCTCCTCCTCCCCTACCATGGCCGAAGCAAACATGACGTGGGCGGAGCTCCCCGAAGAATGCGTCGCCGGCATCCTCCACCACCTCCTTTGCCTCCCTGACCACTCCATGTTCTCCGGTGTCTGCACAAGGTGGCGCACCATCGCTACGCGGCACCTGCCGCCTATGCAGCCGTGGCTGTTCATGCCGTCCACCACCGCGACCTCCTTCTTCTGCGTCGCCTGCGAGCGCACCCACCAGGGGCCCCGCCTGCCGGACAACGCCCGTGGCGCGCTTCTGCGGCGCCTACCTTGAAGGTTGGGTCGCCGCCGCTGAGATTCCGTACGATGACCGGGCTCTCCCCTGGAATCGTGGCCCCGCACTGCTCAACCTCTGCACCGGCGAGCGCGTCCTCCTCCCGAGATACCTCCGCAACAACAACCCTAATGTCACCACCATCAACCACATCCAAGCCATCATCCTCTCCAATACCCCATCTCAGGCTCACCCGTACTACGCCGCCGCCATTGTGTCCGGCAAGCCCAACATCATGTTCTGGCGCCCCGGCATGAACGAATGGGCGCCGCCGATGCTGAAAGTGGGACTCGGGGTTCAAAATGTGGCAGAAGCAGCTATCCAAGGACCCAATCGAGGACGCCAAATACATCGTCTTTGGCCCGCTCGGCGAAGGGGTTCTATGTTCTCAACAACAAGGAGGACCTCTGGTGTACACGCCGCCCAAGGCCAACGGCAGGCATGGCGAGCTCACGATGTCGTCCGTGGAGAAGTACCAGGTCCGCAGAAATCCCCGACAGACCAAGCCGGGGCCAGGCGAGTGCTCGCCCGCTACCTCGTGCTGTCTTGCCGCGGGCATCTGCTCATGGTCGTCAGGTTCGTCTCCACCGAGGAGGCCACAGTGGCGTTTGACATCTTCAAGCTGGTGCTGAAGCCGCCGTCCTGGAAGAAACTCACCTTGGACACGCTCACAGACCAGACGATCTTCCTCGTGCGAGGCTGCTCCTTCGCCGTCGAGATGAGGAAATCCTGCCAGTGCCCTCCCAACATCTACTTCCTGGATGACTCCACGAGGTTCAACGGCGCAGGGACTTCGACCTCGCAGGCGCAGCAGGTCAGGACCCGTTCCCTGCGGCGACACCGGCAGATGCTGCGAGCAGGGCATCGTCCGCTGCCTGCCGCGAGAGCCGCCATCAGACTCCTCGCCGTGGACTTGGTTCTATCTTCCCCCAAACGAGGCCCTTCGTCACTGGTTCATGGAGCAACTAATCAAACGAGCGGAACAGCAGAGACTGCATGATCATCAGGATGGGTAGAATTTTGTGCAGATTGTTCAGTGTTCTGTTAATTCAGCTCCGGTAATCCTTCAAAATATGGCAATATGTTTGAGTAAGGATTGAGACATGAATCCTTATTACTATATCATGGGATGCATGAATGATTTCATACCGGTGATGCTTTATCTCTGTCAGTATTTCATTCTTGCAGTTCTGATTTTCCTAACCCATGAAGGTTGTGATCTGTGTTACTATTTCTTCCATTGATATGATGCCTGATGCCTCTGCTGTGCGGTTAATCATTTTAACATTCTGCTCTCTGCATTCGTCTAATCGCTGAATGATGCCTGCTATAATTTTCCTAGTGCAATTCTGAAAATTGATTAGTACCTTAAGACTGTTATATCCATGTTGACTCTTTCATCTTTTCTGAAAGATTCTTTCAAATGCTCTTATGAATTTGAAAGGTTGAAATCTGTCTGAATATGTCCATGTTATGCTTTTAAAAACCTGAACCTCAAATCCGTCTCATGTTATGCTTCTCATATTCCCATTAGTCTTTAAACTATATAGTCTCCAGTACAAGCACCCAAATATATCATCCATTTCTGGCAACAAAATTGTTTTTGTTCAGCTGTTGTATGACAGCGTAAGCCATTATTTGCATCTCAAATTCCAGTTTCTATACCATCAGAAGCAGTGATAGGGTGCACTGGTATGCTCTGAATATCACCGTGGTAAGTTTAATGTATTACATGGAGTATATGAGCTCATTTGAGGTGAAAATGAAATCAGTACAGCTCGCAATGTTAATTCATATGATCTGCGTGGCATGTCACGAATATCCTCTTCTTCAATATTTGAGCTGAAGAAGTGGAAATGAAGGCAATTAGTTACTTCAGTGGCAAAATGGAAATGAAGAGGACCATTCCTGTTCTGAATCTTTCAAATCAGTGAACTCATCAATGAGCAACGTTGGGCAGCAGCCACCATTGCGACCTCCTTCTTCTTCTGCGTCGCCTGCGAGCACGCCCATGACCCACCACGGCAATCGCATGCAGGACAACGCCCGCGACGCTCGTTTGTGTTGGAATTAATGGGAATAGTCCACGAGCCTTACAATTAATTCCTGAAATAAAACTCAAAAGTCCAGTAAGACTCATATATGACATGACAAGATGAAAAATTTTAGTACCACCTTGCTAGATTAGGAATGAGGTTCTCCCAAAGTCATGGATGAGGGAGAGGAGAGAAAACCACACGCGCTCGTTTGCGGGGCGAGGCCGGGCCGCGATTCGAGTATCCTAACCAAATCCGCTATGGGTCTTTGCCTTAACGCACAAGTCATCCGGGGCTATATATATATATATTCGCTGCGCGCGATGGTGCATCGATCACGATGCGAGCCCTATCCTTCCCTATCCTTTCGTCAGGCGTGCACTGCGACCGGGAGAACGGGTCTACGCGCGTCGTCCTTATCGATCGATCCCGAGCCCTATCCTTCCCTATCCTTCCCTATCCTTCCGTCGGCGTGCACTGCGACTAGGAGAGCGAGGTCTACCTCAGGCCGTCATCCTTGCAATCCTGCCCAGGAGAGCCCTATCTGCTGCTAGGCGTGCACTGCGGCCGGGGAGCCGGTCTCGGCCGTCGTCCTTACGAGTCGTCCTTGCGATCTGGCCCGACGTGAACGTATTTGTCGGCTACGTCCACGGCGAGTTCTTGTGATTCCTAAGCCTAAGCGTTTGGTACACATCTACAAGTTATTGTAATCATAGCTATTATTTTCATATATGCTAGTGTGGTAGATCTGCTCATGCTAGTTCTATGTGGTAGTTATGATCTATTTAATTCGAAATTTAATTAAACAATTGTCTAATTTTTCAACAATCCAAAAACCTTATTTTAGGCAATATGTTCAATTTTCTATGGCTTGTTTTTGCCGAGTGCACTAAGGCCATAAAAGTTTTTGGTGTGCACTTCAAGAGATGGCAAGCAAAGGTCCGCCTTTGGCTTCTTGTTATGTGAATATGTGGGAAGCGAGACTTGGCAAACCTAAAGGAGATCTTTCGCTCATGATCGAGAATAAGTTCTCGGATGTCAACAATCTCTTCGTAGGATGCATTACGGGCATGCTCACCGATCGTCGGTGCGATGTGTACATACACATGACATATGCCAAAGAGCTATGGGATGCACTTGGTTGCTAAGTATGATGCATCGGATGCAGGCGATAAGCGTACACCATGAAGATCTTCCATGACTACAAGATGGTGAACAAGATGCGTGGTGGAACAAGCACATGAGGTACGAGTGCATTGTCCAGGAACTCAAACTTCGAAGTGTCGTTTGCACGACAAGTTTGTGGTCGGGTGCATAATTACAAAGCTTCCTCCGTCTTGGAGAGGTTCCGCCATTGCTCTCAAACACAAGAGACGAGGAGATATCGGTTGAAAACCTTATAGCGTCTCTAGATGTAGAAGAGAAAGCTCGGGCTAAAAGGATACTTCGAAAAGGAGGCGTAGAAGTTCCCACAAGGCAAGAACAAAGGGAAGAACCGAGAAAATTCACAAGGGTGTGAAGAAAATTCACAAGGGTGTGAAGAGTACTTACTTGCCTTCAAGAAGAAGAAGAATAAATTTGAGTTGACTTGCTTCACATGCGGAGAGAGTGGGGCACTTCTCCAAGGATTGCCAGACTATCACTGAGACCATAAAAAGGAAGAGAGTTGATAGTGGGTCAAGGCTGTCAACATGGTGACCATGGGAGACGAGGTACGGTAATTTACCTACTTTGTATTTTCGATTTTTTTTTTTTTTAATCCACGAGTTGGTGGTTTGATACGGGGCCAATGTCCATGTGTAAGTTGACATAACTATGTTTTCTTCTTATCACGGGCCCCAAGGCTGTGATGATGGGAAATGGGTCACATACGGTGTTTGTGGTGTTGGTACGGTTGATCGAAGTTTACTTTGGGAAAGATCGTGCGAGTGAAGAATGTGCGGCATGTCTCTTCCATCAACAAGAATCTAGTTAGCGGCTCCCTACTTTTGAAGGGCAGGTTTCAAGTTAGTCTTAGAGTCCAATAAATTAGTAGTGTCCAAGCATTAACGGTTTATTGGTAAAGGCTATGAATGCGGAGGCTTCTTCCGCTTTTTCCTAGCGATTTTAGCAATAAGTCGGTAAACCATATTTGTGGTCATATTAGTGATAATACAAGTGTTTGGCATTCTCGTTTATGTCATGTGAACTTTGGCTTAATGTCTCGACTATCCAGCATGCGTTCAATTCCGAATTTCACCATTGCCAAAGGTTCTAAGTACCATAGTTGTGTGCAATCTAAGCAACCACGAAAACCTCACAAGATGGTAGGGGAGAGGAACTTGACACCTCTAGAACTCATACATTACGATCTCGTGATATGAATGGTGTTTTCACAAAGGTGGAAAGAAATACTTTATGACGTTGATTGATGATGCTACTCGTTTTACATTATACTTACTTTAGCAAACTAAGGATGATGTATTAAACTATTTTAAAATCTATAAAGGCGAGGTTGAAAACCAACTAGAAAGAAAGATTAAATGTTTTAGGTCGGATCATGGTGGCGAATTTTTCTCTAATATTTTTGATGAATTACATGAGGAACATGATATTATTCATGAGAGGACGTCACCCTATTCAACCGAATCAAGCGGGATTGCCGAGAGGAAAAACCACATGATGGCCGACTTGGTTAATGCCATGTTAGACATTGTTTGGTTTATCTAAGGCATAGTGGGGAGGCCTTGTTATTTTGCTTGTCATGTCACGAATAGAGTTCCAAACGGGAATAAGGATCAAACGCCATATGAAATGTGGATTGGAAAAAAAAAAAACCATCACTTGTTTTACTTGCGCATATGGGGGTGTTTGGCTAAAGTAAATGTGCCAATTACCAAGAAGCGTAAACTGGGGTCTAAAACAGTGGATTGTGTCTTTCTAGGATATGCTGAGAGTAGTACAGCTTATAGATTTCTAGTTGTTAAATCGATGTACACAGTATGCATGTTGATACTATTATGGAATCTCGTGATGCTACATTTTTTGAGAATATATTTCCAATGAAAGATATGCTTAAAACTTCTAGATTGTTATACGAGATTACTCCCGAACATCCCTCTGTTGAGGCTTCGAACCATCTAATGAGCTTGAGATAGTTCTGAGAAGGATGACGGTGAAGCTCCTAGAAGAAGTAAGAGACTTAGGATTACAAAATCCTTTGGTGATGACTTCATAGTGTACCTTGTGGATGACACTCCTACAACTATCACTAAGGCATACGCATCTCCAGATGCGGATGATTGGAAAGAAGCTGTCCAAAGTAAAATGGACTTGATTCTATCTAATGGAACATGGGAGCTCACGAACGACCCTATGGGTGTAAACTAGTGGGTTGTAAATGGGTGTTCAAGAAAAGCTTAAGCCAGAGCGGTACAATTGAGAAGTACAATGCTTGACTTGTGGCTAAAGGGTATACTCAAAAGAAAGGATAAGACTTCTTTGATACCTACTCGGCGATACGGACATTGCTTTCTTTGGCGGCCTCATATGGTCGATCGTTTCATCGAGATAGACGTAAAGACAACTTTCCTTAATGGAGAGTTGGATGAGGAGATCTATATGGATCAACTTTGATGGGTTCATAGTGAAGGGTCAAAAGAGCAAGGTGTGTAGATTGTTAAAATCACCGTATGGCCTCGAAACAAGCACCTAAGCAATGGCATAAAATGTTCGATAGAACTTTAACTTACGTCGGTTGTCATTAATGAGGCGATAGATGTGTGTACTATCGCTATGGTGGGGGTAAAGGAGTTATCCCGTGTATGCGTATGTGGATGATATTCTTATCTTTGGCAAAAACATTGATGTTAAGTCCTTCTTATCAAAGAATTTTGATATGAAAGATGCAGGAGAAGGCGATGTGATTCGAACATCAAAGCGATTAAGGATGAGACTAAGATTACTCTTTTACAATCTCATTATGTAAAGAAGGCCTTGAGCCGTTTTGGCTATATGGACAAACAAGTCTTCTCCAATTCCTTATGATCCCGAGTGTGATACTTTGAAAGAACAAGAAAATTTCTAAGGATCAACTAAGATATTCACAAATTATTGGATCACTCATGTACACTAGCTTGTGCAACAAGGGCCAGACATCTCTTTTCTTTGTGAGCAAATTGAGTAGGTTCATGTCCAACACAGGTAGTGATCAGCGGCATGCTTTTGAGAGGATGTTGCGCTACTTGAAAGATACTATGAGTTATGAAATTCACTATTTTGGGCACCTGCTATGCTTGAGGGATATAGTGATTCGAGGCTGGATATCGAGATGTTGATGAACTTTATGTCACGAGTGGATATGTATTTACTGCGGGAGGTGGTGCAATATCTTGGAGGTCTTACAAGCGAGACTATATTGACAAGGTCAACCATGAAAGGAATTAAGCTGCTTTACACATCTACGGTTGGGGCTAAATGGTTATGTGAGCTCTTGATGGACTTTGTGGTTGAAAAACCGGTCTTGAGCTATCCTAATGAACTATGACAATCAAGCTGTGATAGTCAAAGTGAACAATGCTAAGGATAATGCGAAGTCATCAAGACACGTTAAGAGACATTTGATGTCTATCGGAAGTTGAGAAATTCCGGAGTGATAAGTGTGACTTATATATCAAATAGACAAAAACTGATGGATCCCTTTACCAAAGGGCTATCACGAAATGTGATAGATAGTGCATCGAGGAGATGAGATTGAGACCCATATAAGTTGACATAGTGATAACCCAACTTATACGATCGAAGATCCTGAATTAGGACGATAAGAACTAGCTATTGGTTAGCGAGGAGAGCTCGTTCATACAAAACTTGCAATTCAAGGCTTAGTCCATTGTTCAAGTTATGGATGAGTGTAGCTTGAAGCTTTATGCAAGTTTAACTTAACGGTCCTCTTTGAAGCACTAGTATATCAAACGATAGTGAAAGCAGAGACAAATCTCTAAATAGACATTTAAGATCTAATGAGGGATTGTTGGAATTAATGGGCCTAGCCCAAGTTTTTTAATTAATTCTTGAAATAAATCTCAAAAGCCCATTAATACCCATGTATAGCATAACAAGGTGAAAAATTTTAGTACCATATTGCTAGTTTAGGGTGAGGTTGTCCAACTTATATAGTGAGACTTCTCTCTAACTCCCAAAGCCATGGATAAGACAGGAGGAGAGAGAGAAAACCACGCGCGCTCGCTCGTCGGGCCGGGCCAGGTCGGGCAAGGACCACTATTCGCGTGCCTTAATTTTTTTGACAAATTGACAATTGTTCTCAAGCTGAATTTTTGGAGAGTCATAATCGGATACGAGTTGGTTTCAATTGGATAATCCTGATCAGATACCGAACATAGTCCTAACCGAATCCGCTACGGGTGCTGCCTTAACACACAAGTCATTCGGGGCTATATATATTCGCTGCGCGCGCATTCGTCTAGTATCAATCGATATGAGTTTTGTCACGTTTCTCACTTTGCTGCGCCGTCGCGTCGTGCGCCCTATCCCGCCGCCGGCATGCACCTACGGCCAGGAGAAGCGGGTCTCGAAGCCGTCGTCCTTGCGATCTTGCACCGGGAAAGGACGAATAAGGTTTTTAGGAAGCGCTCCGCGTGGCTGCTCAACTCAATCACGAGTGCGTCTTCCTGTTTGCATCGGCTCGATGTGAACGTCTTCGTCGGTTACGTACGCGGCGAGTTTCTGTGATCACTAAGGCTACAAAGGTTTGGTACATATCTCTGGTTATTGTGATTATGACTATTATTTTTATATATGTTAGTGTGATAGTTTTGTTCATGCTAATTCATATCCTGTGTGACAGTTATGATCTATTTAATTTGAAATTTAATTAAATAATTGCCTAATATTTCAACAGCTTGTGCGGCTCCTGGCGTTTGGCTCGTTGGCGCCGACATCCGCAGGATGACTCCACGGCGCGGGAACTCAACCTCCCAGCAGGTCTATCGACCCTCCAGCGACACCGGCAGATTCAGCTTCTCCGACCAGGACATCGTCCACTGCCTACCACGAGTGCCGCCGTCAGACTGCTAGCCGTGGATTTGTTCTTCCTGCCCGCAAAGTAGTACTGAAAGCAGTGGCACATCAGGGCCTGCATCAGGATGGATAGAATTTTCTGCAAATGGTCAGTATTCTGCTAATTAAGCTCTGGTAATCCATCTAAATTTTGCAATATGTTTGAGTGAGAAATGAGGCATGAATCTTTGTTACTACATCATGAGATGCATGAAACATCTGGAACTGATTCTAATCTTGGCAATATTTTAGACTTGCAGTTAGGAGTTTTCCTAGCCCATGAAGATTGCGCTGATTAATGAGGTTGTGAGTTGCGACCTCTGCTACTATTGTTCTTCCATATATTCCTGGTGCCTCTGTTGTGGTGTTAATCATTTCAGCTTTCTATATTGAGACACTTTGATCTCTTCAAATATATCATCCAAATATATTTGACGGTACAAGCACCCAAACATATCATCCATTTGTTTTGAAGAAAAAATCGTTCATCTGGTAAATGACAGAGAAGACATCATTTGCGTCTCAAATTCCAATCTCCAAAATTTCTAATTATACATTATACATTAAGGATACCACCAGGAAGCATGAAGAACTTCTGAGAAACGACCAGATTGCATCTGTGCTAACGAGAACACCAACAAGATATATATGTAGACGAAATTTGTTCACAGTTCCGATCAACGTTCACATCCCTTAATTGAAACCAAGACCACACTAGCCTAACAAGCCAGCGGTATATACAAGTTACAACCACAACAAGCGCAGCACAAGGAGTAAAAATTCTGAAAAATCACAAAGTTGAGAGGAAACTGCAACGATCATTGCATGCGTCCAAATAATACTACAAATATTATATCTCCAGATATTTATTGATCCCTTAATCACGATAGATCGTGTCCGTCCGTTCCGATCTCTCGATCGATCAGTGGTAGCCGAGCGGCGCGGCCACCTCCCGCAGCGCGTGGCCCTGGTAATGTATGTCCTGCACATCCACAGCCATGGAGAAGTTAGCATAATTTGTTCAAATTTCAGTTTTTTTCTTGGAAATTGCCGAAATCTGAAACACGATGCATCCAAACAAGGTGAGTGAAGCGTACGGAGGCGTAGTGGTTGACGTCACGGTGGTGGGCCTCGTCGGCGCGGACGACCATGACGACGTCCCTGAGGGTGGCGTCGGCTGGGAGGCGCCAGTAGTCGATGGCTATGGCGGGGGCCGGGACGTCGTCGATCTTGCCGGCGTCGAGGTCGCGGAGGAACTCGGTGTAGGAGTGGACGGCCTCCTCCTCGAGGTAGCCGACGATGCGGTGGGCGAAGCGAGGTGAGAGGAGGTAGGCGGCGAGGTAGGCGTTGAAGAAGGCGCCCTGGATGGCGACCACCAGCGCCCGCTCGTACCACCGCGGCTGCGACACCTCCATGAACGTCATTAGGTGCATCCGCTCGTTCTCGGCCTCCTCCAGCAGCGCCCGGATCCACCCGCCGCTGTGCTCGAACCGCCGCAGCGACCGCAGGTGCAGCACCGCGCCGGCTACCATCCCCGGCACCGCCGCCACCGTCTCCAGCATCATCGCCCGGCACCCGTACCTCCTCTGCAACCAAATTGACATTAATCGTTGCTAGTACGGTGTAGTAGATTAGCAATCTGTCGACTCGCGATACGAATTAATCGCTTCGTCACGATAAAATCTCGAGAGTAATCCTTCGTTCTATTTACAATCTCAACGGGTCATGACGAGAGCAGTTGGTAGCTCAAAAGAACAGGGGAAAACAGAGTACAAGTAGCTTGCTAATTTCATGAAACACGATAATGGTTACCTACCTATCAGTCAGTCAAACATGTCCTTTCTTGCAGGTTGAAAAAAAAAATCAAATGGAACAGAAGCCCAACCCGGCCAGTCTTTGTTTTCGTGCTAGGGTCCAGAGAATCCAATAACACGAGTACCCGGTTTTTACGGTTCGGCCCAAGTCCACCAGGCCCGTATTTGAGCTCGCCTTCTAGTGGACTAGTAGGCCCGGAGAATACTGTTCTGAAGATCGAGTGTATGAGAGTTCATTCAAATTCAATTCTTTCAAAGTTGCTCAGCCGTATATGGTCCGAATTCCGAACTCATCCAGCTGAACTGAACTCACTGGACGGTCCAGATCTTCGGCTGTAAAGTTCACCGATTTGAGAATGATCCTTGATTAATTGTCAGTTAAACAAATCAAAGATCTATAACCTATCCTAAGAAAAAAATCCTCTTGTTCAAAAAAGAGAAAAAATCCAAGCATGTAGATTTAGGAATTGCATGTATGCAGCAGCATAGTTAAAGATTTAGGAATTGCATATGATTTGTACTAGATTGTACTACTAGTACTAGTAAATCATCTTAGAAACGATACAGAAATGAGGAATCGCAGCAGCAATGGAACAGGGAAAGCGAGGAGGGTTTACCTGGAAGAAGAGGTCAACGGGCCAGCGCAACGACTTGACCGTCCACCTGGCAGCCTTGTCACCCAGCGTCGCCGGGTCGTGGTGCTTCGTCAGATCGATCGACAGGTCAGCTTCGTACGTATCCCACGGCTGTCCAGCAGTACAGTGAGACAGTGAATTAATCAGCGAGGTTAACAACGGTGATTAACTGATGATAAATTAATCAACGTGCTATGCGTACCCGGAAGCAGGACCACTTCCACACCGTGCCGTCCTCCTTGACGAGCCTCATCGGCGCCACGCCCCAGTAGCTCGCCGCCACCTTCTCCGTCTCCTTTTTCTTCGCCGCTGCCGCTGGTGGCGTCGCCGTCGGCGCAGTCACGTCAACACCGCCCGCCGCCGCCGTGCCGGCAAAGCGGCGGGGCGCGGCGGCGGCGCCGACCATCCACAGCGACGATACGGCCGGCGGCAGCCTTCCGGCAGGCCAGCCACAGGAGAGCGGCCGGCCGCCACCGACGCCGTCGAGAAGAGCTGGCTCGCCGCCGGCCCTGCGGCACGCTGCGCTGACTGCATCAGGGCCATTGATCGATCACCTGCTAGCTTGCGTAGGATCAAACCGATGGAAACCCTTGATTTCTTTCCCTGAAACCGGTGGAGCGATTAGCTAGCTGGCGCGTGCACTGTCACTATCCTTCTTATAATTAGGTGGGTTTCTTTTCTTGGTTTGTTTTCTTTCTCTAGCACTGCTATGCATGTATGGGGAGAGATGGGAGGGGTTTATATATAGGTAGAGACAGACGTTGTGTTAGAGCGCAAGTTGCATCTTTCCATGCTTCGCTGAAGCTGTTTGTGTAACATTTAAATTGCCAACAAGTTGGCAACTGGGAGTTGTAACGTGGAAGGACCCTAACCCTATCGTGATCACAAATTCACCATAGTGTCTACGTCTGTTTCGCGCAGCTAAGGTGTTGAAACTATGCCAAATAACCTCATGTGCGCAAGATTTAGTTTCTTTTGATATTATTTACCAGATCGTTCAAACGGATCTTATTTTCTCCATGCTTTAATATATATATATATATTTTCTTAAAAATAAATTATTCTACTGCTTAGACTATTTGTTTTAAGTTTTTGGTAAGTTTATTTATTATTATAATTAATTAGATAATTCACTGCTAGAATCCACTCAATAATATGTTTAACTGAGCCCACAAAATACAGCGTCTAGAGTTTTACTTTGATACACAATGGTGCAGACCAAACTCAGAGACAATGGGCTGGTGCTAAAGAGGAAACGGAGGACCGATGCAGAAGATCCCCTTGCTAGGTCAGATGATGACAAACTTCATATGAACGGTTTTTTTCATTTGAGATCGTTTAGAGTCCCTAATACTCTTACAATCTCTCGGAATATATTTTGAAAATGAATTTTTGAGTTTTTCAATCTCTGATGGAGAGATATATTCTATATCAAAATTGTAAAGCTCGACAAGATCTGAAAGGTTTTTGTTTGAGATCGTTTAGGTATTTATTTGTTGCTAGCTCTAGTATATATTTTTACACACTGTTTTTTAATTAGGATGTCCACACTTTGAAAAAAATAGAAAAACATAGCAAGTCTGGTTAAGGTAAACCAAAGTCCTATGAGATGCTTGTAAATATAGCCTAGTAAAAATTTTCTTAAAATAGTTTCTTTACTATGGTCATTCACTAATGTCCAGTTACATAATATATGAACTCGTGTAAAGAATACATAACATAAGTACACTTATAGTCAAACTAAAAATATTTTAAGGAAATATGATTTACAAAGTTGTAACAATATTTTAACAAAACTTTATATGATAGTTGTAACTCTCGACGAGATCTACACTTTGTAGTTGAACTTTTTTTTCCATTTGAGATTGTTTGGGGGGCCCAAATATTATTCATAGCTCTGAGATCTATTTTGAAAAGAAACAAATTTTTGAGTTTTTCAAATGACCTTGATGAAGATATGCTCTATTTCTCAGATGGAATTTTCCATTACATGCCTACTAAAATGTTTTTAAAATATCAGGTTTTTTGTCCCAACAAAATCAAAAAATAAAAATTTATTTTCACGCGTGGTTCCTAAGAGAGACGGCGGTTGTGGAACCCGCCCATACAAATCCTCAACTTCTACATGTACTTTTACAGGCGGTTAAAAAATACGTGTGTAAATTGTGAAAATAATCAGAGGTGCCAAAGCGTTCAACCCCGTTAGGGGCCGCACCTTTGTTATATATGGTGATAACAACCATCGCCGCTGTTTGTACAATATTATCACATGTAGTAGTTTGGATGGATGAACTTACCAGATTACAACAAACCCTATCTAAGTCATCCATCCAACTAACCATGCGTGTGTGAGATTATATTAGATATAACAGAACTATTGTTTAACAACCCTCCTCAATCACAACCTTTCCAAGGTTGAGATTGTGCTTAAAATTCTCCAATTGTGACATAGGCAATGCCTTGGTAAAACCATCTGCAACTTGATCTCCAGTGGGTACAAAATCAATCTCTAACAACTTGTTAGATACCCTTTCTCGAAAACAACGTGATAGTCAACTTCTATGTGCTTTGTCCTAGCATGAAAAACAGGGTTAGTAGAAAGATATTTAGCTCCTAAATTATCACACCATAGTTTTATCGTCGGCGGACTCTGCACTTGTAACTCTGCCAGTAAAGTTTGTACCCACATAATTTCTGCTGTTGCATTAGGTAGAGCCTTATACCACGACCATGTAATTGGATCTTGAGATTGTGGCTTGCTTATGTGTATACTAGGATACAAGATTGAACCTCCTATAGATCTTCCGTCATCTAAGGAACCAACCCAATTTGCATTTGAATAAGCACTTACAAGCATAGACTTAGACCGACAAAGCTTAAGTCCAAGATTAGTACATTGCTTCAAATATCTCAATATCCTTTTAACAGCTACCCAACGATTAGTATTCGGTGCATGTAAAACCGACAAACCTTATTAATTGGGAAATCAATATAAAGTCTAGTCAGGGTTAGGTACTATAAAGCTCCAACTACACTTCTCTAATTTATTGCATCTAAAGGTCCTAGCAAATGACCTTCATTTATAGATAACTTTTCACTAGTAGAGAGATTGTACTCTTTGGTTTGCGTAATTTACTCTTCCTAGGAGATCACAAGCATATTTGTCCTGTGTAAGAATTGCTGTACCAGGTACCTTGTTTACTTCTATACCAAGAAAGTAATGTAAGTCTCCCGGATCCATCAAGGCAAATTCCATGTGTAGATCACGAAGCAAAGCCGACCTTTGTTTCTTGTTTCGAGCTGGTTACAATTATATCATCCACATAAATAAAAACAAATACAATTAGATCTCCCATGTAGAAAAACAAAGATGTGTCGCCTTTTGATCCCTAGAAACCGGGATCATACAATTTCTTACTAAGTCTTGAATACTGAGGCTACGTGAGCAATGCAAAGCTCAAGTTTGCATACATTACAGGAAGGATATCTGGTGGTTGCCTCGTATACACTTCTTGCTCCAAAACTCCATGAAGAAAGGCATTCGAATATCTAGCTATCGCGTACACCATCCCTTAGACACAACAATAGATATAACAATACTAATAGTAGCTACTTTAACCACAGGACTAGAGGTATCTTCATAATCTATGTCATATAGTTGTTTAATCCTTTTTGCAACTAGGCGAGCCTTATATTTGTCTAGACTCCCATCTTGTTTTCTCTTAATTTTATACACCCATTTGCGGTCTATAAGATTCCTTGCTTGTTTAGGTGGAACTAAATGCCAAGTCTTGTTACTTATCAAAGCCATATACTTGACATCCATAGCCTTTTTTCAATTATCATTTTGCAAAGCATCACTTAGATTTTCAGGTTCTCCAATAACGGTGAGAAAGCCGGTCTTCTACTTAAATGTGCCATCGGTGTCAAATTTCTCTTTGTGGATTCCGGTTTGTAGATGACTATTTGGGTGAGAAACCGAATAGCTTCCTCCCAGTGGCAAAAGGATCGAGATGCGAGATGTAGTGGAAGCGACGTGATCGTCGTGGACCTCGTGCCTGCACCCGCACCGACAGGTGATTGCATGGCATGGATGGGCGACGTGGCGGCCGCCAAGCGTTGGGATGCGATGGCGAGGACGACATGGACCCCATGGGTTGGCCATCGGACGATGCAGCGCCTCCCGATTGGCTTACCGCGAGTCCGGCGAGAGTCCGACGAGGCGGTGTTGATCCCAAATCGAGCCGGAAGTGCTTCGACTTGGAAAATCACACACTAGCTTGAGAGATTTGCTTTAATCTAGTGCAGGTCCAAAGTATTGCTTCTTAGGTTCGTAGGCGTGACAGTTGGTTTGATCCTGCAACCAACTAGAAATAAAGAAAGCAAGTGTTAGTCTGCAAATGATAGCCGATAGGCTGATGGCCAATGACGTATCGTTTGTTGTTAAGCGATGCGGTATGCCAAAAGTGTGTTGATCCCAAATCGAGCCGGAAGTGCGTCGACATGGAAAATCACGCGCGGCATGAGAGATTTGCTTTACTCTAGTGCGAGGTCAAAAGTATTGCTTCTTAGGTTCATAGGCGTGCGATTGGTTTGATCCCGCAACCAACAAGAAACAAAGAAAGCAAGTGTTAGTCTGCAAATGATAGCCGATCAGCTGATGCTCGATGACGTATCGTTTGTTGTTAAGCCGATGCGGTATGCACTGAATCGACTAGGATAGTTAAATCTAATCGATCGGTCGTAGATATTCATAATACATAATCTAAATATCAAAATACATTTGAACTAAGTGATTGGGATAGATCGGTAGCGCATCGAGATAGTATAAATCACTTATATTCAAAAAAGTACCTTAATATGCAGATTATATACATTTGTAGCATAGTCGAGTCATGGATCTAATGTGTATCGGCTAGTACTCCTATACCACTTTATACTAAGATATCAATATAAACAAAATACATTAAACGAACCGATCAAGTGTTAAGATAACCTAACGAGATCGATACCAAGCTTAACATATATAATTACGGTGAGATCTTAATATAAAGGACAGCTTTAACATATCAAGTAAACATAAAATGAACAAGACAGTTAAAACATATAAGATAATTGAAACCCGATGCTATCTTTAATAGCAATCATAAAACAAGATAGATCCTCTATGATTCTAAAAACGACTTAATAGGCCGGACCTAACCGATGCAACATTAAGTATAAAAGAAGCACAAGATCTAAACAAGTTGATGAAAACCTTTCGAGATGGTGGATACCTTGTATAATCTGAACCGACAATGATACCTAACCATATTGGCTATTCTAATAACGAGAGACCAGCCGATTAGGGTTAGATCGCATTATTGATCTAGATTATACATCATATATGATAACTCAACGATTTACGTAAACAAGATTAGAGTATCATAATGATGGAAGCACTAATCCCAAGAGCGCAAGCCACCATAACAAGCTTTAACTTTTATTTGGAGATCGAACTCGATGCAGCCCAACTAGAAGCAAGAACTCGTCGAAATTACTAAAAGAAAAAGGGTAGCGATGCGACGAAGGTTGTATTGAACCGATTGTTGTTAATTACATGGTTACGGGTCGTATTTATACCCGGATACAAGAAAAGTCCTTGACGGACATGACTCCTATCTCTATTACAATTCAAATCACGAGATAATTTCCTCAAACAAACTCTCACCGACATTATCTATAAGGAAACTATTTAAAATATCCCAATTAATAGATACAATTCCCTTTCCTGGACTCTATCCATGTATGGCAATCCCCATGAAGCACTTTAAACAAATCCGAAGATGATTCCAATATTACCCTTACCGGAATCGGCTACATCGGCTCTTCTTGTCCGATTCGATATCGGCCGACGATAACCTTAGCCGATTTGGTCATCGGCCCGACGAACTCCTTAGGCGATTTGGTGCACTTGGCGCACGCGCTCGTCTTCGGAAGAACCCGACTCCCTCCAAATCGGCTTCAGCCTTAGCTCCAAATCTAATGATTGGCTTACCAAATTTGGTCATTAACGGCGAGAAAATGTACCACGTCGGGGGACGTGGCAGATTCCGGTGGATGGCGGGTGACCCGGTGGAGACGGTGAACCCGGAGCATATTCATCGCGCATGCTGATTTCACCAAGGATTGCACCATCCGGATCTACGTGGCCACATCCATGAGCCTATTTTCTCGGGACGGGAAATGGTTAGTATATGGACCAAACCTAAACTATTTTCAATGTGTTTTGTAGATACATGGTTCAATGGTGTCAATCCATCACAAGTTCATTATATCAATAGGTTATTCATGGATACTCAAATGGATCTACTACATTACCAATAGGTTATTTTGTGTTGCAATTCCACCTATTGCAACCATTTAAGGCCAATTGCGGCACTTTTAGGTGTTGCTTCAGTGGAAAATCTAGTAGTGCTAGAAACCAATATTATACAATTTCTTACTAAGTCTTGAATACAAGGCTCTTGGGAGCTTGTTTCAAACCATACAAAGCCTTATCAAGTTTGCATACATAATTTGGGAAGGAAACGTCTTCATATCCTGGTGGGTGCCTCATATACACTTCTTCCACCAAAACTCCATGAAGAAAGACATTATGAATATCTACCTATCACATACACCATCCCTTAGACACAAAAATAGATAGAACAATCTTAATAGTAGCTACTTTAACCACGGGACT
This sequence comes from Oryza australiensis, assembly GCA_019925245.2. Lineage (NCBI taxonomy): Eukaryota > Viridiplantae > Streptophyta > Magnoliopsida > Poales > Poaceae > Oryza > Oryza australiensis. The sequence goes on from JAIFGZ020000447.1 coordinate 21,228, forward strand.
AGAGGTATCTTCATAATCTATACCATATCTTTGTTTAAACCCTTTTGCAACTAGGTGAGCCTTATATTTGTCTAGATTCCCATCTTGTTTTCTCTTAATTTTATACACCCATTTACAGTCTATAACATTCCTTCCTTGTTTAGGTGGAACTAAATGCCAAGTCTTGTTATTTATCAAAGCCATATACTCTACACCCATAGCCTTTTCCAATTATCATTTTGCAAAGCATCACATAGATTTTCAGGTTTTCAGTAACAGTAACAAAGCTGATCTTATACTTAACTGTGCCATTGGTGTCAATTTTCTATTTGGGCAAGAAACTACCTGAATAGCTTCCTCCCTAGTCGTAGAAGGCTCGGATGCGAGATGTAGTGGAAGCAGACATGATCGTCGTGGACCTCGTGCCCCTGCACCCGCGACAGGTGATTGCACGGCATGGACGGGTGACGTGGCAGCCGCCAAGCGATGGGATGCTGATGGCGAGGATGGCGTGGAACCCATGGGCTGGCCATCGGACAGCACCGCGCCTCCGATTGGCTTGCCACGAATCCAGCGAGTCCGGCGAGGCGTCATCCGTGAGCCTATTTTCTATGGCCGCATCCATGAGCCTATTTTCTCCGAAACAGCTGCACAAATATATTGCTTCCAAGAATTGTATTAGCAAGACTAACAGGAACATTAGACACATTATCACTCAATTGTTGTACCCCATGATCAATAGAATTCAAGAGATGTGTAGGAAGAAGTAATTCAGATCTCATCCTTGCACCTGCGTTGGGATGATGTTTGGACAAAGGAAAAATTCTCTCATAAAAACATCTCTAGAAATATAGAATTTAAGCACTAGAAACCCTTGTGCAAGGTGCTATCCTACGAAAGTACATTGCTTTGAACGAAATTGCAATTTATGGGAATTATATGGTCGCAAATGGGGCCAACATGCACACCCAAACACTCGAAGAAAATTGTAATAAGGGGTATGTGTGGACGGGTGGTTGATCGGTCCTCATTAGGGCTACCCGAGGAGGTGAAAGAGTGGTTGGGAACGTCTATCGAAAGGATACGATGATTGACTCAAGAGAATGTCAACCAAGGATTTTAGACGAGTTCGCCCCCGGAGGATAACAAGCTTATGTCCTATGTTGTTTGTTGGGGTGGTGTATGAAGCAGTACAATGGTGTGAGTTCTTGGGGCTCTAGAGATTAGATCTAGCTTTCAAAGAACCCATCCCCCTTGCACTGCGGTCTGCCCTTCCTTTTATAGGTCAAGGAGGCGAGTTACAAGAGGACTTAGGGGCCAAGAAAGCTAAGACTAAAGGTTAAAAAATAAGTACAAACAACATCCGAAAAGTACATAGTGATCTTACGGGTCTTGCGCGCTGTGGGTATCCCGTGCCATCTTGCCTTAGGATCCATCCTCGGCGGGTACCTTCTACATAGTCTGTCGGTGACGTCATCTTCGTCAGGTTGTCCCCTCCTTATCTTCTCTGCGATCCTTGCAAAGCAAGCCTTCTATCCCGAGGAGATTTGGGGTCGGGCTAATGAGTCGTAGTCGGGATAGAAAGCTAGAGTCGGGATAGACGGGAGGTCGGGGCTGCCGACCCCGGGAAGAGGTCGGGCTTCGGCCCCCTCCCGAGGACTACTAGTCAGACTACGAGTGGTCTTAACTCTGCTCCATGGGCTACCTCGGGTGATACCCCCACAATGACCTCCAAACCTAGGGGTGAATAGGATATTTACCCTTAGGGTTTGAGTCCTTCCTAGTCGGGTCCCACGGTCGGCTCTTGAGGTTTTGAGCAGGCTTCGGTAGGTGCACGCCTAAGTGCACACTGCTAGGTGCGACCCACGAGCACGGGGCCGGATGGGACATTTGGGCCTAGGGTCAAAATCCTTCCTATCGAGACCATGGGCAAAGTCTTCATGACATCCTAAGCGTGCTTTGGTAGGTGCACCGCCCAGTGCACTGTCAGTGCGACCCGAGCACGGGGCTAGATGGTACATCAAGCCTAGGGTCAAGTCCGAGAACATCATCCTTGGGATATCTTTAGGACAACGTCTTCAATTTGGTGGGATAAGGAGAGTCAGCGCCCAAGGATAGATGGCGGTTGGCGAGTGGCCGTTGCCCAAATGACGATGGCGGGTACTTCAGCTCGAAGGCCAATGAGGATTGGCCGAGGCCATCGGCTCGGAGGCTAATGGAGGTCGGTTGTGCCATAGTCCGAAGGATGTGGCGATCGGCCGAAGGATGTAGCCGGAGGCTGATGACCGATATGCCATAGCCGGAGGTGTTGGTGAGATGCCATAGCCCAGCGATGACAATCGGCCCGAGGTCATAGCCCGGAGGCGATGACCAATATGCCATAGGCCGGAGACTAATGGTAGAAGGCATGGTCGGAGTGGTCGAAGGGAGATGTCGAGGATCGGTCGTCGGCGGTTGCACGGACTTGGGGCGTGTGCTGCATGTGGGCCACGACGGTTTGAAGCGTGCACCGATCACGTCCCATTAAGGCCGTCATGACCGGGGTCACGAAACGTCAGCTCACACGTCAGGTTTCCCACTTATCCCCAACGGCTCGCGGATCCGGCGGCCAAGATTTGACGCTTGGGCGGAGTGGCGGGCCCGGTGGCAGTTTCAACGGGGTGCGTAACGCTCACTGCTCATGCGCCATTAACCGCTCTGGGTAATTGATGACTCAGATCAACCGCTAAGATGTCGTGGTAGCCTGGAAGCCTGATGGGCCAGGGCGCCTCGGATGCACCGCAAACGCCATTAGCGACGCTGTGTGCTTTCCAAAAATAGCGTAGTCAGGACCATCATTGCCTCTTCTTAAGCCCCACCATTTTGCCTTTTTCTTCCTCACACCCTTTGCCAAAATTCACAAACTCTTTGCACTCGCGACATCGCTTTTGCCTCCTGGCTCCTCGCTGCTATAGTGCACAAGGCCGCCACCTTCACTACCGTTGCATGGTGTGCTACCGCAAGGATCAGCGGTTGTTTTCCCTGAAGACGATGGCATCCATCAAGAAGTCCTCGAAGAAAGGTGGGAAGGGCTCGACCAACGGCGACAAAGGCTCCGAGCGGGCTCGGCCCGTCCCATTCCGTCTTTGGGAGTGAGATCTTTGGAGGAGCTAGTATAGGCCGGTGTCCTCCCACCGCGGGAGATCGCGAGTGGCGCCCAGCTCGAGGGGAGCCATTCCTGACCCCCGACTCTGGTGAGTTGGTGGTCTTCTTGTGGAGATTGTGGCAATTGGGTATCTACTTGGCAAGCTTATCCGACTGGAGGTAGGGATAGATTGCGCCTGCTATATCTGTAAGCCGAACTTGACTTAGGTGTTACGGTTGCCGATAGAGATAAGGCAACCGGCCTATAGTCACGGTTTGGTAAGATTGAGGAAACCAACTTAGAATAAGATAGGGTTTCCGACTTGTAAACCCTTCCTCCCAAGACTATATAAGGGGGGCAAGGGGCGTCCCTTGAGGGATATTCCGATAGGAGTTCAGCTTTTAGCTCTCGGCTTTAGATCACGAGATCAATAAAGACACTCGGCGGATCGAATCCACCGAAACAGGAGTAGGGTATTACCTCACGAGAGGGCTGAACTGTCTAAATCTTCTTTTCCTTCTAACCCATTGTGCTTGGCGATCTTGCTGCGACCCCGGAAAATATATTGCGAAACCAAGTTTCGACGGTTAGCGCGCGCGGGTAGGGGCCGTGCGTCAAGACTTCTTCAACAATCTCGCCGACAAGCGTGATGGGATCTCCTTCAAGACTCGGCGACTTTGCCGCCCACTTCGTCGACGACTCCTCCTTCGACTCGGATTCGAACCAGTCGAAGGGAAAGACCCACTCGGCGCCGTTCGGGCTCCCAACAGCCGAGATCTTCAACAACATCTTGAAGACCAAGATGCAATCCACCTTCCCGGACGACGGACTTCACTCGGCGCCATTCGGATTGCAGATTCCGCCGAGATCTGCGCCAATCTTCTTGCCTCCCGACGGAAGCAATCTACTCAGTGAAGACCTCTCGGTGCCGTTTGGGTTACCAAACGTCGCCAAGATCAACAGTCAGCTGCTCTCCCGAGTTGACGGCGATCCACTCGGAGGAGCCGATCCCCCAAGCTCCGACTCGGGTGGAACGATCCAGATCCGGGTTACCCGGGATCAAGGGAGGTCGCTGTCATCCTCCCGTCCTTTGGCTCTTGTTCATCTTCAGAGCTCAACGGATACCTCAGCTCCGCCGGCTTCGACAATCTCTACGGCATCCCCTCTGACGAAGCCGACAACTCCGACTGCCATATGGACTGCGAGCCGAAGTGCTTCGACGTCCTCATGGGACGGCCGGATGAGTCCGACTCAGCCATGGCCGAAGGCTTGCCGAAGAGGAGCGAGCAGTGGAGCTTGAACGCAAGACAGCCGAAGAAGACAAACAACGCAAAGATGAGGTCGACAAAAGGAAGCGGGATCGCGTGCGGCCGGACGATACGCCGGGAGGCCATCCTCCAAACACGGGTTCGCAACACCAATGTCTTCCGGACGCCACGGCGAAGCAACGCGCCGCACTCACGCTCTTGGATACCGTCATGGAGACGGCTCCGGCAACGTGACTCCTATACTTGATAAGATCAAGACCATCGTTGCCGCCACGGCCAACGGACCTCCCACCACTTCGCGCGAAGGCCGGCGAATCCGTGGCCGAAACGCCGGACAAGAGCCGGCTCCCACCCCTAAGGTCGGGAGACTACGGGAGGCCGAGCCGCTCGGTCGTCAACTAGGCCAAGAGGCCCACCTCCGAGTCCACGCCGAGGCACCAAGAGCGACGGTCGACTCCCGCCGCAAGCGACATGGACGTCCACCCGTCCACCACCGAGTCCGCGCCGCAGTTCCGGCTACCCTACCGCCTAACAGAAGACCCCGCCGAGTGATGCGCGGGAAGTCCTCGACCGCCGCTACCAAGAGCGCGACCGTCGCACTCGGGAAGATCGGGGGGATCACCCGATAGCGGCGACGATGGAGTACCGGCCTTCACTCGGGAGCTCCGCCGAGTGCATTGGCCGAGTGGCTTTAAGCCCAGGGATAGAAAGGTACGATGGCAAAACCGACCCCGAATCTTGGTTAGCTGTATATACCCTTGCCATCCGAGTGCGGTGGCGACAACAAAGCCATGGCCAACTACGCCCGTGGCCCTCGCAAACTCGGCCGAAATTGGCTCACCGGCCGGCCAAGAGGCTCAATCGGCTCGTGGAGCGAGCGAGGACCACTTCATCGCCAACTTCCAAGGCACCTTCGAGAGGCCCGGCACGCACTTCAACCTTTACAATGTCATCCGAAGCCGGACGAGCCTCGAAGGATTACATTCGTCGCTTCTCCGAGAAGCGCAACAAGATCCGAACATCACCGATGACATCATCATCGCCGCCTTCCGAAGGGAGTCCGCGATGAGCGCTATCGGCAAGTTCGGACGCAAGCCACCGAAGACGGTGAAGCGGATGTTTGAGACGGCGAATTCATACGCCAAATCAAACGACGCCATCAAGGTCGCCCGTCAAGACCGGCCCGACGGAAGAGAGGACAAGCAAGCGAAGGAAGCCGAAATCCTAAGAAGGATGGCGGCAACAACGGCAACCGGGGCCCGAAAGATCGCAAGCGCCGATCCGAGCACAGTGGCCGCAACCTCCAATACTCAACGCCGTCCCGAGTCGCCGCCTACGACGCCATCATGAACGCCCGGTGCACCCACCATCCAAATCACAAGCACGCGGCGAAGGACTGCTTTATCTACAAGCGGTTTGGAAACGTCGCGCGCGGCTCAACAAGAAGCCGGCGCGAGGTGGTCCATCCAGCGCCAAGAAGAACAACGCGGCTGAAAATGCCGAACCTTTTCAAGATCCAGGTGGGGAGCTCAACCACATCTTCGGGGGCCCGTTAGCTTATGAATCCAAGAGGAAACAAAAGCTAACCGACCGGGAGGTCAACGCGGCTCAACCTGAAGTCCCTCAATATACGAGATGGTCGGAGGTGGCCATCACCTTTGACCGCTCGGATCATCACGACCAGTGGTCCACCGGGACGATATCCACTCGTCCACGGACCCCGTGGTCCGCAACATCGAGCTCAAGCGCGTCCTCATCGATGGGGCGCGCCCTCAACATCTGTTTGCCAAGACCATGGATGAAATGCAGATCCCGAGGTCCGAACTCAAAGCAAGCTCAGCCCCTTCCACGGAGTTATCCGGGGCTATCTTCAACTCCACTCGGGCATATCTCCCTCCCGGTCACCTTCGGAGCCCGAGAGAATTTCCGAACGGAGAACGTCACCTTCGAGGTGGCCGACTTCAAACGGCGTATCATGCCATCATCGGAAGGCCTGCGCTTGCCAAGTTCATGGCGATCCCTCACTACACTTACCTCTGCATGAAGATGCCGGGTCCCAACGGCGTCATCACTCTTCGCAGCGATGTGAAGCAAGCCTTCACCTGCGACAAGGAGAGCTGCGACATGGCCCAATCTCGCGAGAGATTACGTGGCCAACAAGAAGTCCGATTGGCTGCATCAACCGGCGAGGGCGAAAGAAGATAGCCAAATCGGGATCCGGCGACGCCAAGACCAAGAAGATCTCCCTTGATTCGTCGATCCCTCCAAAGCTGCTGTGTCGGCGCCGACCTAGATCCTAAATAGGAAAGCGCGCTCGTCACCTTCCTCCAAAATAATAAAGATGTTTTTGCTTGGAAACCATCTGATATGCCTGGAATTCCTAGGGAGGTGATCGAGCACTCTTTGAACGTCAAAGATGACGCCAAACCAATAAAACAACGATTACGCAGGTTTGCACAGGATCGAAAAGATGCGATCAAAGAAGAACTCGCAAAGCTCTTGGCTGCCGGCTTCATTAAAGAAGTCCTTCATCCGAGCTAGCCAATCCAGTCTTGGTCCGCAAGAAGACGGGGCAATGGCGCATGTGCGTCGATTACACCGACCTCAACACAGCCTGCCCCAAAGATCCATTCGGGCTACCTCGCATCGATCAAGTCATCGACTCAACGGCCATTGCGAACTCCGAGCTTCTTGGATTGTTACTCGGGCTATCACCAGATCAGTCTGAAAGAATCCGACTGCTTGAAGACATCTTTCATCACGCCGTTCGGGGCCTACTGCTACATCACCATGCCTTTCGGCCTGAAGAACGCCGGAGCTACATACCAACGCATGATCCAAAGATGCTTCCGGACGCGGATCGGCAAAAACGTTGAAGCTTATGTCGACGATGTTGTCATCAAGACCAAGCGAAAGAAGACCTGATCGCCGACTTAGAAGAAACCTTTGCAAACATCCGGGCCTTCGAATGAAGTTGAACCGGAGAAGTGCACCTTCGGCGTCCCATCGGGCAAGCGCTCGGCTTTATGGTATCACATCGCGGCATTGAAGCAAACCCGAGAAAAGATCAACGCCATCTTAAACATGAAGCCCCGAGTAATCGGAAAGACGTCCAAAAGCTCACGCTGCATGGCGGCGCTAAGCCGTTTCATATCCCGACTCGGCGAACGGGGCATGCCCTTCTTCAGCCGCTAAAGAAGACGGACGACTTCCAGTGGACCACGAAGGCGACAAGGCCTTTAAAGATTTCAAAGAATTCCTTACCACGCCACCGTCCACGGCTTCACCTCAGCCCAGGGAACCCCTCTTGCTGTATGCGTCTCGGCCACTCACCAAGTGGTCAGCACGGTCCTTGTGGTTGAACGAGAAGAAGAAGGACGGGCCCAGAAGATTCAAAGACCAATTTACTTTGTCAGCGAAGTATTGGCAGGAGCCAAAATCCGATACCCCCAGGTACAAAAATTGCTTTATGGTGTTCTAATAACCGCGAGGAAATTGGCACACTACTTTCGTGGTCACTCGGTCACCGTCATCACCACTTTTCCACTCGGCGACGTCATCCACAACCGCGAGGCAACGGGCGCATCGCCAAGTGGGCCCTAGAGCGATGCCATTGGACTTAACTTTTAAGCCCGGACGTCCATTAAGTCACGAGCCTTAGCGGACTTCGGCCGAGTGGGTCGAACGGCAAGAGCATGTACCTCGAGAAGACCTCCAACAACTGGACCATGCACTTCGACGGATCCAAGAGGATCACCGGTGCTGGGAGCGGGAGTTGTCTTGATCTCCCGGCGGGAAAGGCTAAGATATGCCCTTCACCTCCACTTCTCCGCCTCACACAACGTCGCCGAATACGAAGCTCTTCTACATGGATGCGCCTCGCAGTCTCACTCGGGATCGACGGCTTATTGTGGCGACTCCCAGCTGGTCGTCAATCAAGTGATGAAAGGCGGTCTTGCTTAAACGACACTATGGAGGCCTACCGACAAGAGGTCCGCAAGCTTGAGGACAAGTTTGACGGGCTCGAACTCTCACATGTCCGAGACATAACAACGAAGCTGCCGACGAGCTAGCGCAGTTCGGATCTAAGCGCGAAGCCGCTCCAACGGATGTCTTTGTCGAACATCTCTACGAGCCAACCGTCACGGCAAAGAATGCAGCTCCCAACGAGCAAACCACGAACGAAGTCACCATGATCGATACCGGCGGAGGATGCCGCTCATCAAATTCTTAACTCAGCAAGAGGCGCCGGATGACCGGGATGAAGCGAACGCGTCCGGCGTCGTTGCCAAGCATACATCATGGTCGACTCCGATCTATACAAGAGAAGCCCCTCTGGAATTCTAATGAGGTGCATCACACCGAAGAAGGAAACAATTGCTCCAAGATATCCACTTGGGCATATGCGGAAGCCACGCGCGGCACGCACTCTAGTCGGCAAAGCTTACGGACAAGGATTCTTCGGCTCACCGCGGTCTCCGACGCGGATAAAGTCGTAAGAACCTGCGAAGGATGCCGGTTTTTGCCCGACAAACCCATGTCCCGGCCAGGGAGCTCCAAACAATCCCACTTTCTGGCCGTTTGCGGTATGAAATTTGGACATGGTTGGGCCTTTCAAGAAAGCTCCGGGAGGTTTCACACACCTCTTCGTCGCAATCGACAAGTTCTCCAAGTGGATTGAGGCCAAGCCGGTTGCCACAATCACCGCCGACAAAGCACGGGATTTTTCCTCAACATCGTGCACCGCTTCGGCGTCCCAAACGAGAATCATAGCGATAACGGGACTCAATTCACGGGAGGCATCTTCAAGGAATTTCGCGAAGACTTTGGAATCAAAATCGCTACGCATCGGTAGCTCACCCCAAAAGCAATGGGCAAGTCGAGCGAGCAAACGGTATGGTCCTTCAAGGCATCAAGGCTCGCGCCTTCGACCGGCTAAGCCCTTACGCGCAAGTGGGTCCAAGAACTTCCTCGGTTCTATGGTCGCTGCGAACTACACCCGGTCGGGCCACGGCCAAACTCCTTTCTTTTTGGTCTATGGCGCGGAAGCCATGTTGCCAAACGAGATGGAGTATGAGTCCCTCCGGGTCCGCAGCTTCAACGATGAACGCTACGACATCGACCGAGTGGATGACCTCACCCGATTGGAAGAGGCCCGCGAGGCGGCCCTCATCCATCGGCCAAATACCTTCAAGGGCTCGAGAAGATACCACGGTCGCAACGTGCGAGCACAAGCTTTCATTGTTGGCGACCTGGTCCTACGCAAGATCCGGACCACCAAAGACCGACACAAGTTATCTCCCTTATGGGAAGGACCCTATATAATCGCCGAAGTGACTCGGCCCGGTGCCTACCGGCTAAAGCGCGAAGACGGGTCTATGGTGGAGAACTCCGGAACATCGAGCATCTTCGGCGGTTTTACGCCTAATTTGGCTAAGGCCTCATGTTTTCCTTGATTTGCCAACCTCAAGCAAGATGACTTCTTGAGCTAGCGATCGAGGGCGATACACATATCAATAAAGCTCGAATTTTCCTCGTCAAATTTTTGTGCATAATTTGGTTTATCATTGTTTAATGTCCTTCGACTCGAGCTCAGTGTCTAAGGACTGAGAGTTTTCCGATGACCTAATCGAGCCTAGGCTTGATGACAGCCAGACGAAAACTACTTAAGAAATTTCACGCAAAGGCTCGAATCAAGGCATTGACATAAATAAGCCAAAAATAGTCACAAAGATTCCACGTCAGAGTTTCACAATTACATGATATCTACAAAGCAAAGTCAAAATACAGTTCAGAGTTTAAAATTGTTCACTACATCCAAAGAGATCTTCTTCGCCGCCTCTTGCGCCTCGCTGAGCATATCTAAGGCCTGCTCGTCTGTTGTCCCCTCAGCGAAGCCCTCCCCGATTGAATGAATGTCCACTCGGGGGTAGAGGGATTTGGTCTGTGCAAGAGCCAGACCAGCCCCCATGTTGGCCGCTTCGGTGATGTTCTTCAGATACTGTCCAGGAGCCAGCCGAAGCTTGTCGAAGATCTCGAGTGGTTCCAGCGAGCTGGCCCCAACTCCTTGATCGAACAAGGATGTTAAGATCGGCGTGGCGGCGTTGGCGACCTCTTCCCGAATCTCGTCACTAGACTTGATCCGCCCAAGTAAGACGTCATATTGGGCTCGGGTCTTCATCTTATAAGCTGCAAGGAGTTCCAGATCATTCAAGGCACTCGGGAATGAAGCAGCACATGAGATTCAACTTCAAAGAAGGTTACCTTCAAATTCGGCCTCCACTTCGGCCTTGTCGAGGCTGACCGCTTCCGGTTGGACTTGAAGCGAGTGGACCTCCGAAGAATTTTCTACAACGAAAGAGGATTATCAATTGACAAGATCAACAAAAGAATCATAATGAAGTGGGAGGCGGGGCTTACTCGATTGATCCGCGGAGGTCGAGGTTCGCCTCCCGAAGCTCCGAGATCTCCCTCCTTAAAGCGGCCTCCCTCGAAGCGGCCTCCTCCCGGGTGACCTTCGGTGTCGGCTGAACGTCCTCCAAGGAGTTTAAGTGAGGCACCGGCTTTTCCAGCACCTCGGATTTTGCCATTGAGCGGCAATACCCTTTCGCATGCGGCGAAGGATGATCGGCGAAGGATAACGAAGATATAATCAAAAAGAAAGACGAAGGCTTACGTTGAGCGTCGGGTTGCCTCATTCGGGCTCTTGACGAGGGCATCCCTTTCATCCTTCTCGGCTTGTCGGTCGAGGATGATGCCCTGTCTCTCGCCTTCCGAGTCCCGCCACTCGATTACGATCGGAGGAACCCAGGTCTCGAAGGCGTAACACAGGGATCTCTTCACACCGTGGTGGCAAACAAGAAAGACCAATGAAGACATGAAAGATTCGAGAACCGAAAGAACGAAGGAATGCTTGAGCGAGATCTCACGGTTTCGGTGGCTGCTGCCTAGGTGGGGCGGCCGGACTCCTCTTCCTCTTCGGGCTCTGCGCCGGCGACCTCGGTCGGGGCGCTCGGGCGCGGCCGTGGGTTCCCGGCAGTGGCGGTTTCCGGTCGGGATACCCCCGGCGCGTCGGGGCTCCTCCCTAGGGGCGTTCTCCTTCGAGAGAAGGATGCCTCTCGAACGCTCGCACTCGGTTGCGGGCTCCGGGGTTTTGGCTCGATGGCCTTGGCACTTCGGGAGCGGCGGCCGGGGTCGGCCTTTCATCCCCTCGGCAGGATCTATGTCCTGGGGCCTCCTGCACAAATGAACACAACGAAGATAAAGAAAAGTTTTCTGCGAAAGAGCTCAGGACTTTGGTTTCGGAGCTTACCTGGATGACCGGCGGATCTTCGGTGCAGTCCGCGGCGATCGCCTTAGAGGCGGGGTCTCGGGAGGAGCGGACGTCGTCATCCGAGTCCTCGATGATCGGCCGCCTTTTACTTGCGCGCTTGTTCGAGTCTTCACTCGGCGCCGCCCGCTTCCCGATTGGATCAGCTTGGATTTTGATCCCGCCAGTCGGTTTCTTGGCAGGGCGACGCGGCGCATCATCATGAGCCACCTTATATGGCTTGGAGGTGATAGAGGCGTTTTCCTGCAGAAAAGGGGAAGTGCAACATTAAACGACAAGACGTCAAGATTGAAAGATACTATGAAGCATCCAATCGGCTTACCGGAGGAGGAGGTCGATGGATGCTGAATGGAAGGACTGGCAGTATGAGGGCCCGCTCGACTGAAATCCCAGATGAGAAGAGTTTGTACATACGAATCTTCAGGATCTCGTATGTAAGCGGATCTGGGTCTGTTAGTGATATGCACTAGAGGCAACATGGAGATGTTGGATATCACGTCAATGTTTATGTATAAATGAATAAAGTGTTATTCAGTTCCATGAAATAGACATCTTGTATTGATCAATAAGTACGTGACTTATTTATGAGACTCGATATGTATGAATCTATTTCTAAACGATCCTCGATCATATGTCATATTGTTGGAACAAATATGATTCTAAGATCGGCATGTTTATTGATTGATGATCATGTCTCATAGATCATGGGTATGGAGATACCAAATCAATAAACATGGACATATGTGTTAGAGAACACATTGTTGGATAGACCCACCATGAGACACTACAGGAATTAATGTGCCATTAGTTGGTCTCAGGTAGTGTTGGTACAAAGTCCTTAGACCGAGATCACCATGGATTCCAACATGTGTAGTAGCCTACTTTGGGACTACCAAACGCTATTCCGTAACTGGATAGTTATAAAGGTAGTTTTCGGGTTTGCTATGAAACATGGAGTGGGATGTGAGTGATCAAGATGGAATTTGCCCCTCCTTTGGAGAGATATCTCTGGGCCCTCGAGGTAATGGATTATGGAAATGCATGGCCATGCTAAGTTGATTGAGGAGTCAATCAATGACGGATAATCCAATACGGTTCGAGTGAATGGTTAAGCTATTGAAGGGATGGCACACATCTTGCCTATAGCTTAACCGGTATCGTGAGGCAAAGGGATTTGTGTACACATTACAGGTTCAGAGCCGATATTATATTCTTGTATACTATGGTGTCAATATGTGCTGCTAGGCGCCGCTATTGACAGGTCGGCTGAGTTGGACTCGAGCCGACGATCGGCTAAGTTAGACTATAGCCGAAACCGAGTATACCTGAACCTACAGGGTCGCACGCTTAAGGGGATAGAATAGATATTCGAGTTGGACTCGGATACGGCTCGATCGGATAGGGATCCGATCGGATAGAGTCCTATGGGCTTACGACGTGTGGGGCGGCCAACTCTATGAGATACGGATGAGATCCGATTCAAAATAGAGTCCTAATCGGCCACTAGTCCCAGTCGGCCAACTCTATATAAAGGAGGGAGGGGTGGAGAGCTGTGATACGTCAATTGCATCGCGTGCAACAGAAGTCGCCGAGATCAATCTCCACGGAAACCGTCCCCACTTTCGAGCCAAACCCTAGCCTTGCATCGCGTGCTAGCACACGGGTGTACGGCGTTCTGTCCCCGGACGTGTGGATACCGGTAGAGGCGCTGCTACGTTGCGCGCTCTTGATCGGCTGCGGTCGGGCGCATCGGAGCGAGGCGTGAGAACGCGGCCGGACGACTCGAATCGGCTGATTGGCGAATCGGCTGTCTCCGAGAATTGGCTACACTGTTCCGGATCGGATTGCCCTGATTGGCTATTCCGCTGCACTCTACTCCAATCGGTAACGATCTATCGGCCCTTACTTGCAAGTGTTCCTGGTTTGCGCGGTAAAAAGTTTTTGTTTTCGGCTAGCGTAGCCTCCGCGTAACCCTTCAGGGTCTTCCCGATTGGGGTCTGTACCGCCTTCATACTCGTAGGCTGGCTTCGACCGCTCCTTGATCGGCGCCAGTCGGCACCTGATGAAGTGCCGAGTGATTTGTTCCCCGCGAAGGTTCCTCTTTTTCATCGCCAGGATCTTCGCGAGCAGATCGTTGGCTTCATCCCATTCATGGGCTACGGGACGGTGCTCCAAGATGGCTTGGGGACAGGAGGAAGACCGACAAAGGCAAGAAGGCTGGGTTCAAGATTGCGATGTAGAACCAGTTCGCATGCCAGCCTTTGTTCGAGGATTTCAAGGGGAGAGAGAAGTAGTCTTTGCGGAGAGATCCGCGAAGCTGAAAGCCTGCCCCACCAACGACGCAAGGTTGATCCTTGTTCGGATGGGGTTTCAGGTAGAACATACGACGGAACAGATTGAAATGAGGAAGAATGCCAAGGAAGGCTTCACACACATGAATAAAGAGTGCGATGTGAAGCATCGAGTTGGGATTCAGATGGTAGATGTGAAGGCCATAATAGTCCAAAAGCCCCCGAAAGAATTCGGAGGTGGGAAGACTGAATCCGCAATAGAAAAAGAGGAAGTAAAGACGACCACTCACGGTGTTTGGGGTCGGGAAGTCCTCCCCGCCGCCGGGCGCCATCCCACAAGTTCCTTGGGCGGAAGCACGCCGTGCTTTACCATCTCCTTGAGGGTGTATTCCCTCACATCCGAGGTGGCCCATTGGTCGAACGGAATTCTCTTCTCCTCACCATGAGAGCGAGGCTGTTGGGGAGCGGATCTGGCTGAGAAAGGTTAGATCTTGGGCGATGGATGTGGGAGTTTTGGCTGCAGAAGCTAGTTGTCGCGGCAAGCGAGCTTCTTGGCGGATGGACTGAGAAGTGCGCAAGCCTAGGGTTCTCCGCAATGAACTGATGAACAGTATTGCGAGAAGGGGAATTTTTGGAAGATGAAGAGGCAGGGACGACCTCGTGTCTTTATAAAGAAAGATTTGAGGGTTGCGCTAGGTTTTCTGGTGAGTGGGCCGAGCCCATAAGAAAATCTACGGCCCAGCTAAGGTGTGGTCCGATACGTGTCCTTAGGGACTTAAGCGGATGAGCTTAAGCAGATTTGCCCTGGCAATATGCGCGTGTCCGAGTGCCCAATACCTTTAAAGATCCTTCCATACCGCGGTTTGTCTGACTTCATGAGAAGCTGACACGATGCAATTTGGGAGGTGACCAACAGCTGAGTTTTTATAACCACCTTGATGGACAAGGGCTGTTTGGTTTTTTGGCATTTGGTCGGGTAATCTTACCGATGCTGTTTGTTTTCCACCTTGGTGAAGATCTTTATAAGATTGAGACCAGTATTATGGCAAAAGCTATTTAATAACTTGGTCATATTTTTCATATGATTGAAAGAACTTGTTTTCCCATGAGGGATGATTAAAGTATTTGTTGGGATGACTCGGGCAGATCTACTCGGATAAGCATGAGCTTACCGAGTGCTTTTTACCCGCTAGGGTTGATTGAGTTATTTTTTCGAGATTACTCTGGGCGAATCCACTCGGTTGAGCAAAAGTTTACCGAATGCTTTTTACCCATGAGGGATGATTGAATTATTTGTTCTGAGATAACTCGGGCAAATTCACTCGGTTGAGTATGAACTTGCTGAGTAATAAGATTTCTATGATTGCTTTAGCATGAGCTAGGCATCTACATGAGAATAATTTTTTATAGTTCTTGACTATATGCTTAGTCTATTTTTGACTAACCACATAGTCGGGGGCTACACCTATAATTAGGTGCATCGGAGATGCACCTAGATATTTATTTTTGAGAATTTTTATGTATATTTTTTCCAGCCCTTCACAGTCTTTGGAGCCACTCGGGAAGATTCAGCAGAGATGATGGAATCACTCGGCGCCAAAAGCACTCGGTCAAAGAGATTTTTTGGTTAAGTGCTGTTTTGGTCTGAAGCTGGGTTGTCTCGTCGACTGAAAAGGACTCGGGGGCTACTGTGGAGATTGTGGCAATTGGGTATCTACTTGGCAAGCTTATCCGACTGGAGGTAGGGATAGATTGCGCCTGCTATATCTGTAAGCCGAACTTGACTTAGGTGTTACGGTTGCCGATAGAGATAAGGCAATCGGCCTATAGTCACGGTTTGGTAAGATTGAGGAAACCAACTTAGAATAAGATAGGGTTTCCGACTTGTAAACCCTTCCTCCCAAGACTATATAAGGGGGGCAAGGGGCGTCCCTTGAGGGATATTCCGATAGGAGTTCAGCTTTTAGCTCTCAGCTTTAGATCACGAGATCAATAAAGACACTCGGCGGATCGAATCCACCGAAACAGGAGTAGGGTATTACCTCACGAGAGGGCCTGAACCTGTCTAAATCTTCTTTTCCTTCTAACCCATTGTGCTTGGCGATCTTGACTGCGACCCCAGAAAATATATTGCCGAAACCAAGTTTCGACACTTCTCCTCTTTCTTCGCGGCTTTGGATTTCAGGCCCACCCCTTTGTCTGGGGCCTACTCCATTATTATGAAATCTCTCTCTGCAACCTCAACCCCAATTTCGTTCTTCAAATTTCTCTCTTTATCCATCTCTGCGAGGCCTATCTTGGGATAGACCCGCATTTCATTCTGTTTCGCCATTACTTCTGCCTTTAGTGAATAGTTGGCGGTGTGGTCGGTGGGGCCAGGATTCAATTTTGGGAGAAGATGGCCCAACATTACATCCCCGTTAGCCCCACCTCCTCCAACAAGGGTGTGGCACACTAAGTGGTTCTATATCGGGAACCATGAACCGGGAGCCGATCTCGGCGGCCACCTGGTCAGTGCCCTGCCTCGACGCCGAGCTTGATCAGGTAGAGGAGTTGGTGGCCAAGATCGAGGCCCTCCGGGAATAGGGCCTGACCAGAGCTCGGGTGGCCCGCAACTTCACCTTCCGAGGACTACAGCCCTGCAAGGACAGGGTGAAGGCCGCCTACGAGTACTCGGGCAGATAGGACCTGGCTTGAGAGGAGAAGGCGGCCCTTAAGCGCATGGGCCACAGGCTGGGAACCTTCTTCTCCAGCATGGCTGACTTTAGCAAAGGGGGTCCGAGGGCCTTCAGCCTCCTCCATCCGCGACCTGAGATAATCCCGATCACTCACTTTTCCTGAGTTTTTCTTTGTTTGTGTATTCAACGCCTTACCTGCCAGGTGCCAACACTTGACAGGGGCGGAGACTCGGGTGAGGCAAAGGTTCCACAGTTCAACCGGGACCTGATCACTCTCCCCATTGACTCTTCCAGCACCATGCCCCGGGCCCTTGGGACCAAACCAGTTGGGGTGGCGACTGAGGAGCGACCTGCTCCGAGCACAGGAGCACCGGTGAACAGGCGGACCGAGGACCAACCCAGCTTAGAAGGCCGGTTGATGGTCGGGAGCACCCAGTCCTCGAGGCGAAGCGGGCAGCCGAATTAGAACGAATTATATGCTACCTTCGCCACCTCTTCATGGCGAGCACCCGCCAATCGCCACCTGCCGAGGAGGTCCAAGAGCTAGAGGTGTGGTTGGTCGACGCTTCCCAGCGTGAGTCCATCATCTACCTCTTTCATTCTTCCTTTTTGCCATTAGCTAAATCTTCTTTTTGCATAGTTGCCAACGAGGCCCTGGCCTATGCAGAAATGCATATGGAGACCGCTAGGAAGGCCAGCAGATTGCTCAAGGAGGCTCGAGTGTAGCAGGATGGTACCCACAGAATGCTCGGGGGCATAGAGCTCGCCCGTAAGGAAGCCAAAGCCCGGGCTACAGCGTCAGAGGCCACGAAGGCCGAGGCCGAGAAGAAGTTTTAGGCGTCTGACGTGGCTAGGTCCAAGTTGGACCGTCCAACGCTGGATCAGCGAGGAAACAAGCTAAGATCGAGTTGGCTGAGCTAGAGTCTGACAAGGCCCGGTCCAAGGCGGCAATGGTCGAAGCCGAGGCTCGGCTGGTCGTATCGAAGGCGGCAAGGATCATGGCCGAGGCGGCATGGAATGAGGTCGAAGCCAAGCTTGCAGTCTCAGAGTCAGCTATGTGCAGTGCCGAAGCAGCGAAGGCCGAGGCAGAAGCCAAACTGGCTGCCTCAGAGTCGGCAAGGGCCGAGGCCAAACTCAAAGCATTAGAAGAGGCAAGGGTCTTGGCTGAGGCTAGGTCGACAGCCCTGGAAGCAGTGAGGGCAAAGGCCCAGACGATGTTAATGTCGTCGGAGGAGGAAAAGGTTGAGGCCGAGATGGCACTGGCATTGTTAGAGATGGCGAGGGAGGGTGCTATGAGTAAGTATCCATGCCAGCCACCCTCTTATGTTTTCTCATTTCTTTTTCTTGGCGATGCCAACTGACTTCTTCCCACGCAGACCACCACATAGACCACCAGCAATTCTAAGTACTCAAGGCCTGCTTGGAGGTGGCCGAGGCCTGGTGGAGGTGATACCGTGAAGGAGTTCGGCTCTCCTTGCCGAGGCAAACTCTGAGCAGACGCCCGACGATGAGACCGAGGACACGCTCATGGCGCGTCTTCTCAAGGGACCGAAGCACTTCTGAGACTTTGTCTGGGTCGTGGCCAAGTCGGCGATGACACACGTCCTTGGCGTGGTGCACAAGATGTACCACGCGCCAAGTTTGAGGCGGTTGCCGAGGGATGGCCAGTCGACATCTCGTAGGCCGACGTTGCTGGCATCTATGCTGAAGTCGAGCCGATGGCCGAAAAATCATCTCCAAAATGACTTTTTAGTCAAGCCGCTGAGCACCTAGAAAGACAAGCAGGGTTAGTCTGGGTCGGAAAAAGTAAGACTTTTTTAATGTAATAGAGCTCTTGATTTTGCTTATAAACGTGGATCAAGCCTTTAATCTCTTCTATTCGCTGCGTGTCTGAATACCGTGCTCTAGCGACTCTATGCCCTCGACGGAGCGAGTCCGGAGAGCTTTTTGTCAAGCTTAGGCATTTTAGGTATTGGGAGACAACCAGCCTATTCGCTACATATATGACCTCATCACTCAAGCGGCTTAGGCCCTCGATGGAACGCATCCGGAGGGATTCCAGCCCGGCTAAAGCGGTCTGATCATTTATGTTGCGGATAGACACGCGAAGAGACTAGGCAGGAAATTGCCGACTATCCATTGCGTGTCTGACCCTCGAGGCCGAGCGGTTGGGGCCTCGACGGACGGATCCGTGGGATTCCCAAGTCGAGCTCGAGCAACTTAGCTGTATACGCAATGAATAGTCGAGCGGGGAGATAGCCAACAATTCACTATGTGTATGACCTTTGAGGCCGGGTTTAGGACCATGACGGAACGGATCCGAGGGATTCCCAGTCATGCCCTTCGAGATACATAGCGAACAAGCGTTAGCCATGTACATAGCGAACGGGCGAGCGCAGAGACGACCAATAATTTGCTACGTGTATGACCTTCGAGGTCGAGCGACTTAGGGCCTCGGCAAAATGGATCCGTGGGATTCCCAGTCATGCCCGAGCAACTTAGTCGTGTACGCGGCAAACGAGCGGGCAGAGAAATAGGCAACCATTCGCTGCATGTATGACCTTCGAGGTCAACTGACTTATGCCCGCGATGGGCGGATCCAAGGGGCTCTTAGTCAATATTGAGCAACTTGGCCGTGTATGCTCCGAATGGTTGGGTGGCAGAGCCCCCAAGCTCATTCGCGTAGTATCATGCTAAGCCATGATCGGTTTTAGCCCTAGCCGGCTTTGGCTAGGAGTGTGTCCCCAATCCTAAGGGTGTCAGGAGTAACCATCACGCTTAGTCGGATAGGCTACAGATGAGTGCTTGGGAAGGCTACCGAGCCCTCGAGTAGCCTAGGCGCGACCAACGGTTTCCTTTCTGAGAAGCTCCGACCCAAGTGGGTTGGGAGCGCTCAACTTAGGTCGAGGAATTGTTGGGCGGGCGTAGGCTGCTTGGGAAAACTGCCGAGCCCCCGGGTTTCACAAGCGTGCTCAATGGGCTTCCTTTCGGAGAACCCCGACCGCCACTGATCGGGGTCATGTAGCTCAGGGCAGGGTGTAAGCGTAGCAAAGAAGTCATCGAGCATGGTGCGTATGCTACTGTTAACAACCAAATTTGGTAAGAAAATCCCCAAGTTTGAAGCAAGGATTGAAGTGGAATTGGAGGAAACGCACGATCTGCGGAAATAGAGGCTGCATCGGCTGAGTCCGAATCGGCTACGGAGCCAGTCAGCTGAGTCCGCGTCGGAACAGGATAGCCGAGAGCTGATTCCGATTGAAGACCTAAGGAGGGGCCAATCCCGAGGGAAAGCTTAAGAGATAACTATTGGATTCGGTTTCCAAAGTACCTCAAAGATGTTGCCATCTATGGATAAGGCCCTACAACGACAATTGTATCTTCAAGTTAGGATATTTTGTATAGTTTCTTTTATAGATAATGTCGGTTTGTTTAGAGATATTTGAGATTTAATATGTAATAGGAATCGTGTCCGTCATGGACTCATTGTATATTCGGGTATAAATATGACCCGAGACCTTGTAAAAACATAACACACACATCAATACAACTTCGGCACATCGCCAACCTTTCTGTTTTTACTTTTTCTCGACGAGTTCTTGCTTTGTTATTGGGCTGCATCGACTTCGATCTCCAGGAAAGGTAATTTCTTGTTACAAGTGGCTTGTGGTATCGAGGCCAGTGCTTCCATCATCATGATACTCTGATTTTGATGTTGCAAACTGCTTAATTTACCATATGCGATATATAATTTAGATCAATGTCTAGATCTATCTTTCAATCGGCTAGCATATCATTCAAGATAACAGCCGACAGAGCTATATCTAGAGGTTGATTCAAATTATATAGCGCATTTACCATCTCGAGCAATTGTCATTAGCCTAGATAGATCTCATGCTTCTTTTGGTACTTAATAGGGCATCTAATCGACCTATTAAGTCGCTTTTAGAATTATGTAGATCTATTCGGCTCAATGTTTATTATTAGAGATAGTGCCGAGGTTTCAGCCAGTCTTACCTGTTCTAATCATCTTTCATGTATTATTACTTTTAGATGTATTAGAATTGCCTTTTATATTAAGATCTTAATCTACTTAAATGTGCTAAGCTCGGTATCAATCTTTTAGGTTATACCAACAGCCAATTGATCTTAGTTTAGCGCATTTAGTTCAGATTAATATCTTCTTATAAAACATATCGGAGTACTAGCCGATTTACATTAGATCTGCGACATCGGTCAGGTTATGAATGGGTGTAATTATTATTCTAATGTGCTTTTGGATACAAGTGGTTTATACTGTTTCGATATGCTACCGACTATCCCAACCACTTGGTCTAAATGTACTTTGGGATAACAATTATATATTTATTGATATCTATAGCTGATCGAGTAGGATCTAACCTTAACCAAACGCCTATCTCTCTGTTTCTTGTTGGTTACAGGATCAAACCAACTGGCACGCCTGCTCAATCACCAAAGGCGACCAATTTGGACCTGCACTAGAGCTAAGCAGATCTCCCAGGCCAGCGCGTGGGAAAAATTCTCATCAACGCGCTTTTGGCACGCCTAGTGGGATCCTAACTTCCGGATCCATTACAATGGTGAACGTCTCATCGGCTGATCTCGACCAAGAAACATCATCCCGGTGACTATGGACAAACTGTCGGCCGAACACCAGGCCGACTACCAGCAGATGGTGGAGCGATTGCAAGCACATTATTTGCAATCCTTCGCCCAGACCAGTTCTGGGTCAATCATCCAAAAATACAAGTTTGTGATCCCTAAAGACTTTGAGGCCTCCTCCAGTGAGGACAAGAAAGGGAAGAAGAAGATGGAGGACATCAAGCAAGAGCAGGACGATTCGGGGCTGCACACATTACAAGACCGGATCGACTCGGCTGTCCACCACGCGCTTGTCAACCAATCAGGCATACTAGTCAACACTTTGAACAATATGATAAGCACCGTGGTTGATTCAAAGATAGCCGAGCAGCTGCCGAGGGGGCCGACTTATTTCCCTGACGGCCAGTTCCCGCCTTACAGGACGCTGTCAACCCACGGATTACCAGTCCCTCCACTCGGGCAGCCAAGTCCTCAAGGGGGAGCCCCAATCCAGCCGAATGCACAGTCATCAGATGTGCGGCTGCATCCCAAGGTTCTGGTTTGGCAGCAGTCTCAACACCAAGGCCTCGGTGTCCCGGTAATGACTCAAGAGCAGGTGGATGACATGCCCAATACCAATCGGCGATCTGTCATACATAACGTGCCGATCGCTAACTACTTGCCGGATCTGCCTCATAACTCTGGCGGCAATCGGCCTCTCCCCGAGCAGATACCACCATTTGCCTCTCGGCCGCCTCCTGCCATGAACCAGTTTCAGCATCAATTTCCAGGAGGCAACTATGAGCAGCACTACCAGCCCCAGACACCACCAATGCAGTATCGGCAAGGACCCGTCCACCATGAACAATACAAGCCGATACCACAAGTGAAAGAAAACAACCCTTGAGCCGATTTGATCGCATACGTTATGCTTGATATGTACCGGTACCCATACCCAGAATATTTCGAGAGGGTGCCCCTGCCAAACAGGTAGAAGGTGCCAGATTTTTCAAAGTTCTCTGGGTAGGACAACATCTCCACATATGAACATGTCAGCCGATTCTTAGCCCAGTGCGGAGAAGCATTGGCCACCGACGCGCTCAGGGTACGCTTGTTCCCACTGTCTCTCTTGGGATCGGCCTTTACGTGGTTTTCATCCCTGCCTTATTACTCGGTCCAGAGCTGGGCCGATCTCGAGAAGTAGTTCCAGAGCTATTTCTACTCTGGCACACATGAGATGAAGTTGTCGGACTTAACCAGCGTTGGCAGAAGCACGAAGAATCGGTCCAAGACTACATTCAGTGCTTCAGGGACATGAGGAACCGATGTTATAGCCTGGTGCTATCAGACTCTCAACTAGCCGATTTAGTCTTCCATGGTCTCTTGGTCCCCATCAGGGAAAGGTTTTCGGCTCAGGACTTCGAAAGCTTGGCCCACTTGGCCCAGAAGGTGACGGCTCATGGGCAGCACTTTCAAGAATCAAAGAAGGCCTTAAAGAAAGTCACCCACGTTGCCTACACAACAGACTCAGACTCAAGTGACAGCGACGCAGAGGTGGCTACAGCCGAGTGGACCAGGAATAAGAGGGCTATAACTTGCTAATGGCTAAAAAAATTGGCCAAGGAAGAAAAATATGACTTTGACATAACACAAGCCGATAGGATCTTTGATCTACCTCTGAGGGAGAAACAAATATAGCTTCCAGCCAACCATGTCATTCCATCGACTGAGGAGCTCAAAAAAAAGTATTGCAAGTGGCACAACACCACCTCCCACAGCACCAACGATTGCAAGGTCTTCCACTAGCAGATTCAGTCGGCCATCGAGGCAGGGAAGATCAAGTTCGAGGAATCGGCTAAGCTGATGAAGGTTGATGGCAATCCCTTCCCTGTCAACGTGGTCCAAGCCGGCCAGAGACGAGCTGATCGACAGTACAGCATGGTGCACAGCTCAGCCAAAGCCCAACAAACAATCGTGGCCCACTCAGACCATTAGGAGCCATCCAGCAAGCTGACTGCAACTAATGCCATGCCAATCAACATGGTCTACACCAGTCGCCGATCGGCCGATCGTCGGCCCAAACAGGCAGACAGCCAACTCGGTTCCAGCTAAGGGATCAGGAGGAGGAAGAGGCCCGATGCGGCAAACCATACCATAGGACACCTGATCGGCTAGGTGCGGCATATTTTCACCGCCATGATGGCTGTGATCCACATTGGCGCTGCGAGTTCTTCTGATTTTGCTGGGAATCGGGAATGAGGCTACCACCCTCGAGAACTGCCCGGCCTATAGCGAGTACAGGGAAGACGAGTACAGAGACCCACCAATGGAGAGCTCTAGCCGATTCGTCCCCCGAGCCGTTCAACTCAACCAGCGCAAGCTTTCTGTCCACGATCAGCTCGACCCGATTCATCAGGATTTCTTCAAGGGCGAAGATGAAAACAAGACAAAGAAGAGCAGATTGCCAACCCTCAGTGGTGCCCTTCTGACGTTTTCACAAAAACACAAAAGCAGAAGGTGCAACGGCTAAGAAGCGAGGGTCGGCTAAAGGAAGTCCAAGCTGAGATCGACTATCGACTGAGGAGGAAGAAAGAACACAACCACCCAAGGAAACAATGGCGCGTGAAGAAAGATGATGCCTCAGTCAATGAAAGTCTAGCCGATCAGGCCAAAAGGGCGGCAAAAGGCAAAGGAGTAGCCTCTGCATCGGTCAACATGGTGTTCATACTGCCACCCGAATTTGAGGCTGTCGAGGCCGATGTAGACACCGTCGAAGACACCTTGGCCAAGCTAGTACTGTCCCCAGAATAGGCCATCTTTGAAAAACCCGATGGGACCGAAAATCGGCACTTGAAGCCCCTATATGTCAAAGGATTCGTGAATGGGAAGCCGATGTCGAAAATGCTAGTCGATGGAGGAGCTGCTGTCAACCTCATGCCCTACGCAACCTTCTGGAAGGTAGGCAAGGGAGTCGATGACTAAAAACCAACATGGTGTTCAAGGATTTCGGCGGCAATCCATCGGAGGCCAAGGGAGTTTTAAACGTCTAGCTGACCGTCGGTAGCAAAACCATGCCCATAATGCTTTTTGTCATTGACGGGAAGGGATCATACAACCTACTGCTCGGAAGGGATTGGATCCACGCCAACTGCTGCATCCGTTCCACAATGCATCAAAGCTTAATCCAAAGGCAAGGCGATAACATAGAAATCGTGCCAGCCGATAGGTCAGTCAACATCGCTAACGCTGACTTAACTTTATAGGAAGTCGACGGCATTGATTGCCTGTCCGGCAAAGTTTGGCAGGCCGACTTTCTGAAGGTGTCCGATTCTGAACTGCAGCCAATTGGAGACGAAGAGCCTCAACTATTACTTTGAGGGTGTCGTGGAGGGCTTGAGCGTCTACACCAAGGACACCGTGGACGACATCGACGGCCAACTAGGGCACGGTTTCATGTCAGCCGATGAGTTAGAAGAAGTGGATATAGGTCCAGGGGATAGGCCTAGGCTGACATACATTAGCAAAAAATTGTCTTCTCATTTTAGGACCAAGCTTATTGATTTATTGAAGGAATATAAACATTGCTTTGCTTGGGAGTATTTTGAGATGCCCGGTCTTAGCCGATCCATTGTTGAACATCGACTCCCTATTAAACCTAGTTATCGGCAATACAAACAGCCTCCCAGGAGGTCTAAAGCTGATATGTATGATGCGATTAAGGTTGAGTTCACTCCGCTATACGATGCTAGTTTCATTCGGCCCTATTGATACGCCGAATGGGTTTCAAACATAGTTCCAGTGGTGAAGAAGAATGAAAACTTAGGGTATGCATCGACTTCCGAGATTTGAACAAGGCTACCCCTAAAGATGAGTACCTGTCGAAACTTGGTTTCATCAATAGAAATTTGGGGGTGCAGTCAAGATCGCCAAGCACAATGGGTTAAGTGGAAAACAAGGTTTAGACAGGTTCAGCCCCTCTCGTGAGGTAATACCCTACTCCTGTTTCGGGGATTCGATCCACCGAGTGTTTATTGATCTCAAGATCTCGTGTGTCTAGTAGCTTGTATGTGTTTCGCATACATCTGATGCTCTTGTCTTGCTTATCCCTCAAGGGACGCCTCTGCCCTCCTTATATAGTCTTGGAGGACGGGCTTACAAGTCGGAAACCCTATCATACTCTAAGTCGGTTTCCTCAATCTTACCAAGTTATGACTATGAGCCGTTGCCTTATCTAATCGGCAACGTAACACCCAAGTCAGCCGGTTTACACAATCCATAAACATAACCTATCCCTATTTCCAGTCGGACAAGCTTGCCATGAGGGTATCCAATTGCCATAATCTCCACAGTAGCCCCCGAGTCCTTCCCAGTCGACGAGATAACTTTGCCTCGGACCAAAATAACACTCGGCCAAACAACTCCTTGGCCGAGTGCTTTTGGTACCGAGTGGTTCCATCATCTCTGTCTGAATCTTTCGAGTGCTTTATCATCTGATAAAAAGACTGTGAAGGGCAAGAAAACATCCCAAAAATTCTCAAAAAATAAATATCTAGGTGCATCTCCTGATGCACCTAATTAGGTGTAGCCCCCGACTATGTGGTTAGTCGAAAACAGACTAAGCATATAGTCAAGAAGTATAAAAAATCACTCTCATATAAATGCTTAGCTTAAGCTAAAGCAATCATAAAAAATCTCATCACTTGGCAAGCTCATGCTTATCCGAGTAAATTTGCCCGAGTCATCTCAGAACAAATAGCTCAATCAACCCTCGTGGGTAAAAAACACTCGGCAATCTCATGTTTATCCGAGTTAACTTGCCCGAGTCATCTCGGAACAAATAATTTAATCGACCCTCATGGGTAAACAAATTTTTCAGTCATCTGAAAAATACGGCCAAAATATTAAATAGCTCCTGCCATAATATCAGTCTTAATCTAAAAAGATCTTCACCAAGGTGGAAAAAATAGCATTGATATAATCATTTAATCAAATGCTTAAAAACCAAACAGTCCCTGTCATCAGGACAGCCATGAAAAGCTTAACTGTTTGTCACCTTTCAAACTGCATCGTGCCAACTTCTCATGAAGTTACGCAAACCACGGCATGAAAGGATTTTAAAGGTATTGGGCTATGTGACACGTGCATATTGCCAGGGCAAATCTGCTTAAGTCCATCCACTTAAGTCCCTAAGGACACGCGTCAACCACACCTTAGTTGGGCCGCAAGTCTCTCATGGGCTCGGCCCAATCGTGAGATGACTTATCAAAACCCTCAAGTCTTTATACGAAGCCTCGAGGTCATCCCTGCCACTTCATCTTCTCCGAAAATTTCCTCTTTCGCAGTACTGTTCACCAGCTCTCTGTGGAAAACCCTAAGCTCGCACGCGCCCAAATCCATCGATCTAGGAGCTCGCATTTCAGCACAAGCTAGCCTCCGCATCCAGCTCCCAAGATCCCCTTCTCAAATCCCCATTTCCCGAGCCAGATCTGCTTCCCCCAAACCGCATCCCTGGCGGGAGAGAAGGAAATCCCCTTCGAGCAATGGGCGACCTCAGATGTCAAGGAGTCAACTTTCGAGAGATGGTGAAGAACGGAGTTCTTCCGCCTAAAGAGATCATCGGCTGGCGTCCGGCGGCCGGTGAGGAGTTCCATACTCCGAACACCGGTGAGATCGTCGTTTTTACCTCCTTTTTCTACTGTGGCTTCGGCCTTTCTTCTTCCGAGTTCTTTCGGGGTCTTCTTGATTATTATGGTCTTCAGCTCTACCATTTGAACCCCAACTCCATGCTTCACATTGCACTCTTCATCCATGTCTGCGAAGCTTTTCTTGGCATCCTTCCCCACTTCCAGCTTTTCCGCCACATGTTCTATCTTAAGCCACATCCAAACAAGGATGAGCCTTGCGTCGTTGGTGGGGCCTGCTTTCAGCTGCGCGGATCCCTCCGCAGAGATTATTTCTCTCTTCCCTTGAAATCATCCAACAAAGGTTGGCATGCGAACTGGTTCTGTGGAGATAATGGCAATCAGATATCCACATGGCAAGCTTATCCGACTGGAGTTAGGGATAGATTGTGCCTGCCAATTATGTAAACCAACTATGACTTGGGTGTTACGTTGCCGATTAGATAAGGCAACGGCTCATAGTCACGGTTTGGTAAGATTGAGGAAACCGACTTAGAGTAAGATAGGGTTTCCGATCTGTAAGCCCGCCTCCCAAGACTATATAAGGGGGGTAAGGGGCGTCCCTTGAGGGATATGCTTTATCAGTTTTCAGGTTTAGATTCAAGAGATCAATAAACACTCAGCGGATCGAATCCCCAAAACAGGAGTAGGGTTTTACCTCACGAGAGGGCCTGAACCTATCTAAATCTTGTTTTCCACCTAACCCATCGAGCTTGGCGATCTTGACTGCACCCCCAATTTTTATTGCCGAAACGAGTTTCGGCGGTTGGCGCGCCAGTAGGGGCCCGCGCGTCAAGACTTCTTCGACAATCTCGCCGGCAAGCGCGATGGGATCTTCTTCAAGGATCGACAACTTTTCCGCCAATGGCTTCAACAAGCTTTCCTCCTCTGACTCGGATTCGGACCAGTCGGGAGGGGGAACCTGCTTGGCCCCGTTCGGGCTACCGAACAACGCCAAGATCTACGACCGAATCCTGAGTTCCAAGATGCAATCCATCCACTCTGAAGGAAGAATCCACTCGACGCCGTTCGGGCTACCGAACGCCGCTGGGATCTACAGCCGTTTCCTCATATCCCCGTCGGAACCAATCTACTCGGGAGAAAACCCCTCGGCGCCGTTTGGATTACCAAACGCTGCTGAGGTCTACTGCAAGCTCCTCTCCCCCGAGTCGAGATCGACTCACGCGGAGGGATCCACGTCATCAAGCTACGACTCGGACTGGAACGATCTAGATTCGAGCATCCCAGGCTCGAGGGAAGTCGCAGTCCTCCTCCAACCATTCGGGTCATGCTCATCCTCAGAGCTCGATGAATACCTCAGCTCTTCAGGCTTCGACGACCTCTATGGCATCCCCTTGGACGAGGCCAATGACTCTGATTGCAACAAGGACTACGAGCCGAAGTGCTTCGACGTCCTCATGGCTGAGGTGGCCGAGACCGACTCAGCCATGGCCCGCAGGGTCGCAGAGGAAGAACAAGCCAGGCTTGAGCAGGAGCGCAAGCTGGCGGAAGATGAGAAGAGGCGCAAGGAGGAAGCCGACAGGAGAAAGAGGGACCTGAGGGCGACCGGACGATCCGCTCGGGAGGCCATACTTCAGACGCGGATCCACAACACCAACATCTTCCAGACGCCTCAGCAGAACACCATTGCCGCTCTCACCCTTCTGGACACCGTAAACAAGACGGCACCCCCCGACGTGACGCCAATCTTGGATAAGATCAAGACCATCGTCGCGGCTACAGCTAATGGTTCTCCCTCCACCTCAGCACGAAGATCGACTGAGTCCGTGGCAGAAACGCCTGACAGAAGCCGACTCCCGCCGCTGAGGTCAAAGGATTACAGGAGGCCCGAGCAAGACCGCACGACCACTAGGTCAAGAGACCTTCGCCACGAGACCACGCGCAAGCATCAGGAGCAATCGGCCGACTCCCGCGAGAAGCGGCACGGACGACCACCCGTCCACCACCGGGTCCGCCGCAGCAATAACTCCGACTACCGAAGCAGCCTGCCAAGGACCCCGCCGAGCGATCTGCGGGAAGTCCTTGACCGACGCTATCAAGAATGAGACCGGCGCTCCCGCGAAGATCGAAGGGGCTCGCCCGACAGCAATGACGATGGAGTACCCGCTTTCACTCGGGACCTGCGCCGAGTGCATTGGCCGAATGGTTTCAAGCTGACAGGAATCAAGAAGTACGACGGGAAGACCAACCCCGAGTCGTGGCTAACCGTGTACACCCTCGCCATCCGTGCAGCAGGAGGTGACAACAAGGCCATGGCCAATTACCTGCCCGTTGCCCTCGCTAACTTAGCCAGGAATTGGCTCACAAGATTGCCAAGAGGCTCGATCGGCTCGTGGAGTGAGCTAAGGGACCACTTCATCGCCAACTTCCAAGGCACTTTCAAAAGGCCTGGGACCCACTTCGACCTCTACAAAGTCGTCCAGAAGCCGGATGAGCCATTAAAGGACTACATCCGGCGCTTCTCCGAAAAGCGCCACAAGATCCCCAACATCACCGATGACATCATCATCGCCGCCTTCCAGAAGGGACTCCGTGACGAACTGTTGATCGGAAAATTTGGGCGCAAGCCACCGAAGATGGTGAAGCAGATGTTCAAGACGGCGAACTCATACGCCAAGTCCAGCGACGCGATCAAAGTGGCACGACAAGACCGACCCGATAGAAGAGACGACAAGCAGTCGGGAGGCGACCGACATCCTAAGAAGGACAATGGTAACAACAACAACAGCCAGGGCCAGAATGACCGCAAGCGCCGGGCTGAGGATCTGGTCGCTGCGACGTCCAACTCCTAGCGTCGTCCCCGAGTTGTGGCCTACGACGCAATCATGAATGCTCAGTGCACGCATCATCCCAACCACAAGCACGTGGCCAAGGACTGCTTTATTTATAAACAGTTCGCTGAGCAATATGCGGCACAGCTCAACAAGAAGCCGACCGACGAAGCTGGCCCATCAGGCACCAAGAAGAACAACCCGGCTGGAAATACGGAGCCTTTTCAAGACCCTGTGGGCGAGCTGAATCACATCTTCGGGGGGCCGCAAGCCTATGAATCCAAGAGGAAACAGAAGCTAACCGACCGCGAGGTCAACGCGGCGCAACCCGAGGTCCCACAATACCTACGATGGTCGGAGGTGGCCATCACGTTTGACCGCTCAGATCACCCTGACCGAGTGGTTCACCCGGGGCGCTATCCCTTGGTGCTAGACCCGGTGGTCCACAACATCAAGCTCAAGCACGTCCTCATTGATGGGGGCATCGCCCTCAATATTTTGTTCACCAAGACCTTGGACGAGATGCAGATCCCGAGAGCCGAACTGAAGGCAAGATCAGCCCCCTTCCATGGAGTTATCCCGGGGCTGTCATCCACGCCACTCGGGCACATCGCCCTTCCAGTCACCTTCGGAGTTCGAGAGAATTTCCGGACGGAGAACATCACTTTTGAGGTGGCCGACTTCGAGACGGCTTACCACGCAATCATCGGAAGGCCTGCACTCGCCAAGTTCATGGCGATACCCCATTACACCTACCTCTGTATGAAGATGCCGGGACCTAATGGCGTCATCACCCTGCGCAGCGACGTAAAGCAAGCCTTTACCTGCGACAAGGAGAGTTGCGACATGGCCCAATCTCATGAGAGATCACGTGGCCAGGAGGAAATCCGATTGGCCACATCAACTTCTGCGGAGGGTGAAATCCCCATGAAGAAGATAGCCAAATCGAGACAAAGCGACGCCAAGACGAAGAAGATCTCCCTTGATCCATCGGATCCTTCAAAAACCGCTGTAATCGGTGCTGAACTAGATCCTAAATAGGAAAGCATGCTCGTCACCTTCCTCCAAAATAATAAAGATGTTTTTGCTTGGAAATCATCTGATATGCCTGGAATTCCTAGGGAGGTGATCGAGCACTCTTTACACGTCAAAGATGACGCAAAACCAATCAAACAATGATTGCGCAGGTTCGCTCAGGATCGAAAAGATGCCATCAAGGAAGAACTCACAAAGCTCTTAGCCACCGGTTTTACTAAAGAAGTTCTACACTCCAACTGGTTGGCTAACCCGGTCCTGGTCCGAAAGAAGACGGGGCAATGGCACATGTGTGTTGACTACACCGACCTCAACAAAGCCTGCCCCAAAGATCCGTTTGGGCTGCCTCGCATCGACAAGGTCGTGGACTCAACTGCCGGCTGCCAGCTCCTAAGCTTCTTGGATTGTTACTCGGGCTATCACCAAATCAGCTTGAAGGAATCCGACTGCTGAAAACATCATTCATCACGCTGTTTGGTGCCTATTGCTACATCACGATGCCTTTCGGCCTGAAGAACGCCGGAGCCACATACCAGCGCATGATCCAAAGGTGTTTTCAGACGCAGATCGGGAAGAACGTGAAAGCTTACGTCGACGACGTCGTCATCAAGACCAAGCAGAAGGAAGACCTGATCGCCGACTTAGAAGAAACCTTCGCGAACATCCGGGCCTTCAGAATGAAGTTGAACCCGGAGAAGTGCACGTTCAGCGTGCCATCAGGCGAACTGCTCGGCTTCATGGTGTCACATCGCGACATTGAAGCCAACCCAGAAAAAATCAACGCTATCCTGAGCATGAAGCCCCCGAGCAACCAGAAAGATGTTCAGCAGCTTACTGGCTGCATGGCAGCGCTAAGCCGATTCATCTCTCGGCTCGGTGTACGAGGCATGCCCTTCTTCAGGTTGCTGAAGAAAACAGACGACTTCCAGTGGACTACAGAAGCCCACAAGGCCTGTGAAGATTTTAGAGAATTCCTCACGACACCGCCCGTCCTAGCATCACCTCAACCACAGGAGCCCCTACTACTGTACGTCTCAGCGACCCACCAAGTGGTCAGCATGGTCCTCATGGTCGAGCGCGAAGAAGAAGGATGAGTCTAGAAGATTCAAAGGCCAATCTACTTCATTAGCGAAGTATTGGCAGGAGCCAAAATTCGCTACCCTCAGGGACAAAAATTGCTATATGGTGTTCTAGTAACCGCGAGGAAATTGGCGCACTACTTTCAGGGTCACTCGGTCACCGTCGTCACTTCCTTTCCACTCGGGCGATGTCATCCACAATCGAGAGGCGACTGGGCGCATCGCGAAGTGGGCTCTGGAACTGATGTCGTTGGACTTAACTTTCAAGGCGAGGACGTCTGTGAAGTCACAAGCCCTGGCAGATTTCTTGGCCGAGTGGACCGAACAACAAGAAGATATACCTCGAGAAGACCTGCAGTACTGGACCATGCATTTTGATAGATCCAAGAGGATCACCGGCTTAGGAGCAGGAGTCGTGTTGATCTCCCCGACTGGGGAGAGGTTAAGATATGTTCTTCACCTCCACTTCTCTGCCTCCCAGAATGTCGCTGAGTACGAAGCCCTGCTACATGGACTGTCACTCGCAGTCTCACTCGGGATATGTCGACTCGTCGTGAAAGAGGATTCCCAGCTGGTCGTCAATCAAGTAATGAAAGACTGGTCCTGTCTGAATGACACCATGGAGGCCTACCGGCAAGAAGTCCACAAACTTGAAGACAGGTCTGATGGACTGGAGCTATCTCATGTCCTAAGACATAATAACGAGGCAGCTGACGAGTTGGCATAGTTCGGGTCCAAGCGAGAAGCCGCTCCAACAGACGTGTTCATAGAGCATCTCTACGAGCCAACTGTTGCAGCCAAACCAACTCCCAACGAGCAAACTGCAGACCAGGTCGCCATGATTGACGCCGACTGGAGGACGCCACTCATCAAATTTTTAACTCAGCAAGAGCTGTCGGAAGACCGGGATGAGGCAGAACGCGTTCGACGTCGCTGTCAAGCTTATGTCATGGTTGATTCTGATTTATACAAGAGGAGCCCCTCTGGAGTCCTGATGAGATGCATCACACATGAGGAAGGACGACAGCTACTCCAAGATATCCACTCGGGCATATGCGGGAGCCACGCGGCAGCACGCACCTTGGTGGGCAAAGTCTACAAACAAGGTTTCTTCTGGCTTACGGCGGTCTCCGACGCCGACAAAGTGGTACGAACTTGTGAAGGTTGCCAGTTCTTCGCTCGGCAGAGTAATGTCCCAGCCCAAGAGCTACAAACGATTCCATTATCCTGGCCATTCACGGTATGGGGCTTAGACATGGTTGGTCCTTTCAAAAAGGCTCCAGGAGGATTCACACACTTATTCGTCGCAATTGACAAATTCTCCAAGTGGATCGAAGCTAAGCCAGTCGCTACGATCACCGTTGACAAGGCACGAGATTTCATCCTCAACATCGTGCACCGGTTCGGCGTCCCGAACAGAATAATAACCGATAATGGGACTCAATTCACTGGGGGCATCTTTAAGGAATTTTGCGAAGTCTTCGGAATCAAAATCTGCTACGCATCGGTTGCACATCCCAAAAGCAATTGACAAGTTGAGCGTGCCAACGGCATGGTTCTTCAAGGCATCAAGGCCCGAGTGTTTGACTGGCTAAAATCTTATGCCGGCAAGTGGGTTCAAGAGCTCCCCTCAGTTCTGTGGTCTCTGCGGACTACGCCTAGTTGGGCTACCGGCCAAACTCCTTTCTTTCTGGTCTACGGGGCAGAGGCCATGTTGCCGAACGAAATGGAGTACGAATCTCTCCGAGTTCGCAGCTTTAACGATGAACGCTACGATCAAGACCGAGTGGATGACCTCACCCGACTGGAAGAGGCCCGTGAGGCAGCCCTCATCCAGTCGGCAAGATATCTTCAAGGACTCAGACGATACCACAGTCGCAACGTTCGAGCACGAGCTTTTATCGTTGGCGATTTGGTTCTATGCAAGATTCAAACCACCAAGGACCGTCACAAATTATCCCCATTATGGGAAGGACCGTATATAATTGCTGAGGTGACTCGGCCAGGTGCATACCGATTAAAACGTGAAGATGGATCCATGGTGGAGAACTCCTGGAACATCGAACATCTTCGACGATACTATGCTTAAATTGCCTTAAGTTTTAAGCTATTCTTGACTGCCAAACTCAAGCAAGATGACTTCTTGAGTTAGCAGTCGGGGGCTGCATAAGTATCAATAAAGTATGGTTTTCTTTGGCAACCTGCGCATATTTGGTTTATCATTGTTTAATGTTCCTTGATTCGAGTTCAATGCATAAGGACTGAGAATTTTTTGATGACCTAATCAAGCTTAGGCTTGGTGACAGTCGGACGAAACTTACTTAAGAAATTTTACATAAAAACTCGAATCAAGGCATTAACATAAATAAGCTAAATATTTACAAGTCACATCAGAAAGTCATAGACATACAATGTTCATGAAGCAGTCAAGCTCGAAAGTGGTTCACTACATCGGCGGCTACTTTCTTGGCAGACTCCTACGCTTTGCTAATCAATTCCAGGACCCGCTCATCTGAAGTACCATTGGCGAAGCCCTCCCCGACTGAATCAACGTCCACTCGGGGGTAGAGCGACTTGGTCTGTGCAAGGGCGAAGCCCGCTCCCATGATGGCTGCCTCAGAAACGTTGGCCAAATATTGAGCAGGGGCTCACCTAAGCTTATCGAAGACCTTGATGGTGTCCAACGAGATGGTCCCAAGTCCATGTTGGAACAGTGACAACAGGATCGGCGTCGCCGCGATAGCAACATATTCCTTAACGCTTTCAGCTTTTTTGACCCGCTCAACAAAAACATCATATTGAGCTCGGGTCTTGATCTTGTAAGCTGCCAAAGATGTGCGATCACGCAAAGCATTCAAAGACAAAGCAACACAAAGAATGCAGTTTTGAAAGAGCTCACCTTCAAACTCACTTTCCAGCTCGGCTCTGCTGGCGTCAGCCTCATCCAGCCGGGCCTAGAGCGAGTGGACCTCCGATAAGTTTTCTGCAACAAGAAAGGTTGTCAACGACCAAGGTCAACATAGACTACATATAAAAGCACAAAAAGATTAAGGGGATTAAGCGTACTCCCGACTGAACCCCGAAGGTCAAGGTTCCCTTCCCGGAGTGCGGCAATCTCTCTCCTTAAAGCCGTTTCTCTCGACGCAGCTTCCTCTCGAGTGGTCTTTAGCTCCTACTGGATGTTCTCCAGGGAGTTCAAGTGTGGGACCAATTTCTCGAGTGCATCAGATTTGGCCATCGATCGACAGTACACCCTCTACATGCAAGTTCTGAAGTTGGTCGACTGGAAAGCGATGACAAAGCTACAACAGAAAAGGAGAAGAACTTACATTTAGCAGCCGAGTCGCTTCGTTCAGGCTGTCTACAAGCATATCTCTTTCTTCGTTCTCCATTTGCTTGTTCAGGATGATGCCCTGCCTCTGGCCCTCGAAATCGCGCCATTCAATTTTAATTGGAGGGACCCAGGTTTCAGAGGACTGCAACCTGGGGATCTCCTCCACTTTGGCTGATAAGGTTCAGAAGAAGCAAATGAAGATGCAGAAGAAGTAAACTGGAGGTTAAAAAGTGAAAGATTGAGTCAAGGCTTACCAGCTTTGATGGCCGAATCCTTTACCGGCACTTCCCGGCTATTTTTCTTTTCTTGGCTCTTGCCCGATCGGTCTTCAGTCGGGGCCCTTTGAGTAGCAGCCAGGTGCTTTTCTACGGCCGACTGGTTTCCAGTCGGGGTATCCCGGCTGGCGGTCGGGGGCTCTTTCCTTGGGGTATCCTCACTGGGAGGTGAGGGCCTCTCACTCGGAGCGCTCTCGCTCGGGAGAGGGCTCCGGGGTTTCGGCTCCGTGGGCTTTGATGCCTCGGTTGTTGCAGCTGGTGTTGGGCCCTCACTTTGCCCAGTGATCAATGTTTTGAGGCCTCCTGCAAAGAGAAAGACAGGAGCGATCAGGATAAAGACGGATAAATTTTCAACGAAGAGCACAGTTTCAGTCGTAAGGCGTACCTGGTTGATCGGCGGATTTTGGGCGCCATTTTCGGTGACGGCCTTGGAGGGGTCGTTTCAGCTTGAGGGACTGGGACATCGTCGTCCGAGTCATCAATAACCAGCCTCCTCTTGCTCGCCCGCTTGCTGATATCTTCACTCGGGGCAGCCCTCTTCCCGACTGGATCGCTCTGGATCTTCACGTCGCCGGCTGGTTTTTTAGCAAGCCTAGCCGGCATATCCTCATGATGTACTTTATATGGCTTCGAGATAATGGCGGCGTTTTCCTGCAAGAGAGTTTCCTTGAGCACTAAGAAGTGTGACACCGAGATTGAAAGATAATAAAGAAGCTAAGTCAACTTACCGGAGGAGGAGGGCGATATAGGCTGTACGGGAGGACCGGCAGCATGAGGCTGCGCTCGACTGCAATCCCGGTCAAAAATATTTTATACATGTGGGTCTTCAAGGTCTCGAAGCTGAGGGAATCACGGTCTTCCCGATTGGGGTCCCTCTCGCCCTCGTACTCAAAGGCCGGCTTGGACCTCTCCTTGATCGGCGCCAGTCAGTTTCTAATGAAATGCCGAGTGATTTGTTCGCCCGAAGGCCTTTCGCTTTATCTCCGAATCTTCGCTAAGCTTGTTGGCTTCATCCCGCCTTGGGCCACGGCACGGTGCTCCAGCTTGGATCTTGGCACGGAGGAAGGCCAACAAAGTTTGCCAGACTGGGTTCAGGGTTAGCGATATAGAACCAGTTTGCATGCCAGCCTTTGTTAGAAGATTTCAAGGGAAGAGAGAAGTAGTCTCAGCGGAGGGATCCGCGGAGCTAGAAGCCGGCCCCACCAACGACGCAAGGCTCGTCCTTGTTCGGATGCGGCTTGAGATAGAACATGCAGCGAAAGAGTTGGAAATGAGGAAAGATGTCGAGGAAGGCTTCGCAAACACGGATGAAGAGAGCAATGTGGAGCATAGAGTTGGGGTTCAGATGGTAAAGCTGAAGGCCATAATAGTCAAGAAGACCCCTAAAGAACACAGAGGTGGGGAGGCCGAAGCTGCAATAGAAGAAAGAGGTGAAGACGACGAGCTCACCGGTGTTCGGAGTAGGGAACTCCTCACCGGCCGCCGGGCGCCAGCCAATGATCTCCTTAGGAGGGAGAACTGCGTGCTTCACCATCTCCTTCAGAGTCGACTCCTTGACATCAGAAGTTGCCCATTGCTCGAAGGGGATCTTTTTCTCTCCCGCCATGGATGTGGTTTTGGGGGAGTGGATCTGGCTTGGAGGATGGGGATCTGGGAAGAGGATCTGTGGAGATGGATGCGAAGGCTAGCTTATGAAGGAACGCGAGCTCCTGGATTGAGGGGATTGGGCACGCGCGTGAGCTTAGGGTTTTCCGCTGCAAGCTAGTGAACAGTGTTGCAAGTGGGGAATTTTTCTGGGAAGACGAAGTGGCGGGGATGACCTCGAGGCTTTGTAAGAGATTTGAGGGTTGCGCTAGGTTTTCTCGCGATTGGGCCGAGCCCATGAGAATCTTGCGGCCCAGCTAAGGTGTGGCCTGACGCGTGTCCTTAGAGACTTAAGTGGATGAACTTAAGCAGATTTGCTTTGGCAATATGCACGTGTCTGAGTGCCCCGTACCTTTGAAAATCCTTTCATGCCGCGGTTTGCACGACTTCATGAGAAGTTGGCACGGTGCAATTTGAAAGGTGACAAACAGTGAAGCTTTTCATGGCTGCCTTGATGACAGGGACTGTCTGGTTTTTAAGCATTTGATTAAATGATTATGTCAATGCTGCTTTTTCCACTCTGGTGAAGATCTTTTTAGATTAAGAACAATATTATGGCAAGAGCTATTTAATATTTTGGTCATATTTTTCAGATGACTGAAAAACTTGTTTACCCATGAGGGATGATTAAAATATTTGCTCCGAGATGACTCGGATGGATCCACTGGATAAACATGAGCTTACCGAGTGCTTTTCACCCACGAGGGTTGATTGAACTATTTGTTCTGAGATGACTCGGGCAGATTCACTCGGCCAAGCGTGAGCTTGCTGAGTGATGAGATCTTTATGATTCCTTTAGCATGAGCTAAGTATTTATATGAGATTGATTTTTCATAGTTCTTGACTATATGTTTAGTCTGATTTTGACTAACCACACAGTCGGGGGCTACACCTAATTAGGTGCATCAGGAGATGCACCTAGATATTTATTTTTAAGAATTTTTTGGATATTTTCCAACCCTTCATAGTCTTTGGAGCTACTCGGGAGGTTCAAGCAGAGGTGATGGAATCACTCGGTGCCAGAGCACTCGGCCAAAGAGTTGTTTGGCTGTGTGATATTTTGGTTTGACGCTGAGTTATCTCGTCAATTGCAAAGGACTCGGGGGCTACTGTGGAGATTATGGCAATCGGATATCCACATGGCAAGCTTATCCGACTGGAGATAGGGATAGATTGTGCCTGCCAATTATGTAAACCAACTATGACTTGGGTGTTTTGTTGCCGATTAGATAAGGCAACGGCTCATAGTCACGGTTTGTTAAGATTGAGGAAACCGACTTAGAGTAAGATAGGGTTTCCGATCTGTAAGCCCGCCTCCCAAGACTATATAAGGGGGGTAAGGGGCGTCCATTGAGGGATATGCTTTATCAGTTTTCAGCTTTAGATTCAAGAGACCAATAAACACTCGGCGGATCGAAGCCCCGAAACAGGAGTAGGGTTTTACCTCACGAGAGGGCCTGAACTGTCTAAATCTTGTTTTCCACCTAACCCATCGAGCTTGGCGATCTTGACTGCACCCCCAATTTTCTATTGCCGAAACCGAGTTTCGACAGGTTCTACATCTCAAATCTTGAACCCAGTCTGCCTAACTTTGTCGGCCTTCCTCCGGTTCCAAGGCCTAACTGGAGCACCGTGCAAGTAGCCCAAGATTGGGACGAAGCCAACAAACTCTTGGCCACTATCCCGGAGATGATGAAAAAGGGCCTTCGGGGAGAACAAATCACTCGACACTTCATCAAGAACCGACTGATGCCTATCAAAGAAAGATCCAAACCCGCATTCGAGTATGAGGGCGAAAGGGATCCCAATCGGGAGGACCGTGACTCCTTGAGCTACGAGACCCTGAAGACTTGTATGTATAAGATCTTTTCTTCTGGGATCGCAGTCGAGCGCAGCCTCATGTTGCCTATTCTCCCATTTAGCTTGTACCGTCCTCCTCTTCCGGTAAGCTGACTTAACCTCTTTAATGCCTTTCAATCTTAATGTTGCATCCCTTAGTGTACAAAGAATCTCTCTTGCAGGAAAATGCTTTCATTATCTCTAAGCCATACAAAGTGCATCATGACGATGCGCCAGCTCGGCCTGCCAAGAAACCAGCCGGCGGTGTCAAAATCAAGAGTGATAAAGTCAGCAAAAAGGCTGTTGCCGACGAGGATATTAGTAGGCGAGCGAGCAAAAGGAGGCTGGTGATTGATGACTTAGATGACGATGTCCCAGCTCCTCAAGCTGAAGTGACCCCTCCAAGGCCATCCCCCAAATCCGTACCCAAGATTCGCCGATCAACCAGGTATGTCTCATAACTGAAATCATGCCTTTGTTGACAACCTTTCTGCCTTGGTCCCGATTGCTCCCATATTTTTCCTTGCAGGAGGCCTCAAAACATAGACCCCACTGGGCAGAGTGAAGGTCCAAAGTCATCTGTAGCGGCTGAAGCGACAAGGCATGCAAAACAAGAATCCCGGGGCCCTCTCCCGAGTGAGAGCGCTCCGAGTGAGAAGCCTCCACCTCCCAGTAAAGATGTCCAAGGAGGAGCCCCGACCGCGCCCAGAAGCCCTACTGAAACCGCCGGTGAAGAAGACGTCCCGATCGCCGCTAAGGCGCCCGACCGAGAGCCGCCGGGCATGAACCAAGATGAAAAATACAGCTGGAAGTACCGGTCGAGGGTTCGGCCACCAATGCTGGTAAGTTCTAAAGCGATCTTCGACTTTAGTCTTCCATCTGTCTTTTCTTTGTCTTCATTTATCTTCTTTAAATCGATCAGCAAAAGAGGAGGAGATCCCCAGGCTGCAATCTTCTGAGACCTGAGTCCCTCCAATCAAAATAGACTGGCGCAACTCCGAGGGCTTGAAACAAGGCATTGTCTTGAACAAGCAGAAAGAAAATGAAGAAAGAGACATGGTCGTTGACAGCCTTGAAGAAGGGTTACGCGGAGGCTACGCTAGCCGAAAACAAAACTTTTAACCACGTAAACCTGGAACACTTTCAAGTAAGGGCCGATAGATCGTTACCGATTGGAGTGTGCAGCGGAAACAGCCAATCAGGGCTATCCGATCCGGAACAGTGTAGCCGATTCCCGCAAGCCGACAGCCGATACCCGGGGACAGCCGATTCGCCAATCAGCCGATTCGCAGATGCCGTAGCCGATCTGAGTCGTCCGACTGTGTTCTCGCACCTCGCTCCGATGCGCTCGACCGCAGCCGATGAACAGCGTGCAACGTAGCAGCGCCTCTACCGGTATCCACACGTCCGGGGACAGAATGCCAAACACCCCTGTGCTAGCACGCGATGCAAGGCTAGGGTTTTGGCTCGAAGGTGGGAGGGTTTCCGTGGAGTTTGATCTCGGCGACTTCTGTTGCGGATTCGGCTCAATGCGATTCAATTGACGTGCCGCAGCTCTCCACCCCTCCCTACTTTATATGGAGTTGGCCGACTGTGACTAGTGGCCGATCAGGACTCTATTTTGAATCGGATCCTATCCGAATCTCACAGAGTTGGCCGCCCATACGTCGTAAGCCTATAGGACTCTATCCGATCGGATCCCTATCCGATCGAGCCGTATCCGAGTCCAACTCGAATTCCTGTTCTTATCCCCTTAAGCGTGCGACCCTGTAGGTTCAGGTATACTCGGTTTCGGCTATAGTCTAACTTAGCCGATCGTCGGCTCGAGTCCAACTCAGCCGACCTGTCAACAGCGGCGCCTAGCAGCACATATTGACACCATAGTATACAAGAAATTAATATCGGCTCTGAACCTGTAATGTGTACACAAATCCCTTTGCCTCACGATACCAATTAAGCTATAGGCAAGATGTGTGTCATCCCTTCAATAGCTTAACCATTCACTCGAACCGTATTGGATTATCCGTACGTTGATTGACTCCTCAATCAACTTAGCATGGCCAAGCATTTCCATAATCCATTACCTCGAGGGGGCCGAGAGATATCTCTCCAAAGGAGGGGCAAATTCCATCTTGATCACTCACATCCCACTCCATGTTTCATAGCAAACCCGAAAACTACCTTTATAACTACCCGGTTATGGAATAGCGTTTGGTAGTCCCAAAGTAGGCTACTACACATGTTGGAATCCATGGTGATCTCAGGTCTAAGGACTTTGTACCAACACTACCTGAGACCAACTAATGGCACATTAATTCTGTAGTGTCTCATGGTGGGTCTATCCAACAATGTGTTCTCTAACACATATGTCCATGTTTATTGATTTGGTATCTCCATACCCATGATCTATGAGACATGATCATCAATCAATAGACATGCCGATCTTAGAATCATATTAGTTCCAATAATATGATATATGATCGAGGATCATTTAGAAATAGATTCATACATATCGAGTCTCATAAATAAGTCACATACTTATTGATCAATACAAGATGTCTATTTCATGGAACCGAATAACACTTTATTCATAAATACATAAACATTGACGTGATATCCAACATCTCCATGTTGCCTCTAGGGCATATCACTAACAATCTCCCACTTGCACTAGAGTCAATCATGTAAGTATCTAATACCCATTGCTCTTGTGTGCGCCTCATGCTTCAGTCGAGGGAGAGGTTTTTCGCGGATCGGCTATGTTGAGATCCGTGTGTACTTTGCATATCTTGACATCACCTCTGTCCACTATCTCGCGGATGAGATGATATCGCTGAAGTATGTGTTTGGACTTCGATGTGACCTCGGCTCCTTGGCTTTCGCAATGGCTCCACTATTATCACAATAGAGAGACATTGGACCAGTCGTACTAGTCATCACACCAAGCTCGAAATGAATTTCTTGATCCAAATAGCCTCCTTTGCAGCT
The DNA here is from genome assembly GCA_019925245.2 of Oryza australiensis. NCBI lineage: Eukaryota > Viridiplantae > Streptophyta > Magnoliopsida > Poales > Poaceae > Oryza > Oryza australiensis. Next base: position 63,164 of record JAIFGZ020000447.1, read on the forward strand.
TCCGAAGCAGCAATGTACTTGGCCTTCGTTGTAGAATCAGCACGGTATCCCGCTTGGAACTCTTCCACCGACTGCGCCTCCGTTGGGCGAGAATACGAACCCATTGTGATCTATAATCATCCTTGTCCGTTTGGAAGCTAGCATCGGTGTAACCACTTACAACGAGCTCTTCTTCACCTCCATAGACTAGGAACATATCCTTAGTTCATCTCAAGTACTTAAGGATATTTTTTACGGCGATCCAGTGACATTCACCGGATCTCGATGGTATCTCCTCGTAGCACTCAAAGCGTACGAGACATCGGCGTGTACAAAGCATGACATACATGATGGATCCAATTGCCGAAGCATATGGAACCATACCCATCTTATTCCGCTCATCATGTGTCGAGGACACCGATTCTTGCTAAGATTAATGCCATGTGACATGGGCAAGAAACCTTTCTTGGAATCATGCATGTTGAACCTTTTCAACACCTTGTCAATGTATGTACTTTGGCTTAATCCAATTAGCCTCTTGGATCTATCTCTATAGATCCGAATGCCTAATATGTATGCTGCCTCCCCTAAGTCTTTCATGGAAAAACTATTTTTCAATGAAGACTTGACGGATTCTAGCATAGGGATATCATTTCCAATCGTAATATGTCATCCACATACAAGATTAGAAGTACAATTGCGCTCCCACTCGACCTTTTTGTAAACACAGGCCTCATCTTCATTTTTTATGAAACCAAACCCTTTGATTACTTCATCAAAAGAATATTCCAACTCCGAGATGCTTGCTTCAATCCATAAATGGATTTCGTAGCTTGCATATCTTTCCAGCGATTCGGATCGACAAAACCCCGAGGTTGTATCATGTATACATCCTCGCTTAGGTTTCCATTTAGGAAAGCCATTTTGACATCCATCCGCCATATCTCATAATCGAAATATGCAGCAATCGCTAGGATAATCCGAATAGATTTAAGCATTGCGACAGAGAAGGTTTCATCATAATCAACTCCTTGAATCTGTTTAAAACCTTTCGCCACCAATCGCGCCTTATAGATGTGAACATTTCCATCCATATCGGCCTTTTCTTAAAAACCCATTTGCACTCAATGGTTTTGACACCATCAGTGGATCAACCAAGTTCCAAACTTGATTGTCGTACATGGATTCTATTTCGGATTTCATGGCTCAAGCCACTTGTTGGAATCAGGTCCCACCATCGCTTCCTCATAGGTCTTAGGCTCATCGTTGTCTAACAACAATATATCACGTTGTTCCGCACTTTGTGTCAGTGCACGACGTGATCTTTCGACCTCCGTGGGCTGGTGTATCTACAACCGGTGGCGCAACACTTTGCTCCTCCTGTTGTGGTTCCGTGGTCGCTGAAACATTTTCGGTGTTTCTTGAACTTCTTCAAGATACACCCTGCTCCCACTAACCCTTCTTGAAAGAAACTCTTTCTCCAAGAAGACACCGTGTCGGGCGACAAACACTTTGCCTTCTTCCCGATTATAAAAGTAATATCCCTTAGTTTCCTTAGGATATCCCACAAAGAAGCACTTGTCGATTTGGGTGTGAGCTTGTCGACCGTAAACGCTTTACATAAGCCTCGCATCCCCATATTTTGAGAAAAGACAAACTAGGGGTTGCCCTGTCCATATCTCATATGGTGTCTTTTCAACCGACTTAGATGGAACTCTATTTAGTGTGAGCGCATGTTTTCAAGAGCATATCCCCAAAAGGATAATGGAAGATCACTTTGGCTCATCATCGACCGCACCATGTCCAACAAGGTACGATTTCTCCGTTCCATTGTGGAGTTCCTGGTGGAGTCAACTATGGAACAATTCCACAATCTTTCGCTGATTACCAAACTCTTGGCTCAAGTATTCTCCTCCACGATCCGATCGTAGAAACTTGATTGTTTTCCCTAAATGATTACGTACTTCATTCGGAATTCTCCGAACTTTTCAAAGGATTTGGACTTATGCCTCACTAAGTAGATATAACCATATCCGCTAAAGTCATCGGTAAAGGTAATGAAGTACGATAACCACCTCGGCCGTTGAGCTCATTGGTCCACATACATCGGTATGTACGAGTGCCAACAAGTCACTTGCTCTTTCACCGTGTCCCGTGAAAGGTGTCTTTGTCATCTTACCAAGTAAACAAGACTCACATGTCTCAAATGATTCAAAATCAAAAGAGTGAAGCAATCCATCCTTATGGAGCTTCTCCATGCGTTTCGATTTATATGGCCTAAGCGACAATGCCGGATAAACGTGGGGTTTATATCATTAGAGAGTTGCCTTTACGTATTAATGTTATAGATGGGAGACGCTTCAAGATTCAAAACGTATAATCCATTCACCAATAGAGCATGAAAATAGAACATATCTCGAGATATATTGAACAACCATTGTTCATTGATCTAAAATCATATCCTTCCGCTTGCAAACATGAAGCGGAAATAACGTTTTGACATAGTGTTGGAACACAATAACAATTATTCAATTCCAAAACTAATCCCGAAGGTAGATGAAGTGATATCGTGCCGACAGCAAGCGTAGCAACGCTTGCTCCATTGCCGACGCGCAGTTCACCTCGCCCCTTCTTAAGCCTCTACTTCTTCTCATTCTCGCAACGATTTGCAAATATGAGCTACCGATCCGGTATCAAATACCCAAGAGTTAGTAGGTGAAGTAGCAAGATTAATGTCTATAACATTAATACCTAAAGCGAAGTCGTACTTTGCTTCTTTTTGAGATCCTCCATGTACTTCTTGCGTTCCTTTTCTAGTGGCCTGTCTCCTTGCGGAGAAGCAAACGGCATCCGATGCCGCCGACCCTTCTTGCCCTTCTTTGCATTGGAGGCACTCACGATCTCATCGGGAGTTTACTTCCTCTTGGTGCAAAGTTTCTTGACAGTGGTTTGCGCTTAGCCTTCGCATCATCATCACACGATGACCGTTTTTCTGGATACTCTCCTCACTGTCTTTAGCATCCCATGCAATTCAGCCAAGGTTTGACCCTTTTCGGATACTCTCCTCACTGTCTTTAGCATCCTATGCAATTCAGCCAAGGTTCTATCCATATTGTTCATGTGATAATTCAATATGAATGGCTCGAAGCTCGGAGGGAGCGGCGGAGAATCACATCAGTAGCCAACTCTTGGCTAAGGGGAAAACCTAGTTTTTCCAGACTCTCGATATAGCCAATCATCTTTATCACATGCGGATCGACGGGATTCCCTCAACAAGCCCGCACGCTAACAAGGACTTTGAGGTGTTAAACCTCTCGGCCCGAGCTTGGTTCTCAAATATGCCACGCAGTCCCCGAATAATAGTGTGAGCATCGCTGCTCTCATATTGCTTCTGAAGCTCAGGGGACATTGTAGCAAGCATGAGACAGCTTATGTCTAGGGCATCATTAGTGTGCTTCTCGTAAGCTCTCCGTGCAGTTGCAGTGGCATTATTTGGCAAATCATCAAGATAGGGTACTTCAAGAACGTACTCCTTACACTCTTGCTTGAGAACAATTCTCAAGTTGCGATACCAATCCATAAAGTTTGTTCGTTTAATTTTTCCTTTTTGAGAATAGATCGCAAATTAAAGGTACGGGTGTAGTATTAGCCGCCATTTATTCTACAACGGAAAAACAAAGTTTAGCACAATGTTTATGTTATGTCTTTTGTTAAACAATTTAATGTAAGACTCCCATTACGTATTTTTCACCTTCCCTCTAGGTTACGTATTGGGTCAAGATCCACATGTTAATTAATTTCTAGTGAGCTTTGGCATCACTGCTAGAAGATTAATAACATCGGTAAGCAAGTCCTTGCTAATCACATCTCTATGTGACTCTTGTTGTTGGTGTGGCATCTCCATGCCCCGGCGCCAACCTATGCCCCAAGGCCCAAAACTGTTTTGATAGCCTTGTTAAGTAAACCAAATGCTCATGCGTATATGTCCGACATATACCCCCTCGTGTTATGATTGAGAATGACACTGCTTTGCAGACCCACCATTGACGAGCATAACGGTGACGGGTGCAACATTTGGAAGGGCATCATTACTACTTAATTTTGTGAGGGATGCTATCCTATCAAACAAACATATCACATATAGGAAAGCAAGTAGAATAGCATATAATGAAATAGTATGGCCCCCTTCACATGGTGATCTCCATCTCCATGTCGGCGCTGAGGATCTCCATCTTCGGCACCATCTTTCAATGTGCATGATGCTTGATTTCTTCAAACTAAGCTACTACTATAGAAGCTCTAATTGAAGATTACATCGACTCGTAGGTCGTGAAAGAATATTTACAAGTATTGCACGTATGAAAGAATATTACAAGGATTGCACATATGAAAGAATATTACAGGGATTGCACATATGAAAGAATATTAGATGCATCACATGCATCTCATACATACAATAGGGCCATACCATCTCAAAGCATTCTCTGCAAAAACAAGTTAGGCGTAGAAACGTTTTCTACCTATCGTAGAGATTCAGCATGGAGACAACCTATAAGGGGTACGCACACGGCGGTCCCGCATCGGCATAATCACATTATACCGTTCCGATACACTATCAAGGAACGCTATCTCGAAGCCGACTCAAACCGAGATCTATGGATATTGCTTCGACGTAATCACATTACGCCGTTCCGATACACTATCAAGGAACGCAATTACCATGAACTCTCCTCAACAAATCCCGTAAAACCGATTGATCTAATCAACCCGTGCGCAAAACTTGTTCCAGATCCAATCTAAAACCCGAACTAAGCAAGATTAGCTCTGATACCACTAAAGGGTTACGCGGAGGCTACGCTAGCCGAAAACAAAACTTTTAACCGCGCAAACCAGGAACACTTGCAAGTAAGGGCCGATAGATCGTTACCGATTGGAGTGTGCGGAAACAACCAATCGTGGCTATCCGATCCGAACAAGAGTAGCCAATTGCCGCAAGCCGACGCTGATACCTGTGGACAGCCGATTCGCTAATCGCCCGATTCGCAGATGTCGTAGCCGATCCGAGTCATCCGACCGTGTTCTCGCACCTCGCTCCGATGCGCTCGACCGCGCCCGATGAATAGCGTGCAACGAGGCGCCTCTACCAAGCATCCACACGTCCGGGGACGTAACGCCGAACACCCGTGTGCTAGCACGCGATGCAAGGCTAGGGTTTTGGCTCGAAGGTGGGAGGGTTTCCGTGGAGTTCGATCTCGGCGACTTCTGTTGCGGATTCGGTTCAATGCGATGCAATTGACGTGCCGCAGCTCTCCACCGCTCCCTCCTTTATATAGAGTTGGTCGATCGGGACTAGTGGCCGATCAGGACTTTATTTTGAATCGGATCCTATCCGAATCTCACGAGTTGGCCGCCCATACGTCGTAAGCCTATAGGACTCTATCCGATCGGATCCCTATCCGATCGAGCCGTATCCGAGTCCAACTCGAATTCTGTTCTTATCCCCTTAAGCGTGCGACCCAGTAGGTTCGGGTATACTCGGTTTCGGCTATAGTCTAACTTAGCCGACGATTGGCTCGAGTCCAACTCAGCACTGTCAACAGCGGCGCCTAGCAGCATATATTGACACCATAGTATACAAGAATATAATATCGGCTCGAACCTGTAATGTGTACACAAATCCCTTTGCCTCATGATACCAATTAAGCTATAGGCAAGATGTGTGTCATCCCTTCAATAGCTTAACCATTCACTCGAACCGTATTGGATTATCCGTCCGTTGATTGACTCCTCAATCAACTTAGCATGGCCATGCATTTCCATAATCCATTACCTCGAGGGGGCCAGAGATATCTCTCCAAAGGAGAGGCAAATTCCATCTTGATCACTCACATCCCACTCCATGTTTCATAGCAAACCGAAAACTACCTTTATAACTACCCGATTACGGAATAGCGTTTGGTAGTCCCAAAGTAGGCTACTACACATGTTGAAATCCATGGTGATCTCAGGTCTAAGGACTTTGTACCAACACTACCCGAGACCAACTAATGACACATTAATTCTGTAGTGTCTCATGGTGGGTCTATCCAACAATGTGTTCTCTAACACATATGTCCATGTTTATTGATTTGGTATCTCCATACCCATGATCTATGAGACATGATCATCAATCAATAGACATGCCGATCTTAGAATCATATTAGTTCCAATAATATGATATATGATCAGGGATCATTTAGAAATAGATTCATACATATCGAGTCTCATAAATAAGTCACGTACTTATTGATCAATACAAGATGTCTATTTCATGGAGCTGAATAACACTTTATTCATAAATACATAAACATTGACGTGATATCCAACATCTCCATGTTGCCTCTAGGACATATCACTAACAAGCCTGAATGAAGCAACCCGGCTGCTAAATGTAAGCATCACTCTTCTCTGTTTTGGTTTGTTTTAGTCGTTTAACTCTGAACTCGCATGCAGAGGGTATATTGCCGGTCGATGGCTAAATCTGATGCACTCGAGAAGCTAGTCCCACACTTAAATTCCCTGGAGAACATCCAGCAAGAGCTGAAGGCCACTCGGGAAGAGGCTGCATCAAGAGAAGCTGCTTTGCGGAGAGAAATAGCCGCGCTCCGAGAGGAGAACCTTGACCTCCGAGGTTCAGTCAGGAGTAAGTTTAACCCTCTCGGTCCCTTTATGCCTTTATTCATAGTCTATTTTGATCTTGGCGTCAGCAAATTTTCTTGTTGCAGAGAACTCATCAGAAGTCCACATGCTCCAGACCCAGCTGGAAGAAGCTAATGCCAACAAAGCGGAGTTGGAGTCTGAGTTCGAAGGTGAATTCTCTTAAGATAGCCTTCTTTATTTTGCTTCATCTTCGAGTGTATGTGTAATCATGTGTCTTTGGCAGCTTATAAGGTCAAAACCTGAGCACAATTTGATGTCTTCATTGAAAGGGTCCGAAGGGCCGAAAGCGAAAGAGACGATGTTGCTAACGCGGCTACACCAATTCTCTTGTCGCTGTTCCATCATGGGCTCGGGACCAGTTCATTGGATGTTGTCGAGGTCTTCGACAAACTCAGGAGGGCCCCAGATCAATACATAGCCAATATCTCAAAGGCGGCCACCATGGGAGTAGGCTTTGCCCTTGCGCAGGCCAAGTCACTCTATCCTCGGATAGATGTTGACTCAGTCGGGGAAGGCTTCGTTGATGGCACTTCAGATGAGCAGGCTTTAGAATTGATCAGTGAAGCATAGGAGCCGGCCAAGAAAGTACCTGCTGATGTAGTTAACAACTTTCGGTCCTGATTATTTCGCAGACATTGTATGTAACTTCTGGTGTGGACTTGTAAATATTTAGCTTATTTATGTTAATGCCTTGATTCGAGTCTTCATGTCAAATTTCTTAAGTAATTTTCGTCCGACTGTCACCAAGCCTAAGCTTGATTAGGTCATCAAAAAATTCTCAGTCCTTATCTATTGAACTCAAATAAAAACATCAAACAATGATAAACCAAATATACACAAGTTGTCGAAGAAAACCATGCTTTGTTGATACATGTGCAGCCCCCGACTGCCAACTCAAGAAGTCATCTTGCTTGAGGTTGGCAGTCGAGAATAACATGAAACTTAAGGCAATTTAAGCATAGTATCGTCGAAGATGTTCGATGTTCCAAGAGTTCTCCACCATGGATCCATCTTCACGCTTTAGTCGATATGCTCCTGGCCGAGTTACCTCAGCGATTATATATGGTCCTTCCCATAATGGAGATAATTTGTGACGGTCCTTGGTGGTCTGAATCTTGCGTAGAACCAGATCGCCGATAATGAAGGCTCACACCCGAACATTGCGACTATGGTATTGTCTAAGTCCTTGAAGATATCTTGCCGACTGGATCAGGGTTGTCTCACGGGCCTCTTCCAGTCGGGTGAGGTCATCCACTCGGTCTTGATCATAGCGCTCATCGTTGAAACTGCGGACCCGAAGAGATTCATACTCCATTTCATTCGGCAACATGGCTTCCGCCCCGTAAACCAGGAAGAAAAGAGTTTGGTCGGTAGCCCAACTGGGCATAGTCCGCAGTGACCATAGGACCGAAGGTAATTCTTGAATCCATTTGCCGGCATAAGGATTTAGCCGGTCAAACACTCGGGCCTTGATGCCATGAAGAACCATGCCATTGGCGCGCTCAACCTGTCCATTGCTTTTGGGGTGCGCGACTGATGCGTAGCAGATTTTGATGCCGAAATCTTCACAGAATTCCTTGAAAATGCCTCCACTGAATTGAGTTCCATTCTCGGTTATAATTCTGTTTGGGACGCCAAACCGGTGCACGATGTTGAGGATGAAGTCTCGTGCCTTGTCAGCGGTGATTGTAGCAACCGGCTTTGCCTCGATCCACTTGGAAAATTTGTCGATTGCGATGAACAGATGTGTGAATCCTCCTGGAGCCTTCTTGAAAGGACCGATCATATCCAAGCCCCATACCACAAACGGCCAAGATAATGGAATCGTTTGTAGCTCTTGGGCTGGAACATGGCTCTGCCGAGCTAAGAACTGGCAGCCCTCACTTGTGCAAACCACTTTGTCGGCGTCAGAGACCACCGTAAGCCAGAAGAAGCCTTGTCTATAGGCTTTGCCTACCAAGGTTCGTGCCGCCGCGTGACTTCCGCATATACCCGAGTGGATATCTTGGAGTAGTTGCGTCCTTCCTCATGCGTGATACATCTCATTAGGACTCCAGAAGGGCTTCTCTTGTATAATTCAGAGTCGACCATGACATAGCCTTGACAACGACGTCGGACTCGTTCCGCCTCATCCTGGTCTTCCGACAGCTCTTGCTGAGTTAAAAATTTGATGAGCGGTGCCCTCCAGTCGGCGTCGAGCATGGCGACTTGATTTGCAGCTTGCTGGTTGGGAGTTGGCTTTGCTACAACAGTCGGCTCATAGAGGTGCTCTACGAAAACGTCTATGGGGCGGTTTCTCGCTTGGACCCGAACTGCGCCCACTTGTCAGCTGCCTCATTGTTGTGTCTCAAGACATGGGATAGCTCCAGTCTATCAAACCTGTCTTCAAGTTTGCGAACTTCTTGCCGATAGGCTTCCATGGTGTCGTTTAAACATGACCAGTCTTTCAACACTTGGTTGATGACCAGCTGGGAATCTCCTTTCACAACCAACCATCGTATCCCGAGTGAAACAGCAAATCGCAGGCCACGCAGTAGGGCTTCGTACTCGGTGGTGTTGTGTGAGGCGGAGAAATGAATGTGAAGAACATATCATAGCCTTTCTCCAGTCGGGGAGATCAGCACGACTCCCGCTCCCAAGACAGTGATCCTCTTGGATCCGTCAAAGTGCATGGTCCAGTATTGTAGGTCTTCCCTAGGTACGTCTTCTTGTTGCTCGGTCCACTCGGCCAGGAAGTAGTGCGCCAATGTCCTCGCGGTTATCAGAACACCATATAACAATTTTTGTACCTAGGGGTAGCGAATTTTGGCTCCTGTCAGTACTTCGCTAACAAAGTAGATTGGCCTTTGAATCTTCTGGACTCGACCTTCTTCCTCACGCTCAACAACAAGAACCGTGCTGACCACTTGGTGAGTAGATGAGACATACAATAGCAGGGGTTCCTGAGGCTGGGGTGAGGCTAGGACGGGCGGCGTCGTGATAAATTCTTTGAAATCTTCAAAGGCCTTGTGGGCTTCCGTAGTCCACTGGAAGTCGTCGGTTTTCTTCAGTAGCCTAAACAAAGGCATGCCTCACTCGCCGAGTCGGGAGATGAATCGGCTTAGCGCCGCCATGCAGCCAGTGAGCTTCTGGACATCTTTTTGGTTACTTGGGGCTTCATATTTAAAATAGCATTGATTTTTTCTGGGTTAGCTTAAATGCCGTGATGGGACACCATGAAGCCGAGCAGTTTGCCTGATGACACGCCGAACGTGCACTTCTCTGGGTTCAACTTCATTCTGAAGGCCCGAATGTTTGCGAAGGTTTCTTCTAAGTCGGCAATCAGGTCTTCCTTCTGCTTGGTCTTGATGACGACATCGTCTACGTAAGCTTCTCATGTTTTTCCCGATCTGCGTCTGAAAGCATCTTTCGATCATGCGCTGGTACATGGCTCCGGCGTTCTTTAGACCGATGGGCATCGTGATGTAGCAGTAAGCTCCAAACGACATGATGAATGATGTTTTCAGACAGTCGGATTCCTTCAAGCTGATCTGATGGTAGCCCGAGTAACAGTCCAGAAAACTCAAGAGCTGGCAACCGGCTGTTGAATCTACGACTTGGTCAATGCGAGGCAACCCGAATGGATCTTTAGGGCAGGCTTTGTTGAGGTCGGTGTAGTCAACGCACATGCGCCATTGCCCTGTCTTCTTCTGGACCAGGACCGGGTTAGCCAGCCAGTCGGGATGGAGGACTTCTTTGATGAAACCGGCGGCTAAGAGTTTTGTGAGTTCTTCCTTGATGGCATCTTTTCGATCCTGAGCAAAACGGTGTAATCGTTGTTTGATAGGTTTCGTGTCATCTTTGACGTGCAAAGAGTGCTCCATCACCTCCCAAGGAATTCCAGGCATATTAGATGGTTTGCAAGCAAAAACATCTTTATTATTTTGGAGGAAGGTGACGAGCGCGCTTTCCTATTTAGGATCTAACTCAGCACCAATTACAGCGGTTTTGGAGGGATCCGATGGATCAAGGGAGATTTTCTTCGTTTTGGCGTCGCCTTGTCCCGACTTGGCTATCTTCTTTGCAGGGATTTCACCCTCTTCAGATATTGATTCGGCCAGTCGGATTTCTTCCTGGCCACGTGATCTCTCACGAGATTGGGCAATATCGTAGCTTTCCTTGTCGCAGATGAAGGCTTGTTTGATGTTGCTGCGCAGGGTGATGACGCTGTTGGGGCCGGACATCTTCATGCAGAGGTAGGTGTAGTGTGGTATCGCCATGAACTTGGCGAGCACAGGCCTTCCAATGATTGCGTGGTAAGCCGTCTCGAAGTCGGCCACCTCGAAGGTGATGTTCTCCGTCCGGAAGTTCTCCTGAACTCCGAATGACTGGAAGGGCGATGTGCCCGAGTGGCATGGATGACAGCCCCGGGATAACTCCGTGGAAGGGGGCTGAGCTTGCCTTCAACTCGGATCTTGGAATCAGCATCTCATCCAGGGTCTTGGCGAACAGAATATTGAGGACGCTGCCCCCATCAATGAGGACGCGCTTCAGCTTTATGTTTCAAACCATCGGGTCTAGTACCCGGGGATACCGCCCCGGGTGAACTACTCGGTCAGGATGATCCGAGCGGTTAAACGTGATGGCCACCTCCGACCACCATAGGTATTGTGGGACTTCGGGTTGTGCCGCATTGACCTCGCGGTCGGTCAGCTTTTGCTTCCTCTTTGACTCAAAAGCCTGCGGCCCCCCGAAGATGTGATTCAGCTCGCCCACGGGGCCTTGGAAAGGCTTCGAATTTCCAGTCGGGTTGTTCTTCTTGGTTCCCAATGAGCCGGCTTCGTCAGTCGGCTTCTTATTTAGCTGTGCCGCGTATTGTTTGGCAAACTTCTTGTAGATAAAGCAATCCTTGGCCGCATGCTTGTGATTTGGGTGATGTGTGCACTGAGCGTTCATGATCGTGTCGTAGGCGGCGACCCGGGGACGGAGTTGAGAGTTGGACGTTGTGGCAACCAGGTCCTCGGGTCGGCGCTTGCGATCTTTCTAGCCCTGATTGTTGTTGTCGTTATCCTTCTTAGGATTCTGGCTTCCTCCCGACTGCTTATCGTCCCTTTTGTCAGGCCGATCTTGCCGCGCCACCTTGATTGCGTCATTGGATTTGGTGTAGGAGTTCGCCGTCTCGAACATTTGCTTTACCGCCTTCGGTGGCTTACGTCCAAACTTTCCGATTAGCAACTCATCACGGACTCCCTTCTAGAAGGCAACGATTATGATGTCGTCGGTGATGTTGGGGATCTTGTTGCGCTTTTCCGAGAAGCACTGGATGTAGTCCTTCAGCGGCTCGTCTGGCTTCTGGATGACGTTGTAAAGATCAAAATGGGTCCCAGGTCTTTTGAAAGTACACTGGAAATTGGTGATGAAGTGGTCCCAAGTTCACTCCACAAGCTAATTGAGCCTCTGGGCGAGCTCGTGAGCCAGTTCTTGGCTGAGTTGGCGAGGTCGACAGGCAAATAATTGGCCATGGCCTTGTTGTCTCCTCCTGTTGCGCGGATGGCGAGGGTGTACACGGTCAGCCACGACTCGGGGTCGGTCTTTCCGTCGTACTTCTCGATTCCTGTGGGCTTAAAACCACTCGGCCAATGCACTCGGCGCACGTCCCGAGTGAACGCAGGTACTCCGTCGTCGTTGCTGTCAGACGATCTCCTTCGATCTTCGTGGGAGCGCTGCTCTCGCTCTTGATAGCGCCGATCAAGGACTTCCCGCAGATCACTCGGCGGGGTCCTTTGTAGGCTGCTTCGGTAATCGGAGTTGTTGCTGCGGCGAACCCGGTCATGGACGGGTGGTCGTCCATGCCGTTTCTCGCAGGAGTCGGCCAATTGCTCTTGATGCTTCCGTGTGGTCTTGTGGCGGGGGTCTCTTGAACTAGTGGTCGTCCGAGCTTGTTCGGGCCTCCTGTAATCCTTCGACCGCAGCGGCGGAAGTCGGCTTCTGTCGGGCGTTTCCGCCACGGACTCAGTCGGCCTTCGCGCTGAGGTGGAGGGAGAGCAGTTGGCTGTAGCCACGACGATGGTCTTGATTTTTTCCAGGATTGGTGTTACCGTGGCGGGTGCCGCTTCAATAATAGTGTCGAGGAGGGTGAGGGCGGCAACGGCATTCTGTTGAGGCGTCTGGAAGATGTTGGTGTTGTCGACTCGCGTCTGAAGTATGGCCTCCCGAGCGGATCGTCCAGTCACCCTCAGGTCTTGCTTTCTTCTGTCAGCTTCCTCCTTGCGCCTATTCTCCACTTCTGCCAGCTTGCGCTCCTGCTCAAGCCTGGCTTGTTCTTCTTCTGTGATTCTGCGGGCCATGGCCGAGTCGGTCTCGGCCACCTCAGCCATGAGAACATTGAAGCACCTTGGATCGTAATCCTTGTCGAAGTCAGAGTCATTGGCCTCGTTCGTGGAGATGCTGTAGAGGTCATCAAAGTCTGAAGAGCTGAGGTACTCATCGAGCTCCGTGGATGAGCATGATCTGAACGGTTGGAGGATGACGGCGACTTCCCTTGAGCCCAGATTATTCAAATCTGGATCGTTCCAGTCCGGGTCGTAGCTTGATGACGGTGGTTCTTCTAAGTGAGTCGATTTAGACTCGGAAGAGAGGAGAGTGCAGTAGATCTCAGCGGCGTTTGGTAACCCAAACGGTGCCGAGAGGGTTTCTCCTCCCATGTGGATGGATTCCGACGTGGAGGTCATAAGGTGGCTGTAGATCTCAGCGGCGTTTGGTAATCCGAACGGCGCCGAGTGGATTCCTCCTTCCAAGTGGGCGGACCCCAACTCGGAAGTCAGAACTTTGTCGTAGATCTCAGCGTTGTTTGGCAACCCGAACGGCGCCGAGTGGATTCCTCCTTCCAAGTGGGCGGACCCCAACTCGGAAGCTAGAACTTTGTTGTAGATCTCAGCGTTGTTCGGTAACCCGAACGGCGCCGAGCGGGTTCCCCCTCCCGACTGGTCCGAATCCGAGTCGAGGAGGAAGATCTTGTCGAGTCTCTTGGCAGCGAAGTCGTCGGTGCCTAATGAAGATCCCATCGTGCTTGCCGGTGAGATTGAAGAAGAAATCTTGACGCGCGGACCCCTACGTGGCGCGCCAACTGTCGAAACTTGGTTTCGGCAATAGAAATTTGGGGGTGCAATCAAGATCGCCAAGCACAATGGGTTAAGTGGAAAACAAGGTTTAGACAGGTTCAGGCCCTCTCGTGAGGTAATACCCTACTCCTGTTTCGGGGATTCGATCCGTCGAGTGTTTATTGATCTCAAGATCTCGTGTGTCTAGTAGCTTGTATGTGTTTCGCATACATCTAATGCTCTTGTCTTGCTTATCCCTCAAGGGACGCCTCTGCCCTCCTTATATAGTCTTGGAGGACGGGCTTACAAGTCGGAAACCCTATCATACTCTAAGTCGGCTTCCTCAATCTTACCAAGTTATGACTATGAGCCATTGCCTTATCTAATCGGCAATGTAACACCCAAGTCATAGCCGGTTTACACAATCCATAAACATAACCTATCCCTATTTCCAGTCGGACAAGCTTGCCATGAGGGTATCCGATTGCCATAATCTCCACAGTACCCCATGCCTATAGCCGATTTGCTGGTAGATGCCACCTCTGGCCACAAAATCATAAGTTTTATGGACAGCAATGCTGGTTATAATCAAATCTTTATGCCCGAGGAAGACATTCACAAGACAGCTTTCAGGTGCCCAGGAGCAATCGACTTATACGAGTGGGTTGTCATGACGTTCGGCTTGAAGAATGCTGGAGCTACATACCAGAGAGCCATGAATTATATCTCTCATGATCTAATCCGCTTTCTAGTGGAGATCTACATTCATGATGTCGTTGTCAAATCCAAGGAGGTGGAAGACCACATAGCCGATTTAAGAAAGGTATTGGAGAGAACAGGGAAATTTTGCTTAAAGATGAACCCCACAAAGTGCGCGTTTGGCGTATCAGCTGGCCAGTTCTTGGGATTTTCGGTTCACGAGAGGGGAATCAAGGTCACTCAGAGAAGCATCAATGCCATAAAGACTATTTATCCTCCGAAGGACAAGAAGCAATTGCAGTCTCTGATCAGCAAGATCATCTTCATCAGGCATTTCATAGCCAATTTGTCAGAAAATATGGACCCATTTACACCTCTACTACGGCTGAAAGCCGATCAAGCATTTACATGGGGGGCAGAGCAGAATAAAACTTTGGACAACATCAAAGATTATCTAAGTTCTCCTCCAGTATTGATTCCTGCACAAAAGGGAGTGCCGTTCAAATTATACCTGTCAGCCGACGAGAAGTCCATCGGCTCAGTTCTGATTCAGGAGCTCTAGGGAAAAGAGAAGGCCATTTTCTATCTTAATCGAAGACTTCTGGATGCAGAAACAAGATATTCTCCAGTGGAGAAGTTGTGTTTGTGCCTATATTTTTCATGCACAAAGTTAAGGCATTATTTATTATCCAATGAGTGCACCATAATTTGCAAAGCCGACGTAGTAAAGTATATGCTATGGGCTCTAGTTCTGAAAGGGCGAGTTGGAAAATGGATATTTGCTTTGACGGAGTTTGATTTGAGGTATCAGGCACCCAAGGCAGTGAAAGGACAAGCCATAGCCGATTTTATAGTGGAACACAGAGATGATTCAATTGGCTCAGTTTATATCATGCCTTGGACTTTGACTTTTGATGGCTCAGTCTGCACAAACGGATGCGGCATCAACTTGGTGATAATCTCTCCCAGGGGAGTGAGCTTCGAGTTTGATTTTTCCATCACGCCTCATGCAACAAACAATCAAGCAGAGTATGAAGTCGTTCTCAAAGGATTACAACTGCTCAAGGAGGTTGAAGCCGATGCCATTGAGAAATGGGCGATTCACTGTTGGTCATCAGCCAATTATCTGGAGAATATGAGTGCAAGAATGACGCGTTGATGATCTACTATCAAAAATGCCGAGACTTGATGGATAGTTTTCGGCTAGTAACCTTGAAGCACGTCCCTAGAAAGCAGAACTCAGAAGATAATGATTTGGCTCAAGGGGCATCAGGCTACAAGCCGATGACGAAGGAGTTTGAAATATAAATTGCAACCATCACAGCCAACGACTGGAGGTTTGACGTCTACAATTATCTGTAGAACCCTTCCCAGTCAGCTTCAAGGAAATTGCGCTACAAGGCTCTACGATATGTCTTGCTCGATGAAGACCTATATTATCGGACAATTGATAGCGTGCTGCTTAAGTGCCTAAGCTCTGATCAAGCCAAAATTGCTATAGGAGAGGTGCATGAAGGAATTTGGGCACACATCAATCGGCTTATAAGATGAAGTGGTTACTTCAGAGAGCTGGATATTTCTGGCCCACTATGCTGGAAGATTGCTTCAGGTACTACAAAGGCTGTCAGGATTGCCAGAAGTTTGGGGCTATCCAGAGGGCACCAGCATCGGCTATGAACCCTATCATCAAGCCTTGGCCATTCAGAGGCTGGGGAATCGACATGATCGTCCAGATCAATCCACCCTCAAGGAAAGAACAGAGGTTTATATTGGTAGCGATCGATTATTTTTCCAAGTGGTGGAAGCAATTCCCCTGAAGAAGGTTGACTCCGGGGATGCAATCAAATTTTTTAAGGAGCATATCATATACAGATTCGGCATCCCTCAGACTATCACTATAGATCAGGGATCTCTCTTTGTCTCCGACGAGTTTATCCAATTTGCCGACAGCATGGGGATTAAGTTGTTGAATTCTTCACCATATTATGCTCAGGCTAACGGATAGGCTGAAGCTTCAAATAAGAGTTTAATCAAGTTGATAAAGAGGAAGATCGCTGAGTACCCAAAGCAATGGCATAGCCGATTAGCCGAATCATTGTGGGCTTATCGGATGGCTTGCCATGGATCAATCCAGGTGCCTCCATACAAATTGGTCTACGGACATGAAGCAGTCTTGCCATGGGAGAACATCATCGGCTCAAGAAGGATTCAATTGCAGGACAAGTTGACAACCGATGATTATTATAATCTGATGGTGGATGAATCCGAGGACCTAGTTTTGTCAAGGATGCGCGCTTTGGAAAAGGTGACTAGAGATAAAGAACGAGTGGCTCGCCACTACAATAAGAAGGTTGTGCCTAAATCTTTTGAAGAAGACGAGCTTGTTTGGAAGTTGATATTGTCGACCGGCTCAAGAGATTGAAAATTCGGCGAGTGGTCACCTAATTGGGAAGAGCCTTTCAAGATCCACAAATGCGTCTCCAAGGGAGCCTATATGCTAGAAGGATTAGACGGAGAAGTGTTTGGAAGGGCTCTTAATGGCAAGTACTTGAAGAAATATTACCCCAGTGTTTGGATCAATTCATGATTCGGCTAGGTTCTTGCCGATCCATGCTAGCCGATGTGTTACACACATCGTCTTTAGGACATTTTTCACTCAAGTTTTTCCTCCTAATTTTTTCAAATCGGCCGAATCTAGCCGACAACTGATGGCCAGTTCCCTCTTATAATTTTATCAATGCCGGAGGCAACATTGAGAAAATTAGGGGGGCACATATATAAGAAGTCAGGAATCAGAATTACAAAGTCAGGAATCAGAAACAACGGACTTACAAAATTTTTATGGCTTTGAAATTTGTGAGGCGTTTAAGACATGAGAAAGGAGGCACGACAAGCCAATTACAGGAGTTATGTATACAAGCCAAAATAAAAGCAAGGCTAAACCCTATTAAATCCCCAAAAATTGCTCTATGGCCGATGTCGCCTCTTCTTTGATGGCTTTGATTTCTTCGACCGTCGCCATGTCTTTTTCTTCGGTGCCAGGGATCGTTTTGGCCGATTTGTGGAGTTCTCCCAGGTACTTGATGGTAGAAGTCACCTTAACCTTCTGTTCTTCAGTTGCCTTGGGGTGATCGGCTAGCACTTGCTTTTTTGCCGCAAGCTTGGCCCTGCACTGCTCTAGTTTTGCCAGCAAGTCAGCCTCTTCTGCTTCGAGTTGGCCGATCTTGGTTTGTGTAGCCGATGGCCCAGCCACCAGTTCATCCAACTTGGCCTTCTCGGCCACTATGTTCTCCACGGTGGCGTTGATCGAGGCTGCCAGGTCAGCTTGAGCTTGCCGGTCTACCATCCTTTGTACGACTCGCTCAAGTTTGAACTGTTGCTGATCGATGAAGACGGCTCGGGAAATTTTTCGGCCAAGTCATCGGGGTGCTGACGCTGAATATCATTGAAGCGTGCTTGGGCTGGCCTGCACTCCATGACCAGTTGATCTACATTGATGCCGAGACGACGATGGATGTCTTGAAGCTTCTCTCTGATGTCGTCGGCTATGGTGGCCTGGTCCTGGCTAGTGGCCACTGACGAACTCTTTTATATCAAAAGGGAGTAGATTGGCTAGAGTTTGCAGAGTAAATCAGTGCGATTATAAAGGAACGAAACAACCGATTTTTCATATTTTCAGAAAAAGAGAGGGGTGAGACTTACTCGTACAGCGGGAGCTGGTGCAACTACTTCTTCGGTGTGATGGCTGCTGTAGCCGATGGAGTTCGTTCGCTCGATACCTGGGGGCAGCCGTTTGAGACCGAGGAAGCTACAAAGAAGACAAGTGTAAGTGTTTGTCGGCCAAAAAGGGAATACGCAGAAAGGAGAGATAAGTTCAGAAACTACTGGCGAAGCTGGGCGAGGAGGCTGATTGGCTAATCTCTTGAACTACAAGGAGGATTCGGTCAAGACTTTATTGATTTTAGTTTAATGGCCAAATTCGAAAAGACAAGGTGCTTACCGATCGCTTCGAGGCAGGAGGGCTTGGTGGAGCTGGATCATCGGCCGGCGGGCTGACTGAGTTGTGACTTAAGCTGCTCGATTCGGCCACCTCTTTAACAGATTGCGAGATCTCCTCATCCATTACCTCCTTGTCAAGGGCCTCATCGATGCTAGGGTCGAGGGAAGGCAGGCTATCGGCTGGTGCGGTCGGCTTTGGTTTCTTTTGCCTCTTCATGGGGGCAGCCGACGGTCCTGCAGCCGATGGTGCGGCCCTTTTCTTCCATGTCACCGCTTGGCGAGTTTGGCCGTGCATAAAGGTCTTCAGCTTCGGTGCATCCCAGCCGATGGCCGATGAAGGATATCCACATCCGTTCACGAGAACGCCCAAGCGGTACTCAATGGCAATGCCAGAGTTACTCACTGTGGGGGGATCCGAATCTGTCATCTACAAAGGAAAAAATGTTTAAAGTGTTAGCAAGAGACGACAACCAATTGATCAAAAAGAAAAGATGCTTGAGGATAAAAATACTTACAGAGGGGATTTCATCTGGCAGAAGGGTGGTGAGGTACATGCAGGCGCGTTGATGGAAGATATGTTGCTTAATTTCCACCCAACACCTTTCATAGGCCGCACTCCTCTTGTGGGCCAGCTCTAAGATCCCGATGCTGCCGAGGGGTGGGCTGTCTATCTCCATTATTTCTTCATGATCAGCTTTGAGTCGATTACCCCTCGGTCTTAATTTTATCGGCATAATAGCAGCCGATTGGTAGCTGCCCAAGCCCAAACTGTCTTCCAGCCGACATCGGGTAGTAATATTCATAAGTCTTTATCACATTGCGGCCTTGATGTACCTCAGTCGGCAAGATACACGGAGTGAGTGCTGTGGTGAAGATTTCTCTACACTTGGGGTATTTGTTTGAGTTGATCTCATCCAAGTTTAGATGAATCGACAACTTAAATTCCAGTCGGTCTTCATAGAAGAGACAAGTCCTATTGTTTTTTGGCTAGGGTGTCATAGAAGAAGATGAACCACTCGGCCAGCAGCTCACTTGATTGCTTTGATCCAGTATGAGTGGCTGTGGCTTCCCCAAAGGACAGACATCTCCTGGTAGCTACTTCATTTCCCTCATCGTCCTCAATCGGCTCCAGGAGGGGGAAGCGAGCGTCGGCTAGTCTCGGTCGACCAGATACTTTCTGCGTTAACAACACAAGCTAGAGTTATTGAAACCACCAAGGGCCTCCATTGCTGATGGTTGCATCAGCTGAGATGTTGGATACGGCTTGGCTCAACATTTGATAAAGGTAGCCGAGGAGGAATTTGCCTAAGGGGAGTTTTTTCTTATCAACCAAGGCTTTGGCTAGTACTTGCCAGTTGGCTGTGGGACCGCAACTTGAACCGCAGAATATGAACTTCTCCAGTCACATAATCAAGAAGACAATGTGCTCTCTGGCATTAATCAGCCCAGTTCCCATCTTCATGGCCACATACCCGTTCCAGCCCCCAATTGACTTGGTCTTAGAAGAAAACTAGCCCTTGCTGTCCAGTTCACTAGGGTTAGCTGTTGACATGATGTCAAGTCCTATTAGCATAAAGACATCGGCTAAGGTTGGGGTCATTGGGCCTTGCTGGAAAAGGAAGGCATTCAGAGTATTGTTCCAAAAATATGTGGTAGCCGACACTAACGATTCATCCTTGGGCATGTCGGCCACTGAAAGGGATAGGCATTGGGCTATTCCAATTTCCTCCAGTGATTCTGTTTGCTAGCTTGCATCCTTTTATACCATGACGGCCAAGATTTGTCAGTTGAGGGCCACGATTTAAAGGTGTCATTCCAATGGCCTAGGTTTGGGTTCCTCATCCTGTAGGGCACTCTATTGGTTTCGACTATGATGAACTCAGTGGGATCGTTATTGCCAATAGGCCCTAAGTAGTATCTCTCGTCGCTAATTAGGCTTGGAATTACTATTTGATGCGCGAGATGCTACAATCGGAAAAAGAGGCTGATTTCAGATTCGAAAAACCTAAAATTCAGACCTACGGCTAAAAAGTGGGAAAAGAAAAGGTTTGGCCGATTGGGCGTACCTCGGGGAACTCAGCGGGAGGAGAGCCTGATTGAGCGGTGGGGGTCGCCATTGCTGAGATGGGATCGCCGCGGCGGAATTGAGGAAGCCGAAGAAGTCGTTGGGGAGCTCGAGGACGTTTGCTGGTTTGTGGATCGTATTGACGGCATGAGTTGTTTGACGCGGAGAGGCGTTCTTTAAAGGGTTTCGATAATGGCCGAAACAGACTCAACCTAGGGTTGTGCTGCAAATAGGATTGTACAAAATCCGCAGCATTATCAATGCCGTGCACTTGGAAGCATGTGTTAAAGACCAACTTTGGTAAGCAAATCTCCAAGTTTGAAGCAAGGATTGAAGTGGAATTGGAGGAAACGTACGATCTGCAGAAACAGAGACTGCATCGGCTGAGTCTGAATCAGCTATGGAGCCAGTCGGCTGAGTCCGAGTCGGAACAGGATAGCCGATAGCCGATTCCGATTGAAGACCGAAGGAGGGGCCAATCTCGAGGGAAAGCTTAAGAGATAACTATTGAATTCAGTTTCCAAAGTACTTCAAAGATGTTGCCATCTATGGATAAGTCCCTACAACGGCAATTGTATCTTCAAGTTAGGATATTTTGTATAGTTTCCTTTATAGATAATGTCGGTTTGTTTAGAGATATTTGAGATTTAACCTGTAATAGGAATCGTGTCCATCATGGACTCATTGTATATTCGGGTATAAATATGACTCGGGACCTTGTGAAGACATAACACACACATCAATACAACTTCGGCGCATCGCCAACCTTTCTGTTTTTACTTTTTCTTGACGAGTTCTTGCTCTGTTCTTGGGCTGCATCGACTTCGATCTCCAGGAAAGGTAATTTCTTGTTACAAGCGGCTTGTGGTATCGAGGCCAGTGCTTCCATCATCATGATACTCTGATTTTGATGTTGCAAACTGCTTAATTTACCATATGCGATATATAATTTGGATCAATGTCTAGATCTATCTTTCAATCGGCTAGCATATCATTCAAGATAACAGCCGGCGGAGCTAGATCTAGAGGTTGATTCAAATTATATAGCGTATTTACCATCTCGAGGAATTCTCATTAGCCTAGATAGATCTCATGCTTCTTTTGGTACTTAATACTGCATCTAATTGACCTATTAAGTCGCTTTTAGAATTTTGTAGATCTATTCGGCTCAATGTTTATTATTAGAGATAGTGCCGGGGTTTCAGCCGGTCTAACCTGTTCTAACCATCTTTCATGTTTTATTACTGTTAGATATATTAGAATTGCCTTTTATATTAAGATCTTAATGTACTTAAATGTGCTAAGCTCGGTATCAATCTGTTAGGTTATACCAACAGCCGATTGATCTTAGTTTAGCGCACTTAGTTCAGATTAATATCTTTTTATAAAACATATCGGAGTACTAGCCGATTTACATTAGATCTGCGACATTGGTTAGGTTATGAATGGGTATAATTATTATTCTAATGTGCTTTTGGATACAAGTGGTTTATACTATTTCAGTATGCTACCGATCTATCCCAATGACTTGGTCTATATGTACTTTGGGATAACAATTATATATTTATTGATATCTATAGCCGATCGAGTAGGATCTAACCTTAACCAAACGCCTATCTCTTTGTTTCTTGTTGGTTACAGGATCAAACCAACTGGCACGCCTGCTCAATCACCAAAGGCGACCAATTTGGACCTGCACTGGAGCTAAGCAGATCTCCCAGGCCAACACGTCGGAAAAATTCTCATCAACAACTACTCGGTCGTTCGAGAGTCGGGTAAAATGGAAAATAATGATAGTAGGAGACAAAATGCTGCAAACATAATTTCTTTATTAAGAGAGTCGAGCACAGGGGAACTTAATCCCTCAAGTATGCGTCGGTGCGGGTGTTTGAGGTTCTGAGCGTTTGACGAAATTGTCATAGGAACGGAGGTGGAAAAAAGGGTTTTTTGTCACTACTTACTTATATAAAAATAACCGAAACTCATTCTCCTTTTCCCCTTCTGCTTTTTCCTTTCCTCTTCTTTTTTTACAAGGACTGGGTCGGCAAGCAACTCCGTTAGGTACACCTCTTTTTGGAGGAAACAATGCCCACAAACCTAGCTACCACTCTCAACGCTTCAGCCTCATGCTCCTTCCCGAACACTTCTGACGGCTATGGCTTTGCATCGAGGAAGTAATGGAGATAATGCTTGGCTAGTTTCGTGGGCTATCTCGGCCTGTCGGCTGGTTTATACGCGTACTCACCGAAGTCTAATCCAAGGAAGCTGATAAGTGCACCTTCTTACCCCTCGTCCAAGCTCGTGACAATCGGGATGGTCTTGGAGGGACCAAGAGGTCGATAGCTTCGCCTTGAGAGAGGCTTTCGCTCTCACAGGAGAAAGATGTGTCGACCTTACCACGGACGGAAATCATGCCCATAGGCCCTAGC
Organism: Oryza australiensis; assembly: GCA_019925245.2. Lineage (NCBI taxonomy): Eukaryota > Viridiplantae > Streptophyta > Magnoliopsida > Poales > Poaceae > Oryza > Oryza australiensis. The sequence continues at coordinate 86,113 of JAIFGZ020000447.1, forward strand.
ATCTTGAGAACCAGGTACGCGTAGTGCAGAATTGCCATGAACTTGGCGAGGGCGGGACGCCCGAGCACCACATGGTAGGCAGTCTTGAAGTCCGCCACGCAAAACCTAGCAAACTCGGTGCTGTAGCTCTCCCACGTCTCGAATATCGTAGGAAGGGAGACTACGCTGAGCGGCATGCTGGTCTTACCCGGAATGATCCCAAAGACGGACGAGTTGGTTGGTTCGAGGTCATCGATGGAGAGGTCAAGGTGGCACAACATCCCTCGAAGTGGACGTCGATATCGCTCCCTTCGTCGATGAGCACACGCTTGAGACGCTCCGCGAGCACCACTGGGTCGATCACCAGTGGGCAACGTCCAAGCCCGAGGATGTTAGCCCTTCAATCAGCTCGAGAAAAGGAGACCGGGGCCTATGACCATCGTAGGTGCGTAGGCAACCTCGCATCAACAGCGTTTACCCGTCAGACGAGCAACTTCTACCGTCGGCAACCTTCTAAAGTAGCCTCCCTTCCTACGATCATGTTGATCGTTCGGGTTGGCTCCTGGAAGTCGCCCACTTAGGGTGGTCTTCTATCTAGCTCTTAGCACCGTCGACCTTTCTCTTCCAGTCCCTAGGAGGCCGAGTGTTGTCTTGCGCTTCTTGGGTCAATAGGTCTTGGAGTATATATCATTGTCGGATGGTGTGCTTGCCCCTCGGGTGCAAGAAACACGGCCTATCTAGCGCCTCCCGAAGCGATTGACCTGAGAGTTCACCGCCCGACCCTTGCCTAGGCCTGTCGATAACCGTGACCTCGAGGTTTGTCTTCCACTTCACATTGTCCCGACGAGGGTGTTTGGGGGGTCGATGGTCGGTTCTCCTTGTGGACCGGCGGCTGGCGGAGCTAGCTCCTTGCCCCGGGAGTCCCTCAGAGGTCGACGCTCGGGACCGCGTACCTGTTCCTGCTCGGCGTTCTCGGTGTCGGCGAAGCACTCGGCGGTGGAGATCATGTCGATTGGTACATGACCAAGAAATGAAATAGCTCGGAGGGCTTGCGAAGGCCCTCGAAGAAGATCTAAATGACATCACCATCAGAAATGCTTACGACAGTGTTCTGACGCTCAAAGAAGTACCGAATGTAGCCCCGGATCGACTCGTCGACTCCCTCCCGAACTTGGCAAAGGTCGTAGCGGGAGCCGGTTGTTGCTACGTGCCCTGGTAATTCGCAACGAACGCATCGCAGAGCTCGTCCCAAGACCCAATGGAGTTCTCGGGGAGCTCGGCGAGCTAGTTGATAGCGGTCGACGCCAGCATGACGGGGAGGTAGTTCGCCATCATGTGCTCATCACCGTTGGCCGCCCACACGACTATACAGTATAGCCAGAGCCACAACGATGGGTCAGTCTTGCCATCGTAGGGCTCAATCCTGGTCAGGCAAAAGCCTTTGTGCCATGTCATCCGTCGGAGACAGGCGGTGAGGGCTGGGAACCCATTGTGACGCGGCTTGTACTCTGTGCTCCCAACTCCCCCGAGAGCGCCATGCTCCCGATGCAGCGCCATGGCTCTTGGAGCTTGCGATCAGCGGCACAACGCTCGATGGAGTCACGGGCGTCGAGCTGCTACACGATGGCCTCACGCATGTTCCCCGAGTAGGAGCAATCCTGCTGCCCCAGGAGTACGGCAGTCCCCGGGTGCCATTCTAGAGTGACAGGAGTAGTCCTAACCCCCACAAGCTAGTTCTGGACGTCGTGTAGGGAGGCAGTGCGACCCGCACTCGGCTGCCGCCATGACCTTGTTCGTCGAGCACTCCCAGAGGAGCGCTCGGACGAGTCTGGACATTGAGCTGCGCGGCCGCCACCTGAGTCATGGCCATCGCCTTCTGCACTTCTGGGGAGTCATGAAGCGCGGTAAGAGCACTCCCGATGGCCACCAGATTGGCCACAGGAGTCCGGAATACCTGGTGCCCCTTAAACTCCATGGTGAAGGGGGCTCCACGTTCCATGGCTGGTCCCGAGTAGGTTGGGCATGCTCGCGCCGTGCAACCCCGATGGTATTACGGCTACAACACGTGTTGCAATGGGCGTAGGACTCATGGGATCCCATAGTCTCATCCTCAGAAATGACCTCCGCCATTAGGACGAAGTTTGTCGGCCAGCAGTTGCAAGGAGCAAACTGCGCATGACAAAACCTCTCTGGGTGGGCTTCTTGGGACCAACCAGCCCGGTGAGGGTGGATACGCGTCCAACAGCGGTGGGGGTAGGCGGCGACGCCTTTCGTGGCGGAGAAGCCAGGCGTGCGGAGCGGCACCCCCGGCATGCTCGATGCGCGTCCATGCACAATCTGCCCTCAAGACCGTCGTGCAGGCTATCGGGGTCTTCGGCCGCCAAACCTTCCTGACAGGATGAGCCGCTGATGCCTGGGCCGCTGGGCGGGGTGCCGCATGCCTCATCCCCGCCGTCACGCGCTGCTGAGCAGTGATGCGCCCCAGCACTCTGGAAGCCTCCTAGGAGAGGGTGAGGCAGCCGAAGTCGTCGGCACAGAAATCCAGGCTCCCAAGCCATGAAGTCGGTGGGTAAGAACACCGCCATTGCACCACTCGGATCAATGAAGATGTGCCCCTACCTGGTGCGTCAACTATCGATGGGTGGTCGATATATCCTCCAAGGGGGCTACCTGAGGCGGTGAAAGAGTGGTCGGCAACGTCTATCGAAAGGATAGGGTGGTTGACTCAAGATAATATGAGCCAAGGATTTTAGACAGGTTCGGCCCTCCCGAAGGATAACATGCATACGTCATGTGTTCTTTGTAGGATTGTGTATGAAACAGAGTACAATGGTGTGAGTTCTTGGGGCTCTAGATATTAGATCTTGCTTCCAAAGAACCCGTCCGCTCGCCCACGGTCCTACCCTTCATTTTATAGCTCAAGGAGGGCAGTTACAAGAGGACTTGGGGGCAAACAAAGCTAAGACTAAAGGTTAAAAAACAAGTACAAACAACATCTGAAATGTAAATAGACATCCTCCGGGTCCTGTGCGTCGTGGGTATCTCATGCTCCATCTTGCCTTGGGATCCGTCCTCTGCAAGTACCTTCTGCGCAGTCCTGTCGGGTGATGTCATCTTCTGTCGGGTTGTCCCCTCCTTGTCTTCTCTACAATCCTTGCGAAGCAAGCCTTCTATCCCAAGGAGATATGCGGTCGGGCTGATGAGTTGTAGTCAGGATAGAATGCTGGAGTTGGGATAGACGGGAGGTCAGGCGGCCGACCCTAGGAAGAGGTTAGGCTTCTGACCCCCTCCCGAGGACTACCAGTAAGACTTCAGCTGGTCTTAACGCCACTCCGTGGGCTACCCTGGGGTGATAAACCCCACAGTTTGATTAAATAGGCGTTCGAGAGGAGTGACATATTGGAGTAACCTACTAGATGTTTGGTTGATGAGATAGACAGCTGAGGTGAATGCCTCATCCCAAAATTTTAATGACATGGAAGAATATGCAAGAAGGGTGTGGCCAACTTCAACAATATGCCTATGCTTCCGCAGAACCAATCTGTTGATGTGTATGAGGGGAGGACACATGATGTGTAATGCCTATTTTGGTGAAAAAGGAGTGGAGTTTTTCATACTCACCTCCTTAGTTAGTCTGCATGGCCAAAAATTTTCTGTTAAAGAGTCACTCAACAAGAGCCTAAAAATCATTGAACTTTTTAAGGACTTCAGAGTTATGCTTAATGAAATAAAGCCAAGTAAACTTGCTATAATCATCAATGAAACTCACATAATATTCTTTGTCACCAATAGAAGTGGGCGCAGGACCCCAAACATCAGAATAAGTAAGTTCCAACAGCTCACTCGACATAGTAGAAGATCTAGAATAGGGCAATTGATGACTCTTTTCCCTTTGACAAGCATCGCAGACAGACTATTTATTGGACTCAACTAGACAAGGGATATTGTGTTTGCTAATGTCCCTCTCCACAATTGGAGAGGATGGATGACCAAGATCATTTTTAGTCCCGATTTATTTCTTGTCAAACGCCGTCAAGCCGCCAGGGATCTTTAGTCCTGGTTGTTAACACCAACCGAGACTAAAGATCTTAACTTTAGTCCTAGTTGGTAATACTAACCGGGACTATAGATCTAAATAATCTTTAGTGCCGGTTGGTAACACCAACGGGACTAAGGTGAAGGTCCTTTTTTATACTTGTTCTTCCTCCTCCAGCTCGAGCCATTGCTACAAAGGTTTGGGGGAGGAAGGGAGGCGTTGCCAAATTTTTTGTGAAATTATTTTGGTGATAATATACAAATTGGAGGGATCTAAAAGGTTAGCAACTCCATCCTCTAATGATGTATGTTTAGTATATTACATTTGTAGGTATATTTCTATACATTTTTATCTCTAAAAAGGTTTATGGAAAATGATGAGAGAGAAAATTTGTTTAGGGAAGATTATGTTACTTTTAAAATTAGAAACTTGTGGATTAAAATATTATAAAAGAGATGACAAAGAAAAAATGTAGAAAATTAAGATAAAAGAATAGAAAACTAAGTTAATTTAAAAATCATTAAAATAGTTAGAAATAAGTACAATACATTAAAAAATGTGTTTAGAACTTTAAAACAAGTTTTAAAAATAATTCTAAACTTTATTAAGTACAATACATTAATTATGTGGGATTATTATATAATTATTGTATGATTATTAATATATAATTATTGCATTATTATTTATTTAGTTTGACTTTAGTAGATTTTCTTTTTACGATTTTTGTGCATTTCAGGTAGATGGATTGGCAATTGATGTACACCGCGGACCGACGGTCGATAGAGTTTGGCCAATGCGTGAGATGGGCATTTCAAGACGTGCATTATTTTTTGAGTGTGGCCAATGCTAACAAGTATAAGGGCTTTACATGTTGTCCATGTAAAAAGTGCAAAAACCAAAAGGAGTATGCTACATCAAGAACTATTCATGCCCACTTGTTTGAGTCAGAATTCATCTCTAACTATAGTTGTTGGACATCGCAAGGAGAGGTAGGGGTTGCAATGGAAGAAGATGAAGAAGAAGACAACAACATTCCGGACTGGGGTCAATACGGTGGATTTGAAGAAAATATAATAGGTGAGGTGGACGGGGCTGTTGAAGATAACGACGGTGCAGATGATCTTGGTCAGATGTTGCGCGATGTAAAGGAGGACTATGAAGGTGAAAAGGAGATCAAGAAATTAGAGCGTATGTTAACGGACCACAAAACATCCTTGTACCCAGGTTGTGAACAGGGGCACAAAAATTTGGGTACCACGCTGGCATTCTTGCAATGGAAGGCCAAAATGGTGTGAGTGACAAGGTATTTGGCAAGTTATTAAAACTCATAAAGAACATTCTTCCGAAGGGAAACGAATTTTCGGAAACAACATACGAAGCTAAGAAGGTAGTTTGCCCTCTAGGACTGAAAGTACAGAAGATACATGCATGTCCAAACGATTGTATCCTCTATCACGGTGAGGAGTATGAGAACCTAGAAGCATGTTCGGTTTGTAAAGCACTATGATACAAGATTAGATGAGATGATCCAGGTGAAGTTCCTGCTAAGGTGATGTGGTAGTTTCCTATAATACCATGGCTCAAGCGTTTGTTCAAGAAAAAAGAACATGCTAGAATGATGCGCTGGCATGCAGAAGAACGTCAACAAGACGGGATGCTGAGACACCTCGCCGATGGGTCACAGTGGCAAAATATCGATAGAACATTTAAAGACTTTGGAGAGGATGCATGAAACCTAAGGTTCGGTTTAAGTACGGATGACATGAATCCATTTGGAGAGATGAGCTGTGGCCATAGCACTTGGCCTGTTACGATGTGTATCTACAACCTCCCCCTTGGAGATGCATGAAGCAGAAGTACATAATAATGTTGATTATTATTGAAGGCCCAAAGCAACCTGGTAACGACATTGATGTGTACCTAAGACCATTGGTCGAAGATCTGAAACTGCTGTGGAAGAAAGAAGGTGTGCCTGTGTGGAATGAGGACAAACAAGAGCAATTTAACCTACGAGCATTGTTGTTCGTAACCATCAACGATTGGTCTGCACTTAGCAACCTATCCGAACAGTCAAACAAGGGGTACAAGGCTTGCACCCATTGTATGGATGAAACTGATAGTATGTATCTGAAATATTGTAAGAAGGTAGTGTACATGGACCATCGTCAATTTCTTGTTGCAAGCCATCCTGTCCAGAAGAAAGGCAAACATTTTGATCATAAGGCAGACCACCGTACTAAGCCAAAACATCATAACGGAAAAGCCGTGTTTGCTATGGTGAAAGATCTGAACGTAGTATTTGGAAAGGGGCCTGGCAGCCAACCTATAGCAAGTGAAGATGGTCACGCGGCGATGTGAAAGGAGAAGTCTAATTTTTGGGAGTTACCCTATTGGGAAGTCTTGGACGTCCGCCACGCAATCGACGTGATGCACCTCACTAAGAACCTTTGCGTCAACCTGCTGGGCTTCCTAGGTGTATACGGGAAGTCGAAAGATACACTTCAAGGACGTAATGATCTCAAGCATATGGAACAATGCGACGGCCTTCACCCAGAACCAAAGGAGAAATGAAGTCGTTACTTGACTCCAGCCGGCTACAGTCTAAGAAAGGCAAAGAAGGAAAGTTTGTTTGAATGCTTGGGGAGCATCAAGGTATCATTTGGATACTCCTCGAATATAAAGGGAATAATAAGCACGAAGGAGAACAAGCTCACAAACCTAAAGTCTGATGACTGCCACATGTTGATGACACAACTGCTTCCTTTTTTAATTTGGGGTATCCTTCCTGACAATGTCCGGATAACGATAACAAAGCTATGTGCTTTCATGAATGCATTTTCACAGAAGATCATCATTCCAGACAGATTAGAAGCCCTTCAAAATGATGTGGTGCAATGTCTTGTTAGCTTTGAGATGATTTTTGCACATTCCTTCTTCAATATAATGACGCATCTTCTATGTCACCTTGTCAAAGAGATCTGTATTCTCGGTCCTGTATACCTACACAACATGTTCCCTTTCGAGAGGTACATAGGTATTCTAAAGAAGTACATTCGTAACCGTTCTCGTCCGAAGGCAAGCATCGCTAAGGGGTATGGAACAGACGAGGTCATTGAGTTCTGCGTAGAATTTATTGGAGACCTTCGTCTAATCGAGGTGCGCGAATCAAGCCATGAAGGGAGACTACGGGGAAATGGGACTCTTGGAAGGAAAACAATAATGACTGTAGACAATGATTTATTCCGTAAAGCACATTTCACTGTTTTGCAACAATCTTCGTTGGTGGCTCCTTACATCGAGGAGCACATGGCGATTGTTTGCTCCAAAAACATCGGTAAGTCTAATGCCTGGATTACACACCATCACATTGATACTTTCCCCACTTGGCTGCGACAACATCTCATCGGTAACGAGACGATTGACCAACAACTAGCCTCAAAGCTAGGGGAGCACGTCTCTTTGAGGGGAGCACCTCTTGTACCATAATCATAAGCAGTTCAGTCTTGGGAAGAATATGGTCCATTGCAAAAAGCATGATATTCCCTACGAGTAATGTCAAGAGCTTGAATAGTGTCCTGCGGCTATTCCCTATGCCTTCCAGCACCGAACCGCTGAAGGTTGTACAGATCTGTTTTGGAGGCTTGCTTTATGATCACCTTGTATTCCTCCTAACTAAAACACAATAGCAAATAATTTATAAAGCCATCATATTAATATCAAAAATAGCGATGAGAAAAGGGGAAGGCTTTAAGTTTTTAACCATACCATTCGTTACCCCTCAAGGATTAATCAACAGTTATACCATCTTTCTACCTTTGAATTAGGAGTTATACCATCATCATGCCTTTTGAAGCTCTAGTTTACATGGTAATTCTTGGTCGATGGTAATGCCACACTCGAGTGAGTCACAGTCGATGGAGTAGGTCACATTGGTCGTCTCGTCGACAACCGCACTGCATCTCGCTGCTGGTCCGTGAAGAGGCCCCGATGCCTTCTTCAAAATGATGTGTTGCAATGTCCAAGAATACCATGTAAACTCAAGCATCAAAAGGCAGGAAGCAAATGCCACACTTGGGCGAGTCACGATCGATGGAGTAGGTCACCTTGGTCGTCTCATCGGCATTCGCACCGCATCCCGCTACTGGTCCGTGAAGGGGCCCCGACACCTTCTTTGCCGACCTCGGTCTTGCCTTCTTCAAAATGATGTGGTGCAATGTCTATGATTACCATGTAAACTCCAGCTTCAAAATGCTAGAAGCAAATGCCACACTCGAGCGAGTCGTGGTTGATGGAATCTTGATTACCTACTATGAGAGGATGAGCCCTTTTTCACTCGTCATTTCTGTCCTAGTGTTCAGAGCAGCTTTTGCAAGGTAGTACAAGTATTTGTACCAAGGAGCAATGGAGCATCATGTACTCAAACAAGTATGCGGTAGAAAGCTCTGAAAGTTTATGTATTTACCTATCAATGCAGAAGAGCTTTATACCATCTTCGACGGAGATATCCTGAGCATTTGGGGTGACATGGAAGAAGACGCATATCATAAGAGCGACAAAGATGGTGGGCGAGAAGGAAAAGAAGCTGGAGGGTGAGAAGGCCATGTAGCTAAAGGGCATGGGCATACTATTTTTCAAATTTTCTTAGAAAAAAGAGACAAAAATTCACCCTCCTCCTCCTCCCAACAGTGGGATAACCAATAAAATGGGTGATAGGGGTATTTATAGACTATGAAAGTTATCTATGTCGGGTCTAAGTATAAGCCCGTCACCGACGTCACTCATTGGTGATGGGCCATAATGTCGCATATAGTTGTTATCTCAATCGGGCGGTAGATTTGAGCCCATCACCGATGGTAAAGATCGGTGACGGGCTTCTATTGGGGCCCGACAAAGATAACTTTGGTTATCTTTGTCGGGCCTTGGACTGACCAGTCATCGATAGGTATTATCCGTGACAGGCTCGAGTTTTTTCCACATCTAACATGTCTGTGCATGTGTATCTTTGTTGGCCTCTTTTTAGGCCCATTTGAAATGACTTCGTTGTGACGGCCCACTAATCTCATGCATATGATGGCTCGTCACATAAGAAAGGATCTCCTCAAGAAGGCGAAAAGATTCTATTTTAGTATCCCCTTCTGCGCACTGGATCTCTCGGTAAAGTACAACTAATAAAAACTAATAAAGATATTCCTTTCCGATGACAAGGAAGCACCGGCAGATCCACCCGCGCTGTGTTAGACGAGTGCCTAATAATATTTACATGTTAAATAAGAAATTAAAAAAATTACTTTTACACATACATACTTATATACCTAACAGTAAATATGCCTCTTAACATAACTAAAAAAGACAGAGTCCAGCTATGATCACAACATACAATAGATACCATGATTTAAACTCATAAATCCTTTCGACTATAAAACCAACCCAAATATTAAATGGTACTAGCTAGTTCGACAACATCTTACTCATCAGTGGTGTTTATATTATTATGGCTTGGAGTATCTTTCAATAGAAATAAATTTAGAACTGGAATTGCCTTGTTTATCTATAGAGCAAAAGATTCTTATAAACTGCATATTCAATGACTAACTTGTAGAACTCCCCTAAAAAATATATATTGGTGCAAGTGTAACATTGAATCTAGAATGAGTTTGGAGAGGTTTCTTCTTACTCTTTCACCTCCAACCCTCTGCTCTTCTTCCTCTTAGTAACCTCACCCTCCTCTATATAGAGATCCAAGGTGACGCTTGAGCCTCCAATACACCAATAGACAAACAATCTTTAATACCGGTTAAAAACCCCTTTAATATCAAACAATCTTTAATGCCGGTTGAAAACATCCTTTAATATCATTTGTAGCAACTGAGACCAGTAAATCAAGACTAAAGTCGAGATCTCTCACCTCAAAAAATATGTGAGACGTGGGAGTCGAACTCAAAATCTCTCACCTCAATCCTAAAGAGAATAGAGATGTTTTCCATTTGAACTAACCTTGGAGACATCTTTATGTTGACGGTAAAAATGTCACACACTTGCCTGAGAGATTTGCTTAACTCTAGCGCAGGTCCAAATCTTACTTTTCAGGTTCGAGGGCATGCTAGTTAGTTTGATCCTGCAACCAACAAGAAACAAAGAAAGAAAAATAGAGTTAGTCCGTAAACGAGAGCCGAGTGGCTAGTGGCCGATGACATATCGTTCAATATTGAGCTGATGCAATATGCACTGAATCGACAAAGGGAAAATTAGATCTAATCGATCGGCTGTAGATTAATTTCGAAAAGTTTGACAAGTTCAGGGAAGTCTTCACAGCGACCATCTCTCCTTATATCCTCCCAGTCGGCATCCACCAGGGTAGAAATGTACAAGTTTCATACGAATTTTATCACCCAATGAGTGCTGCCAGACAGTTAGGGATGGGATAGTTGCCGATCGTCCTGCACTTTGCCGAGAAGATCCAAATTAGGGGAAAGATCTCTTCGGGCCTTATGAGGGACAGATTGCTCAATATCCCAGGGCCTCCCCATGGCAGCATTGACAATATTTGTCGAAACTTGGTTTCGGCAATATGATTTCTGGGGTCGCAATCGAGATCGCCAAGCACGATGGGTTAAAAGAAGAAGAAGGTTTAGATAGGTTCAGGCCCTCTCGTCAGGTAATACCCTACTCCTGTTTCGGTGGATTCGATCCGCCGGGTGTCTTTATTGATCTGTATGTCTAAAGCTCTCACTTATGAAATCGTATCTCAGATCTAGTGTTGGATATCCCTCAAGGGACGCCCCTTACCCCCCTTATATAGTCTTGGGGGGAGGGTTTACAGATCGGAAACCCTATCTTATTCTAAGTTGGTTTCCTCAATCTTACCAAACCGTGACTATAGGCCGATTGCCTTATCTCTATTGGCAATCGTAATACCCAAGTCAAGTTCGGCTTACAGATATAGCAGGCGCAATCTATCCCTACCTCCAGTCGGATAAGCTTGCTATGTAGATACCCGATTGCCATAATCTCCACAGTAGCCCCCGAGTCCTTTTCAGTCGACGAGACAACTCAGCTTCAAACCAAAGCAATACACAGCCAAAAAATCTCTTTGACTGAGTGCTTTCGGCGTCGAGTGATTCCATCATCTCTGCCTGAATCTTCCCGAGTGGCTCCAAAGACTGTGAAGGGCTAGAAAGAATATATAAAAATTTCTCAAAAATAAATATCTAGGTGCATCTCCTGATGCACCTAATTAGGTGTAGCCCCCGACTATGTGGTTAGTCAAAAACAGGCTAAACATATAGTCAAGAACTATAAAAAATCACTCTCATATAGATGCCTAGCTCATGCTAAAGCAATCGCTGAAATCTCATTACTCGGCAAGTTCATACTCATCCGAGTGAATTTGCCCGAGTCATCTCAGAACAAACAATTCAATCATCCCTCATGGGTGAAAAGCACTCGGTAGGCTCTTGCTTATCCGAATGGATTTGCCTGAGTAATCCCGGAACAAATATTTTATTCATCCCTCATGGGAAACAAGTTCTTTCATTCATATGAAAAATACGACCAAGTTATTAAATAGCTTTTGCCATAATACTGGTCTCAATCTATAAAGATCTTCACCAAGGTGGAAAAATAAACAGCATTGGTAAGATTACCTGACCAAATGCCAAAAAAACAAACAGCCCTTGTCATCAAGGCAGCTATAAAAACTTAGCTGTCGGTCACCTTCCAAGTTGCATCGTGCCAGCTTCTCATGAAGCTAGGCAAACCGCGGTATGAAAGGATTTTTAAAGGTACAGGGCACTCGGACACGCGCTTATTGCCAGAGCAAATCTGCTTAAGCACATCTGCTTAAGTCCCTAAGGACACGTATCGGACCACACCTTAGCTGGGCCGTAGATTCTCTTATGGGCTCGGCCCAATTACCGGAAAACCTAGCGCAACCCTCAAATCTTTCCATAAAAGACGCGAGGTCGTCCCCGCCTCTTCGTCTTCCAAAATTCCCCTTCTTGCAATCTGCTCATCGGTTCATTGCGGAGAACCCTAGGCTTGCGCGCTCCCAAATCCATCCATCAAGGAGCTCGCTTCGCGACAACTAGCTTCCGCAGCCAAATCTTCCACGTTCCTTTGCAAAAATCCGACCTTTTCCAGCCAGATCCACTTCCCATCAACCCTACTCTCATGGCGGAGGAAAAAAGGATTCCGTTCGACCAATGGGCCGCTTCGGATGTGAGGGAATCCACCCTCAAGGAGATGGTGAAGCACGGCGTGCTTCCGCCAAAGGAACTTGTGGGATGGCGCCCGGCGGCGGGGGAGGACTTCCCGACCCCAAACACCGGTGAGCTCGTCGTTTTCACTTCCTTTTTCTATTGCGGGTTCAGCCTTCCCACCTCCGAGTTCTTCCGGGGGCTTCTGGATTATTATGGGCTTCATCTCTATCATCTAAACCCCAACTTAATGCTTCACATAGCTCTCTTTATTCACGTGTGTGAAGCCTTCCTTGGCATTCTCCCCCACTTTCAACTTTTCCGGCGCATGTTCTATCTTAAACCACACCCAAACAAAGATCAGCCTTGCGTCGTCGGCGGGGCAGGCTTCCAACTCCGCGGATCTCTCCGCAAGGATTATTTTTCTCTTCCTTTGAAGTCTTCCAATAAGGGATGGCATGCGGGCTGGTTCTACATTAGCAACCTCGAACCCAGCCTGCCAGCCTTCGTCGGTCTTCCCCCTGTCCCCAAGCCATCCTGGAGCACCGTTCCGGTAGCCCAAGATTGGGACGAAGCCAACGAGTTGCTTGCGAAGATCCTGGCGATGAAACAGAGGGGCCTTCGCGGGGAACAGATCACTCGGCACTTCATCAGGTGCCGACTGGCGCCGATCAAGGAACGATTGAAACCGGCCTTCGAGTATGAAGGCGGGACGGAGCCCAATCGGGAAGATCCAGATCCACTCAAGTACGAGATCCTGAAGATCCGGATGTACAAACTCTTCTCGTCTGGGATCGCCGTCGAGCGGGCCCTCATACTGCCGGTTCTTCCCTTCAGCATCCACCGACCTCCTCCTCCGGTAAGCCGACTGGTTGCTTCATAATATCCTTCAATCTTGACATCTTGTCTCTTAATATTGCTCTTTCCTTCTTCTGCAGGAAAACGCCTCTATCTCCTCCAAGCCATACAAAGTGTCTCATGACGACGCGCCGCATCGCCCTGCCAAGAAGCCGGCTGGCGGGATTAAGATCCAAAGCGACCCGGTTGGGAAACGAGCGACGCCGAGTGAAGACTCGAATAAGCGTGCGAGCAAGAGGAGACTGATTATAGAGGACTCGGATGATGACGTCCCGGCTACCCCCACCGAAACTCCTCCTTTGAGGCGATCGCCGCGGACGGCGCCGAAGATCCGCCGGTCATCTAGGTATGCTCTGAAACCGAAGTCTGAACTCTTTTGCTGAAAATTTCTCTTTATCTTTACCCTTGCTGTATTCACTTTCGCAGGAGGCCCCAGGACATAGATCCTGCCGGAGGGGGTGAAGGACCGACTCCAGCCGTCGCTCCCGAGGTGCCAAGGCCAGTAGAGCCAAAGCCCCGGAGCCCGCAACCGAGTACGAGCGCTCCGGGGAAACAACCTTCGCCTCCGAAGAAAGATGCCCCGAGGAAGGAGCCCCAGGCCGCCAGTCGGGATATCCCGACTGGAAACCAGTCATCGGCCGGGAAACCTAAGGCTGCAGCTCAAGCGCCCCCGACTGGGGGCCACTCGGCGCAGAGCCAGAAGAAGAAGGCCAGCCCGGCCGCTCCACCTAGACAGGCGGCCGCCGAAACCGGTGAGACTTGTTTCGAAGCGCTCTTTTACTCTTTCAATTTAAATCTTTCATGTCTTCATTTGTCCTTCTCGCTTGCCGCCCGGTAGAAGAGATTCCCGTGCGATCGTCGAGGCTGGGTTCCCCGATCGAATCGAGTGGCGGGACTCGAAGGCGAGAGACAGGGCATCATCCTAGACCGGCAAGCCGAAAAAGATGAAAGGGATGCCCTTGTCGAGAGTCTGAATGAGGCCACTCGGCTGCTCAACGTAAGCCTTTGTCTTTCTCTTTAATTATGTCGTTGTCATCTTTCAATCGGTCACTCTCCTGCTACTGCGTGTAGAAGGAATATTGCCGCTCTATGGCAAAGTCTGAGGTGCTGGAGAAGTTGGTTCCCCACCTGAACTCCCTAGAGGACGTTCAGCGACAGCTGAAGGTCACTCGGGAGGAGGCCGCATCAAGGGAGGCGGCTTTAAGGAGGGAGATCGCAGAACTTCGGGAGGCGAACCTTGACCTCCGAGGATCAATCGGGAGTAAGCCCGTCTTTCCAAGTTTCTTCATGATTCTCGCGTTGACCTTGGTTGCTGACGATCTTCTTTTGTTGTAGAAAATTCCTCGGAGGTCCATTCACTCCAAGTCCAGCTTGAAGCGGCCAACCTCGACAAGGCTGAAATGGAGGCCGAGTTTGAAGGTAGCCTTCTTTGAAGTAAAACTTCTTGTGTCGCTTTGTCCCCGAGTGTTTTGAATGACCCGGGACTTTTTGGCAGCTTACAAGGTAAAGACCCGAGCCCAATACGACGTCTTACTTGGGCGGATCAAACGAAGCGACGAGATACGGGAAGAGGTCGCCAACGCCGCCACGCCAATCTTGCTGTCCTTGTTCGATCAAGGAGTTGGGACCAGCTTGCTGGAGCCGATCGAGATATTCGACAAGCTGCGGCTGGTTCCCGACCGATATCTGGCCAATATCACCGAAGCAGCCAGCATGGGGGCTGGTCTAGCTCTTGCTCAGACCAAGTCCCTTTACCCCCGAGTGGATATCCATTCAATCGGGGAAGGCTTTGCTGACGGAACGACGGATGAGCATGCCTTGGACATGCTGAGCGAGGCGCAGGAAGCGGCGAAGAAGATATCGCTTGATGTAGTAAATAACTTCAAGATTTGATCTGACTTTCTGACTTTGTCTTGTAAATGTTGCGTAACCATAACACTCTTATGTAGTATTTGCGATATTTTTAGTTTATTTATGTCAATGCCTTGATTCGAGCTTTTGCGTGAAATTTCTTAAGTAGTTTTCGTTTGGCTGTCATCAAGCCTAGGCTCGATTAGGCCGTCGGGAAACTCTCAGTCCTTAAACGCTGAGCTTAAATCAAAGGACATTAAACAATGATAAACCAAATTATACACAAAGGTTGACGAGGAAAACTTGAGCTTTATTGTCATGTGTACAGCCCTCGACTGCTAACTCAAGAAGTCATCTTGCTTGAGGTTGGCAGTCAAGGAAAGCATAAGGCCTTAGCCAAATTAGGCATAAAATCGTCGAACATGCTCGATGTTCCAGGAATTCTCCACCATAGACCCGTCTTCGCGCTTTAGCCGGTATGCACCGGGCCGAGTCACTTCAGCGATTATGTATGGTCCTTCCCATAAGGGAGATAACTTGTGTCGATCTTTGGTGGTCTGGATCTTGCGTAGGACCAGGTCGCCAACAATGAAAGCTCGTGCTCGCACGTTGCGACTGTGGTATCTTCTAAGCCCTTGAAGGTATTTGGCCGACTGGATGAGGGCTGCCTCACGGGCCTCTTCCAATCGGGTGAGGTCATCCACTTGGTCAGGGTCGTAGCGTTCATCGTTGAAGCTGCGAACCCGGAGGGACTCATACTCCATCTCGTTTGGCAACATGGCTTCTGCGCCATAGACCAAAAAGAAAGGAGTTTGGCCGGTAGCCCGACTGGGTGTGGTTCCGCAGGGACCATAAAGCGAGGGAAGTTCTTGGACCCACTTGCCGGCGTAAGGATTTAGGCGGTCGAAAACGCGGGCCTTGATGCCTTGGAGGACCATGCCGTTGGCCCTCTCGACTTGTCCGTTGCTTTTGGGGTGAGCTACTGATGCGTAGCAGATCTTGATCCCGAAGTCTTCGCAGAATTCCTTGAAGATGCCTCCCGTGAATTGAGTCCCGTTGTCAGTTATGATTCTGTTTGGGACGCCAAAGCGGTGCACGATGTTGAGGAAAAAGTCTCGTGCCTTGTCAGCTGTAATTGTGGCGACCGGCTTGGCTTCAATCCACTTGGAGAACTTGTCGATTGCGACGAAGAGGTGTGTGAACCCTCCGGAGCTTTCTTGAAAGGGCCAACCATGTCCAGCCCCCATACCGCGAACGGCCGGAGAGTGGAATTGTTTGAAGCTCCCGGGCCGGGACATGGCTTTGTCGGGCGAAGAAGCGCAGCCTTCGCAGTTCGTACGACTTTATCCGCGTCGGAGACCGCGGTAAGCCGAAAAACCTTGCCCGTAGGCTTTGCCGACTAGAGTGCGGGCTGCCGCGTGGCTTCCGCATATGCCCGAGTGGATGTCTTGGAGTAGTGTTTCCCTTCTTGGTGTGATGCACCTCATTAGAATTCGGAGGGGCTTCTCTTGTATAGATCGGAGTCAACCATGACGTATGTTTGACAGCGACGACGGACGCGTTCGCTTCATCCGGTCATCCGGCTCTTCTTGGGTTAAGAATTTGATGAGCGGCGTCCTCCAGTCGGTTTCGGTCATGGCGACTTCGTTCGTGGTTTGCTCGGTGAGAGCTGTCTTTGCGGTGACGGTTGGTTCATAGAGATGTTCGACAAAGACGTCTATTGGGGCGGCTTCACGCTTAGATCCGAAGCGTGCGGCTCATCGGCGGCTTCGTTGTTATGTCTCAAAACGTGTGAGAGTTTGAGCCCGTCAAACTTGTCCTCAAGCTTGCGGACCTCTTGCCGGTAGGCCTCCATTGTGTCGTTTAGGCATGACCAGTCCTTCATCACTTGATTGACGACCAGCTGGGAGTCGCCTTTCACAATAAGCCGACGTATCCCGAGTGAAACTGCGAGGCGTAGTCCATGTAGGAGAGCCGTACTCGGCAACGTTGTGTGAGGCGGAGAAGTGGAGGTGGAGGACATATCTCGGCCTTTCCCGGTCGGGAGATCAAGCACAACTCCCGCTCCCAAGCCGGTGATCCTCTTGGATCCGTCGAAGTGCATGGTCCAGTGTTGGAGGTCTTCTCGAGGCACGTTCTCTTGTTGTTCAGTCCACTCGGCCAGGAAGTCCGCCAGGGCTTGTGACTTTATGGACGTTCTTGCCTTAAAGGTCAAGTCCAGCGGCATTAGCTCTAGGGCCCACTTGGCGATGCGTCCGGTTGCCTCGCGGTTGTGGATGACGTCGCCGAGTGGGAAAGATGTGACGATGGTGACCGAGTGACCCGAAAATAGTGTGCTAATTTCCTCGTGGTTATTAGAACACCATAGAGCGTTTTGTACCGAGGGTAGCGAATTTTGGCTCCTGCCAATACTTCGCTAACAAAGTAGATTGGTCTTTGAATCTTCGAGCCCGTCCTTCTTCCTCGCGTTCGACCACGAGGACCGTACTAACCACTTGGTGAGTGGCCGACACGTACAGCAGCAGAGGTTCCTGGGGCTGAGGCGAGGCCAGGACGGGTGGCGTCGTGAGGAACTCTTTGAACTCTTCAAAGGCTTTGTTTGCTTCCGCGGTCCACTGAAAGTCATCTGTCTTCTTTAGCAGCCTGAAGAAGGGCATGCCTCGTTCGCCGAGTCGGGATATGAAACGGCTCGGTGCCGCCATGCGCCGTGAGCTTCTCGGATGTCCTTTTGGTTACTCGGGGCTTCATGTTTAAGATGGCGTTGATCTTCTCTGGATTTGCTTCAATGCCGCGATGTGATACCATGAAGCCGAGCGTTTGCACGATGGGACGCCGAAGGTGCACTTCTCCGGTTTAACTTCATTCGAAGGCAGGATGTTTGCAAAGGTTTCTTCTAGGTCGGCAATCAGGTCTTCTTTCGCTTGGTCTTGATGACGACATCGTCGACATAAGCTTCAACGTTCTTGCGGATCTGCGTCTGGAAACATCTTTGGATCATACGTTGGTATGTGGCTCCGGCGTTCTTCAGGCCAAAAGGCATGGTGACGTAGCAGTAGGCCCCGAACGGCGTGATGAACGATGTCTTCAGGCAGTCGGATTCTTTTAGGCTGATCTGATGATAGCCCGAGTAACAGTCCAGGAAGCTTAATAGTTGGCAGCCGGCTGTTGAGTCAACGACTTGGTCAATACGAGGTAGCCCGAACGGATCTTTGGGGCAGGCTTTGTTGAGGTCAGTGTAGTCGACGCACATGCGCCATTGCCCCGTCTTCTTGCGAACCAGGACTGGGTTGCCTAACCAGTCGGGGTGAAGGACTTCTTTAATGAAGCCGGCAGCCAAGAGCTTCGCGAGTTCTTCTTTGATAGCGTCTTTTCGATCTTGCGCGAATCTGCGTAATCGTTGTTTTATCGGTTTGGCGTCATCTTTGACGTTCAAAGAGTGCTCGATCACCTCCCTAGGAATTCCAGGCATATCGGATGGTTTCCAAGCAAAAACATCTTTATTATTTTGGAGGAAGGTGACGAGCGCGCTTTCCTATTTGGGATCTAGGTCGGCGCCGATTACAGCAGTTTTGGTGGGATCAGACGGATCAAGGGAGATCTTCTTGGTCTTGGCGTCGCCGGATCCTGATTTGGCTATCTTCTTCGCGGGGACTTCGCCCTCTGCCAAAGTAGATGCAGCCAATCGGACTTCTTGTTGGCCACGTAGTCTCTCGCGAGATTGGGCTATGTCGCAGCTCTCCTTATCGCAGGTGAAGGCTTGCTTCACGTCGCTGCGAAGAGTGATGACGCCGTTGGGACCCGGCATCTTCATGCAGAGGTAGGTGTAGTGAGGGATCGCCATGAACTTGGCAAGCGCAGGCCTTCCGATGATGGCATGATATGCTGTTTCGAAGTCGGCCACCTCGAAGGTGACGTTCTCCGTTCGGAAGTTCTCTCGGGCTCCGAAGGTGACTGGGAGGGAGATGTGCCCGAGTGGCGTTGAAGACAGCCCTGGGATAACTCCGTGGAAGGGGGCTGAGCTTGCTTTCAGTTCGGCCCTCGGGATCTGCATCTCATCCATGGTCTTGGCAAATAGGATGTTGAGGGCGCTGCCCCCATCGATGAGGACGCGCTTAAGCTTGATGTTGCGGACCACGGGGTCCAGGACGAGTGGATAGCGCCCCGGGTGGACCACTCGGTCAGGATGATCCGAGCGGTCAAACGTGATGGCCACTTCCGACCATCGTAGATATTGAGGGACTTCGGGCTGAGCCGCGTTGACCTCCCGGTCGGTTAGCTTTTGTTTCCTCTTGGACTCATAAGCTAGCGGACCTCCGAAGATGTGGTTGAGCTCCCCCACTGGGTCTTGAAAAGGTTCGGCATTTTCAGCCGCGTTGTTCTTTTTGGCGCCAGATGGGCCAGCCTCGTCAGCCGGCTTCTTGTTGAGCTGTGCCGCGTACTGCTCGACGAACTGCTTGTAGATGAAGCAATCCTTCGCCGCGTGCTTATGATTTGGATGATGGGTGCATTGGGCGTTCATGATGGCATCGTAGGCGGCGACTCGGGGACGGCGTTGAGTGTTGGAGGTTGCGGCGACTAGGTCTTCAGATCTGCGCTTGCGATCTTTCTGGCCCTGGTTGCCGTTGTTGCCGCCATCCTTCTTTGGATTACGGCTTCCTCCCGCTTGCTTATCTTCCCTTCTATCGGGCCGGTCTTGACAGGCGGCTTTAATGGCGTCATTGGATTTGGCGTATGAATTCGCCGTCTCGAACATTTGCTTCACCGTCTTCGGTGGCTTGCGTCCGAACTTCCCGATGAGCAGCTCATCACGGACTCCCTTTTGGAAGGCAGCGATGATGATGTCATCAGTGATGTTCGGGATCTTGTTGCGCTTCTCGGAGAAACGACGGATGTAATCCTTCAAGGGCTCGTCCGGCTTCTGGATGATGTTGTAGAGGTCGAAGTGTGTGCCGGGCCTCTCGAAGGTGCCTTGGAAGTTGGCGATGAAATGATCCCTCAGCTCGCTCCACGAGCCAATTGAGCCTCTCGGCAGGCTCGTGAGCCAATTTCTGGCTGAGTTTGCGAGGGCCACGGGCAGGTAGTTGGCCATGGCTTTGTTGTCGCCACCTGTAGCTCGGATGGCAAGGGTGTATACGGACAGCCAAGATTCAGGGTCGGTCTTGCCATCGTACCTTTCAATCCCTGTGGGTTTAAAGCCACTCGGCCAATGCACTCGGCGGAGTTCCTGAGTGAAGGATGGTACTTCGTCGTCGCCGCTGTCGGGTGATCCCCTCCGATCTTCGCGGGTGCGTCGGTCGCGCTCTTGGTAGCGGCGATCGAGGACTTCCCACAGATCACTCGGCGGGGTCTTCGGTTGGCTGGTTGGGTAGTTGGAACTGATGCGGTGGACTCGGTGATGGACGGGTGGACGTCCGTGTCGTTTGTCGCGGGAGTCGGCCGTCTGTTCTTGGTACTTCAGCGTGGACTCGTGAGGTGGGCCTCTTGGCCTGGTCGTCGACCGAGCCGGCTCGGGCCTCCTATAGTCTCCTGACTTTAGAGGTGGGAGCCGGCTCTTGTCTGGCGTTTCGGCCACAGATTCAGTCGGCCTTCGTGCCGAAGTGGTGGGATTGCCGTTAGCCGTGGCGGCGACGATGGTTTTGATCTTGTCAAGTATTGGAGTCACGTTGGCCGGAGCCGTCTCCATGACGGTGTCCAAGAGCGTGAGTGCAGCGACAGCGTTCTGCTGCGGCGTCTGGAAGATGTTGGTGTTGCAGACTTGTGTTTGGAGTATGGCCTCCTGGGCAGATCGTCCGGCTGCACGCAGATCCTGCTTCCTTTTGTCAGCCTCGTCCTTGCGTTGTTTTTCCTCCTCGGCTGTCTTGCGCTCGAGCTCCACCCTGGCTCGCTCTTCTTCGGCAAGCCTTCTGGCCATGGCTGAGTCGGACTCGTCCGGCTCGGCCATGAGGACGTCAAAGCACTTCGGCTCACAGTCCATGCGGCAGTCGGAGTTGTCGGCTTCGTCAGAGGGGATGCCGTAGAGGTTGTCGAAGCCGGCGGAGCTGAGGTATCCATTGAGCTCCGAAGACGAGCAGGAGCCGAATGATGGGAGGATGACAGCGACCTCCCTTGATCCTGGGAAACCCGGATCTGGATCGTTCCAGTCCGAGTCAGAGCTTGGGGGAGTAGGCTCCTCCGAGTGGATCGCCGCCGACTCGGGGGAGAGAAGTTTGCCGTAGATCTCGACGGCGTTTGGTAACCCGAACGGCACCGAGAGGTCTTCATCTGAGTAGACTGCTTCCGTCGGGGAGGCGAGAAGATTGGCGCAGATCTCGGCGGTATTCGGTAATCCGAATGGTGCCGGGTGAAGTTCGTCGTCGGAGAAAGTAGATTGCATCTTGGTCTTCAAGACGTTGTTGTAGATCTCGGTGCTATTGGGGAGCCCGAGCGGCGCCGAGTGGGTTTTTCCTTCCGACTGGTTTGAGTCCGAGTCGAAGGAGGAGTCGTCGAAGAAGTTGGCGGCGAAGTCGCCGAATCCTGAAGGAGATCCCATCACGCTTGTCGGCGAGATTGTTGAAGACGTCTCGACGTGCGGTCCCCTACCTGGTGTGGACCCCCGATTTTGAGGCGGGAATCTTTCGTGTTCATAGTACCATTTCCTGGATCAAGTAGTTGGTACCCACGAATACAGATCTTGGATAATCAAGTGCGCATGCACGAATAGTCTTACAATACCATTATTACATTAATAGGCCCGAAGGCATTGTTCATCCCACAGGACCTTATGGTCCGAATACAACATAAAAACAGAGTTTAGATAAGGCAGCGGAAAGAGGCAGCGGCTTGTCAATTGCCACAGGCAATGACCGGAGCTAAAGTCTAATATGCGCCGTCAGTTCCCTCGTCCTCCTGGTGATATGCGTATGGATCTTCCGGCTCTTCAACTCCATCAGCTGGAGGTTTGTGCGTATAGCAAGGGTGAGTACCAACCGTACTCGGCAAGCCAACACGAATTGATGCATATGATAAGGTTATTCAAAGAACATGGCTAGGGTTATTTTTGCGTAAAGCCGTTTTCACAATTCTTTTCACAAGCCTGTCGACTAGCCAAAGCAAGTTTTAATTTCATAGTTCATTAACCCAGCGACGGTTCTGTCTACCATCCATCGTGATTCCAAGGATGGCTTCCCGCCTCTGGTTCGTCATGATTTTCTGGGGAGTCCACCCCTTCTCGTATTCTCGAGAAGTTGATCCACCGGAATAAAATCATCATGCAAACCCATCCCAAGTATTTTTAAGTTCAAAGTCTAGCCAAGCGAAAGTCTTGTCACGATGCTCAATATCCGCGAGCACGGCTATTCGAATATATTGATTCATTCACACTTGCAGTGGATGTACACTTTACCCGTACTCCGCGACAGCCCAACAAATGAGCCTACGCCTCAACACATGAGACGGTCACGGCAAAGCCTTTCGATAACCTCACTTTGGCGTCCGCTCCATGAACTTATGTCCTCATGCACTCTAGCCGTCCTTTTCTAGCGGTGAGAGGAGTTCGCGCACCCGGGTAAGGGAAGACATTTCCAATCTTTAAGTTTAATTAACATTAGTTTAATCCCACCATTCATAACAAAGGCCGCAGCCTCATTCTCATCCCATAACCACATCATAGAGAACCATCTATGCAAGGATACCGCTCCGCTCGACTATCTAGTCGGCTAGGTCTATACCCATTCGAGAAGTACGGTTGTACTGGCTCGTTTCCCGGCTATCTCATGGCTCGGTCCTTAATTGACCAGGGTCGGCACTTGCCTTTTCCGGAATCCACCCAAATCATCCGGCCGCCCCAGTCTAAAACATTTGTATAGTACTTTCAATTTTCATCAAACTTAGTTCCTCATTCTCATGGCCATGTGGCGCTCATGTCTCCACATGCCGGATCTCAACTACCTTCCCTAAGGTAGTTGCCCAAGCACAAAGCTTTTTCATAAAGTCATGAGTATGCATAAATCTAAGTATAGCATGGCTAAGCAGTTTACCGAAGTTATTCTTCGGTTGTTTGTATCACATCGCGAGTTACAAGGAGTAATTCTAAAGGTAATCAACAGCAAGGAATGGCATAACAAGTATAGGTAACTCTGTAAAGCATGCAGATTTAGAGTTTAAAATAACATCATTTCGCAATTGGGATCGATATGTTCAAAGGGTGTGAAGACTTGCCTTGCTCGCACGCTGGTTGAGTGGGGTCTTCCGCGTAGTCAGTGTTCACTTCTTCGGACGCTATCCGTACGTGCGAAAAGAAGGGTTGAATCCAATTAAAATCCAACAATATCAACGAAAAAGAAAGAGATCTCAAAATGATCGCGGTAAGCGGATTCCAAACACAACCTCAACTTTGGAAATTTTAATAGTTGAATCAACGAAAAGGAGTCCGAGTTAAACCGAGCAAACCATCTCGTAATAAATATATATTTTGTTCCTAAATTTGAAGATATTTTGTTCCTAATTAGAATAATTAGATTTCTAATTTCCATATCTCCAATAATTTTATCTTTAATGTTGCAATTATATCTGCTAGGGGTTTTGAAATTCTAACGACCGAATAATGACATTCATGCTTAACCAATCTTTAAAAAGGTCTCATGTGAACTTCGATAACAAATTAGAGGTTGGACAATATTTGAATTCATAAAAAGGAAAAATTTAATCTAGAAATTATTTTCACAAAGTATTTCTTTTTGGAAGGAAAAAGAATATCATACTCATTCCTAGATAATAATATTTCAAAAACCTTATTTTATATCCTAAAATATTTCCAAAATAATTTTTTTACCTTTACCCTAATTCCTTTACTATTTTTTTCTTTTCCTTATTTTTTTCTTTCCCTTCCTTTTCTTTTTCCCTTTTTCTCTTTTCTTCCTCTCGCTTCTTTTCTTCCTCTCCCCGCTCTGTTTTCCACCGGCGGCCGACGGTGAGGGAGGGGTGCCGACGGCGAGGAGGGCCGGAGCTAGGGAAAGAAGGGCGCTACACCATCCACGGGACCACAAGGGTTCCATTTCTCCACTCGGCCGAGACCGGGGAGCGGCGAAAATGGCTGGCGACGGCGAGGTGGTTCGGCGGCGGTGGCGCTCGTCGGCAGCATAATCCGGCGAAGCTCTGGCTAAAGTGAGAGGTCTACGAGCATCGGTGAACCCTAGGGATGCTAAAGGTGGGGTTGGTTCGGCCGGAGAGGCACTTGCGGCGGGTGGCGACGGCGAGGTGGTTCGGCGGCCGAGACAGGGGAATTCGAGGGGTTCATCGCTGGCGATTTTCCGACGACCATTTGGCTCGGAAAGCTTAGGGGAATTAATACCTAGAGCACGGGGATGATAATGGTACCTTTAATTCGGGAAGAAATCGGCCGAGGGTGACGAATTTCGGAGTGTCGCACGGGCGGTCGAATTAGGGTTCTTCCGGCCGAGCTCCGATCTTGCCCAAAATTCGCGCAATGTAGTGGCTAATCCTTGGGGGAAATTGGGGGAAAAGCACGAGTGAGCACTGGGGAGTATTTTTGATGTTGAGGGCCGGGTCTGGGGAGGCTTCTTATAGGCGGTCGACGGCGAGGGCGACGCGACGGCAGCAATGGCGCAGGCGTCAGCGGCATGGCGC
The DNA here is from genome assembly GCA_019925245.2 of Oryza australiensis. Classification (NCBI taxonomy): domain Eukaryota; kingdom Viridiplantae; phylum Streptophyta; class Magnoliopsida; order Poales; family Poaceae; genus Oryza; species Oryza australiensis. Next base: position 110,656 of record JAIFGZ020000447.1, read on the forward strand.
GGTCGCGGGGAGATCGTGCGCGACGTGCGGCAACTGCAGCCGATGTGTGTGCATACGGTGAGCGCGGCGAGGGCGGAGCATGCGGACTGTACAGACGCGGCGCTCACGCGGGCAGTACGGCGACGACATGGCGACGGCCTAGCGCGGCGTCGGCGGCGACCGGCGACCGCGGGGTGGCGCGATCTGTACCGGCGGGCGTGCGCGCGCAGGACGGTGTCGTCGCCGAGGGCACGCGGGCGAGGCGTCCTGGTACGGCGCGGCACGGCGCTCGGCGCGTGGCGCGCGGACGTGGGCGACGGTTTGGTCGAACACTGCGACGCGATGAATAGTGCACTTTTCCATTTATCCCGAATTTGAAATCCTATTTTCCATTTCCATTTCTTTTATTCCTAAAAATCCCAAATAATTCTTGGTATTCACAGAACAATTTCTAAAGTATATTTCCCATTTTTCCCTATATTTTTCTTTATATATATTTTCCATTTTTTTTATTTTGCCTCTTCTCTTAAATTCAAGAAAATGGAATTTTGATTGAAGCCAAATTTCAAATTTTATTTCTCTTTTTCCAAAAATATTTTTGCCATCCAATTCTAATTATTTATTATATTTCCCCCATTAATTAGAGTTTAAACATTAATTTATCCCTTTTTGTAATGCACCCTATTATATACATATATATATCTATATGCTCTTTTCAGAGTACACACCTGTTTATTTTGAAATTGTTTTCACCGGCTGGGATTGAAATGCTTAGGGTTTTATTCCATTTTACCTCAAAGTAATTCTAGAAGAAAATCTTGTATCGCTGAACTGGTAATTAAGATCGAAAAACACGATAAGAAGCAATGATTCCAAAAAGTTTTTGTGAGTTCCGATTTTCACGTTCCGAATTCTACTCCTTCGATTTTCAGGATGTTACACCTGGCGCGCCAACTGTCGAAACTTGGTTTCGGCAATATGATTTCTGGGGTCGCAATTGAGATCGCCAAGCACGATGGGTTAAAAGAAGAAGAAGGTTTAGACAGGTTCAGGCCCTCTCGTGAGGTAATACCCTACTCCTGTTTCGGTGGATTCGATCCGCTGGGTGTCTTTATTGATCTCGTATGTCTAAAGCTCTCGCTTATGAAATCGTATCTCAGATCTAGTGTTGGATATCCCTCAAGGGACGCCCCTTACCCCCCTTATATAGTCTTGGGGGGAGGGTTTACAGATCGGAAACCCTATCTTATTCTAAGTTGGTTTCCTCAATCTTACCAAACCGTGACTATAGGCCGATTGCCTTATCTCTATTGGCAATCGTAATACCCAAGTCAAGTTCGGCTTACAGATATAGCAGGCGCAATCTATCCCTACCTCCAGTCGGATAAGCTTGCTATGTAGATACCCGATTGCCATAATCTCCACAATATTGAACTGGCCGTAATGAGGTGTGCAGCCTTCGACCGATGGTGGATTGAATGGAAGAAACACCTTTTTTTCCAATCGGCTTCGATGTACTTGACCACCATGTAACCGGAATTGGTTCCACAAGTAAGCACTTTACCTTTTGTCAAATTCTTCATTATCAGCTTAACATCTTTCAATATTTGACTACACCTTTCTCTCTGTTTACAGACTACCGACTCCTCTCCTCCTCATACCAGCAATACTGGAGCAAACATCTGCTATGCTGTCGGCATTCTCCCCAATGATTGTGGACTAGCTCCTTCAAGGATCGGCTACGATGCCCTCAAGGTAGCTTCTCTGCTTCATGGTCAAACCCACCAGCCGATCCCTTCTGAGGCTGGAAAAACGAAAAGGACTAAGCCATCGGCTACCGATACCTCGGCTGCAAAGAAGAAAGTTTCCAAGAGATAAAAGACAACTGCAGCTGATGATCTGCCGCCCTTAGATCTAGATGTGGAGGAGTTCCTCAATAAAAAAGAAATGGAAGAAGCCATCGACGATGCTGCTGCTGACACAAGTGAAACAAGGAGAATCATGCAGACGCCACCAGCCGACGACCCAACTCCTCAAAAAACTCCAACTCCTCCAAGACGCCAACCTCGTCCTACTATGGTATGCATCCCTCTGGAGTTCATTTCCTTTAAATTGTCACATTTCAATTCTGACCAAACTCCTTTACTTGCAGAAGAAGAAATTGGCCACCAAAAAGAGATTGGCTCCACCTCCATCGGTAACTTTAAACTCAAAACCTTTCTTATTTATAAATTAACCGATGCCAAACCAAACTTGTTCCTCTTTTTTTTTGTGAAGCCACCTCGCTCTTCAGGACCTGCCCCACTTGAATCAAGTGAACGCACTCCATTGGCTAGGGGCAGCCATCATGTGGAAGCAGAAAGAGAAGAAGCTCCTGTCATCCCTGTAATTATTTTTAATACACCATATCGGTTGTTCTAAGTCTTATCAACACTTGACAATTTCATCATTCCCTTTTTAGGTATTGGCCGATATGTTCTCCTTTGACATAAGACAGTTTATGGATGAAGAGGAAGAGACCACAAGCAAAGCGTTGGCTCCCATTGCCGATGACTTGAAGGCCAAGCTATTGGATATTGCTCGTCGGCTAGAGAGCTCCTTGGACTACTTAGTCGTCAACTGTGGGCCGATCAAAGCTAGGTTTGAAGAAATTCAAGACCAAATCCCATACAACCTTGCTAACATCATCTCCCAAGCAGCATATCTTGAACAACACAGACACAAGCTGGAAAGAGCACGACAAAGGATTGCCGATCGGCGAGAGAGAAAAGCTCTTGAAGCCACCATCAAAGTTAATCGGCAATCCATCACCGCAGAAAAACCAAGCTTGATGAGATGACTGCAGGGCCAAGTTCAATTAAGACCAACATTGGTCGGCTACAAAAATGCAAGGAGGAGCTACTAGCTGAACTTGAGAAGTGCAACGCTGAGCTGGCATCGGAGGAGCAAAAACTTGTCGATCTTCCCAGGGCAATTGAAGAGCAAAAATCTAGATTGAAGACTTCTGTCAAGCACTTGTCAGATCTTACGAAGTCTCTGAAGGTGATCCCAGGGACTAATCCAACCGACGCCCAAGCCATCGAAGACATAGTACAAATTAGGCAAAGGGCAATATCGGCTATCAACAAGCTGGTGTCTGGGTGAGTCGATCCATGTAATAGAAGCTTAGCACTTGAAACTTGTGAACTTTCATGCCGATGCCAATTCTTGTAAACTCTTGTGAACTCTTGTGATATAACTTGCTTGCGATGATTCTTGTAATATATCTTGCGTTTAAATTTTTTGAAGCCCACATATTTTTGTATGCATGTATGTATGCCCCCCTAATTTTACAATGTCAAACACTGATAAAATTATGGCTTGACATAGGGCGATATCGCAAATCGGCTATCACACATCGGCAGAACTCAACCGACTATGATAAGATGAAAAGACTAAGGGCAATATAACTTATATCGGCCATCACACATCGGCAGAACACAACCGATTATGATAAGTTAAAAAAACTAAGGGTGATATAACCTAATATTGGCCATCTAAAGGCGATGTCAACAAATCGGCTACCATGTATCAGCATAACACAGCCGAATCATGAATTGATCCAAACACTCGGATAATATTTCTTCAAGTATTTCCCGTTGAGAGCCCTTCCAAAAACTTCTCCATCAAGCCCTTGCAACATATAAGCTCCCTTAGAAATGGACTTGTAAATCCAAAAGGGTCCTTCCCAATTCGGTGACCACTTGCCGAATTTATTATCACTAGTTCCAATCGGTGGGATCAATTTCCAAACCAGCTCACCTTCTGAAAAAAATTTGGCACAACTTTCTTATTGTAATGACGAGCGATTCTTTCCTTATCTCTTGCCACCTTTTCCAAAGCATGCATCCTAGACTGAACCAAGTCTTCCGACTCATCTACCATAAGATTATGATAATCATCGGTTGTCAACTCATCTTGCAAATCAATCCTCCTTGAGCCGATGACACTTTTCCATGGCAACACAGCTTCATGCCCATAAACTAGCTTGTAGGGAGGAACTTGGATCGATCCATGACATTCCATCCGATAAGACCACAATGCCTCGGCTATTTCTATGCCACTGCTTTGGAAACTCAAAGATCTTTCTTTTAATCAATTTGATCAAACTTTTGTCAGATGCTTCTGCTTGCGCATTAGCTTGTGCATAATATGGTGAAGAATTCAACAACTTAATTCCCGTACTTTATGCAAATTGGACAAACTCATCGGATACAAAGATAGATCCCTGATCGGTTGTAATAGTGTGAGGAACACCAAATCGGTATATAATGTGCTCTTTAACAAACTGAATTGCATCCCCAGAATCAACCATTTTCAATGGTACTGCCTCCACCCACTTTGTGAAATAATCGGTTGCCACCAATATAAACTTATGTCCTTTGCTCGAGGGTGGATTAATGTGGCCGATCATGTCGATTCCCCAACCTCTAAATGGCCATGGCTTGATTATAGGTTTCATAGCCGATCTTGGCGCTCTTTGAATTGCTCTAAACATCTGATAATCCTGACAACCTTTATAATATCTGAAGCAATCTTCCAACATCATCGGCCAAAAATATCCAGCTCGTCAAAGCAACCAGTTCATCTTATGGGCCGATTGATGAGTACCTCATATACCTTCATATACCTCGCCCATCACAACCTTTGCTTGATCGGCACTCAAACATCTTAGTAATACTCCATCAATTGTCCGATAATACAGATCATCATCCAGCAAAACATATCTCAACGCCTTGTAACGCAATTTTCTCGAAGCCGATTGAGAAGGATTCTTCAAATAATTAAAAACATCATACCTCCAATCATCGACTGTGATTGTAGCGATTTCTACCTCGATATCTTTGACCATAGGTTTTTATCCCACTGCTCCCTGAGCCAAATCATTAGCTTCAACATTTTGCTCTCGAGGAATATGCGTCAAAGTCACTAGCCAAAAACTATTCATCAACTCTCGGCATTTCTCATGGTAGATCGTCAATGTATCATTTTTGCACTCATATTCCAGCTAGTTGATTGATGACCAACAAGGAATCTCCCATGATTTCAACAACATCGGCTTCAACTTCATTTAAGAGTTGCAAACCCTTGAGAACTGTCTTGTACTCAGCTTCATTGTTGGTGGCGTAAGGATTAATAGTATAGGCAAATTTAAAACTTTCCTCTTGGGTGATATTATGACCAAGTTGATACCACAACCATGAGTACAAATCGATCCATCAAAAAACAATGTCCAAGGCACTATGTCAATCGAGCTGATTGAGTCATCACGATGTTCAACAATGAAATCGGCTACAGCTTGCCCCTTGATTGCTTTGGGCGATTCATATCTGAGATCAAATTCCGTTAAGGCATAAATCCACTTCCAACTCTCCCTTTCAACACCGGAGCCGATAGCATGTACTTAACGACATCGGCTTTGCATACTATGGTGCATTCATTGGATAATAAATAATGCCTCGACTTTGGCAAGAAAAATACAGACATAAACACAATTTCTCCACCGGAGAATACCTTGTCTCTACATCCAGAAGCCTTCTGCTCAAATAAAAGATTGCTCTCTCTTTGCCCCCAAATTCCTGGATCAAGACTGAGCCGACTGATTTCTCATCGGCTGACAAGTACAACTTGAAAGGTACTCCTTTTTGTGGAGGAATCAGAACTGGAGGGGAACTCAAATATTCCTTAATATTGTCCAAGGCATTTTGTTGCTCTGCCCCCCAAATAAACTCCTGATCAACTTTCAATCCGAGTAAAGGTGTAAAGGGCTCCATCTTCCCATATAAATTAGAAATAAATCTCCTGATAAAATTCACCATGTCGACCAGAGATTGCAACTGCTTCTTGTCTTGTGGAGGTTAAATATTCTTGATCGCATTGATGCTCCTCTGTGTTACTTCAATTCCCCTCTCATGAACAAGAAAGCCAAAAAAATTGTCCAGCCAATACGCCGAAAGCATATTTTTTGGGATTCATCTTCAAGCTATATTTCCTTGTTCTCTCCAAAACTTTCCTCAAATCGGCTATATGATCTTTGTCGGAGACACCCCGGACCTCCCATTATATTTGCAAGATTAAGTGAATCGCTTCAACTCATCTAACAAACATAATGGAACATCCGGAGCCTCGAGAGAATGATATTGGAGACCTTGCTGGGCCTATAGCATGCCAGTCAACTTCAGCCTGAGATGTGCCCGTCAAACCACTCGAAGGCGGTGATCAGATGTGTTACACATTCAAGAGACTTGACAAAAATGGCTAAAGATCTACAACATCTCAAATATCCTTAACTCGTACTTAGGTGAATCTAGTTCCCAGGATGTGCACTAGATTCACATTTTCATCCTAGCATGGACATACATAGCAAACACATTAAAGATGAAGGGGACTTAAAGACTTACATCAACATATTAGTTACATAGGCCGATTGTTGATGAGAATTTTCCCATGCGCTGGCCTGGGAGATCTGCTTAGCTCCAGTGCATGTCCAAAATTGGTCGTCTTTGGTGATTCAGCGGGCGTGCCAGTTGGTTTGATCCTGCAACCAACAAGAAAACAAAAGACAGACGTTTGGTTAAGATTAAATCCTACTCGATCGGCTGAAGATATTAATAAATATATAATTCTTATCCCAAAGCATATTTATATTAAGTGATTGAAATAGATCGGTAGCATACAGAGACAGTATAAATCACTTATATCTAAAAACATATTAGGATAATAATTATATATATTTATAAGCTAGCCGATGTCGCAGATCTAATCTAAATCGGCTAGTACTCCAAGATATTTTATAGAAAGTTATTAATCTGAACTAAATGCATTAAAACAGGATCAATCGGCTGTTAATGTGATTTCAGAGATTGGTACCGATCTTTGCACATTTATGTAGATTAAGATCTTAATATAAAAGGCCGTTCTAATACATCTAAGAGTAATAATACATAAAAGATAATTAAAACAGGTAAGACCAGCTGAAACCCCAGCACTATCTCTAATAGTAAACGTTGAGTCGAATAGATCTATATAATTCTAAAGACGACTTAATAGGTCGATTAGATGCAGCATTAGGTACCAAAAGAAGCATAATATCTATTTAGACTAATGAGAATTCCTCAAGATGGTAGATACGCCATATAATTTGAATCAAGCTCTAGTCTAGCTCTGTCGGCTGTTATCTTAAAGAATATGCTAGCCGATCGCGAGATAGATCTACACATTGATCAAGATTATATGTCGCATATAGTAAATTAAGCACTTTGCAACATCAAAATCAGAGTATCATGATGATGGAAGCACCGGCCTCGATACCACAAGCCACTTGTAACAAGAAATTACCTTTCCTAGAAATCTAAGCCGTTGCACCCCAAGAACAAAGCAAGAACTCGTTGAGAAAAAGTAAAACAGAAAGGTTGGCGATGTGCCGAAGTTGTATTGATGTGTGTTTGATTGATTACAACAAGCCCTCTGGTCTTATTTATACCCGGTTACAACAACATCCGTGTAGATCACGGTTTCTATCTTATATACTATTTACAGTATGACAATATCCCGGGACGGGTTCCCATGCCGCGTTACAAAAGGAATCTTTACAAAATATCCTATTTTACAGGTTCAATTGTCGTTATAGGACCTTATCCATAGATGGCAATATCTTTAACGTCATCTGGAAACTGAATCCAATAATTATCTCTAAGCTTTCCTTCCGGGATTGGCTGCAACTTCGGTCTTCAATCGGAATCGGCTATCGGTTGTCCTGGTCGGACTCGGACTCAACCGACTGGCTCCATAGCCGCTTCGGACTTAACCGATATGGCCTGTGTTTCGCAGATCGCACTTCTCCTCCGATTCCACTTCAATCCTTGCTTCAAACTCGGGGATTTGCTTACCAAATTCGGTCGTTAACACATGCCCCCAAATTCGGTTGTAGGGAGCCGATGTTCAACAATGGATCGGCTAAGACCAGGCATCTCAAAATACTCCCAAGCAAAGCAGTCTTTATATTTCTTCAATAAATCAATAAGCTTGGTCCTAAAATAAGAAGACAAAATCTTGCTAATGTATGTCGGCCTAAGCCTATCCCCGGGGCCTATATCAACCTCTTCTAACTCATCGGCCAACATAAAATCTTGCCCCAGTTTGCTGTCGATGCCGTCCACGGTGTCCTTGGTGTAGACGCTCGAGGCCTCCACGATGCCCTCAAAGTAATAATTGAGGCTCTTCATCCCCAATTAACTGTCGGCTGGTGTGATCTCTATCTTATCGCCTTGCCATTGGATTAAGCTTTGATGCATTGTAGAAGGGATGCAACAGTTGGTGTGGATCCAATCCCTTCCGAGTAGTAGGCTGTATGATCCCTTACCATCGATGACGAAAAACATTGTGGGCATGGTTTTGCTACCGACGGTCAGCTCAACGTTTAAAACACCCTTGGCATCCGATGGGTTGCCGCCGAAGTCCTTGAGCACCATCTTGGTCTTTATCAAGTCATCGGCTCCTTTGACTAGCTTCCTGAAGGTTGCATAGGGCATGAGATTGACAGCAGCTCCTCCATCGACTAACATTTTCAACATCGGCTTCCCATTCATGAATCCTTTAACATATAGGGGCTTCAAGTGCCAATTTTTGGTCCCCTTGGGTTTTTCAAAGATGGCATGTTCTAGAGACAGTACTAGCTTGGCCAAGGTGTCTTCCACAGTGCCTGCATCGGCCTCGACAACCTCGAATTTGGCCGGCAACATGAACACCATATTTACCGATGCAGAAGCTAGTCCTTTTCCTTTTGCTGCCCTCTTGGCCTTACCAGCTGGGCTCTCATCGGCTGCGGCTGTATGCTTCTTGACGCGCCACTATTTCCTGCCTCGGTGTTGTTGTTGATACTGGGTCATCTCCTGGACCTCTTCCTCTTGTCCTTCACTTTTCAGCCTCTGAATTCTCCTTTTTTTAGTTTTAGTGAACAGGTCCGAAGGGCACAATTGGGGATTGGCCGATTGCTCTTCTTTAGCCTCCTCTTCGTCCTCCTCTTGGAAGATGTCCTGGTGGATTGGACCCAACCGTTGATGGACGGGCAATCTCCTCTAATTAAACTGGACGGCCCTGGGGATGAATCAGCTAGAGTTATCTTTTGGTGGGTCTGTATTCGTCCTCCCTGTACTCGTTGCAGGCTAGGTAATTTTCAAGTGTGGGCAGCCTCATTCCCGATTCCCAGCAAAATCGAAAGAATTCGCACCGCCAATGTGGATCGCAGTCATCGTGGCGACAAAAATAGGCCACTCCTAGCCGATCCGGCGTCCTTTGGTACGGCTTGCCGCGTCGGGCCTCTTCCTCCTCTTGAACCCTCAGTTGAAACCGGAGTCGGCTGTCCATGTGCCTGGGCCGACGATCAGCCGATCGGCCACTGGTGTAGACCATGTTGATTGGCGGGTGTTGGTTGTAGTTGGCTTGTTGGATGGCTCCTGGCGATCTGAGCCGGCCAAGGTTGCTTGTTGGGATTTGGCTAAGTTGTGCGCCATGCTGTACTACCGATCAGCTCGCCTTGGGCTGGCTTGGACTACGTTGACAGGGAAGGGGTTGCCGTCGACCTTCATTGGCTTAGCCGATTCCTCAAACTTGAGTTTTCCGGCCTCGATAGCTGACTGAATTTAGTAGCGGAAGACTTTGTAGTCGTCGGTGTTGTGGGAGGTGGTGTTGTACCACTTGCAATATTTGTTCTTTTTGAGCTCCTCGACCGATGGAATGACGTGGTTGGCCGAAAGCTGTATTTGTTTCTCCCTCTGCAGTAGATCAAAGATCCTATCGGCTTTAGTTATGTCGAAGTCGTACTTTTCCTCCTTAGCTGATTTTTGAAGCCACTAGCAAGTTATGGCCTTCTTGTTCTTGGTCCACTAGGCTGCTGCCACCTCCGCGTCGCTATCACTTGATTCGGAGTCCGTTGCGTAAGCAACGTGGGTGACTTTCTTGAAGGCCTTCTTTGATTCTTGAAAGCGCTGTTCGTGGGCCGTCACCTTTGGGGCCAAATGGGCCAAGCTCTCAAAGCCTTGGGACAAAAACCTCTCCCGGAGGGGCCAAAAGGCCATGGAAGGCTAAGTCGGCTAGCTGCGAATCCGACAGCACAAGGCTGTAACAATGGTTCCTCATGTCCCTGAATCGCTGGATGTAGTCTTGAACCAATTCTTCGTGCTTCTACCTGATGCTGGTTAAGTCCGACAGTTTCATCTCATGCGTGCCGGAGTAGAAATAACTGCGAAACTGTTTCTCGAGATCGGCCCAAATCTGAACCGAGTTGTAGGGTATGGATGAAAACCATGTGAAGGCCGATCCCGAGAGAGACAGTGGGAGCAAACGTACCCTGAGCGCATCTGTAGCTGATGCTTCTCCACACTGGGCCAAGAATCAGCTGACGTGTTCGTAGATCAAGACGATGTCTTGCCCCAAGAACTTCGAACAACCTGGCACCTTGTATCGGTTTGGTAGGGGCACCCTCTCAAAATATTCCAGATATGGATACCGGTACATGCTGCCAGAGTCCTTCGGCTTGAGGCCGAACTGATCACGCATGACATCTGCGATCAGATCGGCCCAAGGCTTGCTTTCTTGAGCTTGGACCTGTGGTATCGGCTCGTATTGCTCGTAGTGGACGGGGCCTTGCCGATACTGCATTTGTGGAGAGTGGGGCTGGTAATGCTGCTCGAAGTTGCTCCCTGGGAATTGATTCTAGAATTGATTCATGGCAGGAGGCGGCTGTGGCATCGATGGATGTCGCTACTCAGGGGACGGCCGAACACCGCCGGAGTTGTGAGGTGGGTTAGGCATGTAGAGTCCAATCGGCATTTTGTGCAAGGGAGGTTGCCGATCGGCGCTGAACATGCTTTCTACCTGTTCTTGGGGAAGTATTGGAGCCCCGTTGCCCTGATGCAAGGGCTGTTATCTAGTTGAGAGCTTGAGCGTTGGTTTTGCAGCCGATGATTGTACATTCAGCTGAACAGAGGCTCCCCCTGGAGGAATCGGCTGTCCCAATGGAGGAATTGGCAGCCCTTGCGTTGACAGAGTCCTGTAAGGTGGGAATTGGCCGTTAGGGAAATAGGTCGGCTCTCTTGGCCGTTGCTCGGCTATCTTTGAGTCAACCACTATGCTGATCATGTTGTTTAATGTATTGACCAGTATCCCTGACTAGTTGACGAGGGCGTGGTGGACAGCCGAGTCGATCCGATCCTGGAGTGTGTGCAGCCATGAGTCATCTTGCTCCTGCTTGATGTCTTCAATCTTCTTTTCCCCTTCTTGTCTTCGCTGGAGGTGGCTCCGGAGTCGAAGTCTTCAGGGATCACCAACTTGTACTTCTGAACGATTGACCCAGACCTGGTCTGGGTGTAGGATCGCAAATAATGTGCTTGCAATCGTTCCACCATCTGCTGGTAGTCGGCATGCTGTTCAGCCAACAGTTTGTCCATAGTCACAGGGATGATGTTGTCCTGGTCCAGCTCCGTGGCCGTGACGTTCACCATTGTACTGGATCTAGGAGTTGGGGTCCCACTATGCATGCCAAAAGCGTGTTGATGAGAATTTTTCCCACGCGTTGGCCTGGGAGATTTGCTTAGCTCCAGTGCAGGTCCAAAATTGGTCGCCTTTAGTGATTGAGCGGGCGTGCCAGTTGGTTTGATCCTGCAACCAACAAGAAAACAAAAGACAGACGTTTGGTTAAGATTAGATCCTACTCGATCAGCTATAGATATTAATAAATATATAATTGCTATCCCAAAGCACGTTTAGATTAAGTGATTGAGATAGATCGATAGCATACCGAGACAGTATAAATCACTTATATCCAAAAGCACATTAGAATAATAATTATACACATTTATAACCTAGCCGATGTCGCATATCTTATGTAAATTGGCTAGTACTCCGATATATTCTATAAAAAGATATTAATCTGAACTAAATGCGTTAAACTAGGATCAATCGGCTGTTAATGTGATTTAACAGATTGATACCAATCTTAGCACATTTAAGTATATTAAGATCTTAATATAAAAGGCAGTTCTAATACATCTAACAATAATAATACATAAAAGATGATTAAAATAGGTAAGACCGGCTGAAACCCCGGCACTATCTCTAATAATAAACATTGAGACTAATAGATCTATATAATTCTAAAGGCGATTTAATAGGTCGATTAGATGCAACATTAAGTACCAAAAGAAACATAATATGTACTTAGACTAATGAGAATTCCTCGAGACGGTAGATACGCCATATAATCTAAATCAACCTCTAGATCTAGCTCTGTCGGGTGTTATCTTAAAGAATATGCTAGCCGATCACGAGATAGATCTAGACATTGATCTAGATTATATGTCGCATATGGTAAGTTAAGCAGTTTGCGACATCAAAATTAGAGTATCATGATGATGGAAGCACTGTCCTCGATACCATAAGCCGCTTGTAAAAAGAAATTACCTTTCCTGAAGATCAAAGCCGATGCAACCCAAGAACAAAGCAAGAACTCGTCCAGAAAAAGTAAAATAGAATGGTTGGTGATGCACCGAAGTTGTATTGATGGGTGTTCGATTGATTTCAACAAGCCCTTGGGTCTTATCTATACTTGGTTACAACAATATCCGTGTAGATCACGGTTTCTATCTTATCTACTATTTACAGTATGATAATATCTCGGGACGGGGTCTCATGCCGCGTTACAAAAGGAATCTTTACAAAATATCCTATTCTACATATACAATTGTCGTTATAGGACCTTATCCATAGATGGCGATATCTTTAACGTCCTCTGGAACCGAATCCAATAATTATCTCTAAGCTTCCCTTTCGGGATTGGCTCCACCTTCGGTCTTCAATCAGAATCGGCTATCAGCTATCCTGGTCCGACTCGGAATCAGCCGACTGGCTCCGTAGCCGATTCGGACTTAGCCGATGCGTCCTCTGTTTCTGCAGATCGTACTTCTCCTCCGATTCCGGTTCAATCCTTGCTTCAAACTCGGGGATTTGCTTACCAAATTTGGTCATTAACACCGACCGGCCAAATAAATATATATCAGAGAACAACGAAAGCTTGACTACGCAATCACAAGCACACCGACTAGGGGTTTACCCCGTTGAGTTAAAATCCTAGAAGAACCGAATCAAAACCCACATCACTCAAAGACTAAGACTAAACCTGCAAGTAAAGGTTATTCCAACAGCAAGGGTCAGTACATTAAACAAGTTAATGTACTGGCAAGCACAAGTCAAACCTAACATACTACATGTAAGGCATATACTCAAAGAAGAGCTATATGAGTAGTTCATTTTCAGCATAAAGCAAGTTTTGTTTCATAAATCTTTTGCAAAAGAGTTAACAATTCAATTAACAAATCAAGTTTAAAGTTTCATCATTAATTTCATCATGATTCCATCATATTCAACATCTTGTGGTCATCCTTGACAACAAGTCAAAATATATCACCACACTCACACAACTCAACACATTTTATCAATTTCAAACCAAGTCACATATTCACTTTTTTAAAGAATAGAGTCTATACTCGTGACATTTCATCAAAGCGCTCTTGATCGTGAGCACGACTAGTCGATTAGTGTAGAGAACTCTACAGAGTTTGTACAGCTTTACCCACATGATATGAACACTCTAGTTTGTTTTAAGTTTGCAAGACTCTACAACACTCTTCATGTTGAGTGTGGTCCAGAGGTCATAATGAAGCCTTTACACTACTTAATATCCAGCCTTGCACCAGCATGATACGTGTTCCTCCATCCCAGGCATGCTGGAAATATAACCTAGAACAGTTAAGTGGTGGGCCCACGTCTTATACTTAACGCCATGGTGGCGGACGCGATAGGAACCCATCCACGTGGCACAATATCGTTGTATTGGACAGAATTAGACACCTAAACTACTACATCAGGGTAAATAGGAAGTTTCTCTGAGTTATATGTACCAATACACACCGGCATGCCAAAGTGCAAGGCTAGGTGCTAATTAGATTACTCAGCTTAGGCCATCCCATACTAGCACATGTGGATGTACGGACAACTTTAAGGTTGTGACACAAGTTTGGTCCTTACGGACTTGGGCAAACATTTCTCCCCCTATCGGCATACAACTAACACCATATGCATGCCACTTGCCGCCCAACTCGAAATCACAATTTTACACATTTTAGTTCGCAAATACTCATCATATTTATTTTGCCCAGCAAGGGTTCACATATCAAAATCATATTTTACTTATAGATGGAAGAAGCATTTGCAAAATTCTGAGCAAGGCTAAGCAAGTAGTGGCATAAAATCATATATCTAAACCCATTTGAGCACAAGGAATGTACTCTAACCATTTCTATGGGTACAAACAACAAGGATTACAATTATTCAAGGTAGGGAATTCAGCAAATAGGTCATAACTACCTTAACCAAATTTTAAATATCGATATAGTCTAAGTTCATATGCAATTTTGCAAACAAATATTTTCATTCCTCAAATCATGAGATTCATTGTGTTCAAAGGATGGGAGGAGAAAAACTTGCCTTGATCTTGAGAAATGTTAGCACCTAATCCACTCCTTCACCGTTTTATGCAATTATCTAAATAAAGTACAAGTTATGAAATTAAACACCAAAATAGGAAAAAATCCAAAATGCCCTAAAATGCATGATTTTGTGCACATTGAGTAGGTATTTATCTAAGTTGGATTTAGGAGAAAGAATTTCTAATTTATCTTATTCCATTTGAGAGTTATGAAGTTTAGAAGTTTTATCGGTATGTAGTAGTATATGTTTTGGTACTGCTTTAAAGTGTTTATATAAAATATTTTTTTATTAACTTTGAATTGACATACGTGAAGATATATGGTTCTCTAAGACTAACACCTTTGGTTTCATAATTTTTGGAGTTACTTTGAATTTCTTATATGTTTTACAACTTATAATGTGTCCTAGGCATATAGCGTTCTATAAGCGCATAGCTTAAGGATTGTATGTTCAGAACATGTTACTTCTGCATTTTAGCTGAATTTAAAAGGAAAATTTTTGTTAATCTAAACTATTTTTAGCTCATAAGTCTATGGTCTTTTATTAACATGGTTCATACTTTGTAAACTAGGGGTGCTTTAGTCTAGACTAGCAATCCGTTATATTATACTAGAGCTTTCTATATAAGCTAAGTGCATCAAGTCCTTGGTGAATGAGAATGAACCTAAAGCATCTCTGGTCTAACGAGTTTTAAATAGATTTATTTGGAGCTACAGTACACATTTATACATATATATAGTGCTTAACTATTATTATTGTGATTAGCACCTAAGTTATCTTTATAAAATTTATTGACATGTTTAGTACATGAGTGGCCATATTTCATTTTACCTAGTTGAAGTTCAATACTTGCTGGTTCTATAGAAAATTAGTTCACTCCAAATGGATTAAAGATGAATTTTCTACAAATTTTACAAGTTGAAGGGTGCACTAAATGGTTTATTCCTTACATAAATATTTTAAGAGGTTTTACTATACAGTAAGCATATGCTTTTATTTTATAGTTTGAAAGTATATATTCTGGTGATTCTATAAAACTTGAATTTACTCAAAAAAGAGTAAAAATGAATTTTATATAAATCTCTAAAGTTCAGCTCATCTAAAACTCATTATTTAAAATGATACTAGTTTTACATGCATTTGGTACAAAGTAATTATATACTTTTATTTTTCCTAATTAGAGAGGGTAAGTTGATGAACTGTAGAATTTAAGTTTGTCCCACAATAAGTCAAATTGAATTTTCTATGCATTTTATAATTTTGTACAAGCTTTATGTGTAATTTTCCTTAGATAAATTTTAGAGACAAAATTTGTACACTGAGTGCTAACTTTTATGCCCCTAAAATAAAATTCATATTATTGTGAATCTATAGCAAGTGGAATCACCTCACAAGGAGTTATATTTGATTTTATGTAGAATTTATAATTTTGTACAAATTTTCAGTTGAAAAGGTATTTGTTTTAGCTATATTCTTTTATATTATCAGAATATAATTTCATGGGGTCCACCGGTCAGTCTCTGGTAGATATGCAAAAAGGTTCCTGGATTTTCAGCAAATAGACCCCGCAGTCCGTAGCACGTGCTGATTCAAAGTTTATTAAGAGTCCTCAGAGTTTAAGGTATTTACTTCTAAGTCCTTCGGTCCACATGTCATTCTACATAATTTTACATATTGAACCTTACAAGCTCTAAACATTTGCTAAACAAGGTCTTTAGCGCCTAGTGACCATGGCCCACATGTTAGCGGTTTGATGTGAGGTGGAGCAGAGCCCGTCGGCCGAAGCTCCTTCTCGGTCTCACCGGCGGTGAACGGTGGCTATCTAGATGGAGCGGCCAAAAGGGAAATTGTAGAGAGGAAGATGCGAAGCTATTTGTGGTGGACTCATGCACAGTGATGATCGGAATCGGTGTCGACGGCGGCCGGAGCCGCGATGTGTCTCGGCATGCTAGTGCATGTCGAGTTTCGGCTAGTTTTGGTGCGAATCGATGCATGCATGTGGGTCTACAGGGGGTCTTTAGTACTCACTCGAGGTCGTGCATGGGCTGGTGAAACTTGAACAATGACGGCGATGTGAAGACTGCTCCAGTGGCGGCAAGAACTTAGGGACGACGGCGATGAGATGAACGGGCCAATGAGCTGCCAAAGAGGGGTCATGCACGGTGATAAGAAAGTCTTAGGGAAACTCCATACTATAGGAATTTGATAGTTGCTCATCGGAGTAACAGAAATCAGAGATGGAGCTCGACGGTCAGAGTTGGAGAAGACAACGGTGATACCTCTATTCAGTGCACCATTCTTCGGGGTTCTTTAGGGCTTTGCAGAGGAGCTCAGGGTGATGTTGATGGCGAGGGGACCCGGCCTGCGATGGTCCCATTCGTCCAGCACGATGGCGATGCCATCAGCGACGATGCCCGGAGCATGCTCCAGGGCCGGCGATGGCATGGCGGTGTTCCCGTCGCTGCCGTGGACAAAATGAGATGGGGTGAAAAGGGAATTGCTTCGGCATTGTGAGGAGAGTATGGAACGAGGATGAAGCATAGATGAGAGTGGCTCCATGGTGTTTGGGGTGTTAGTGATATGCCCTAGAGGCAACATGGAGATGTTGGATATCACGTCAATGTTTATGTATTTATGAATAAAGTATTATTCAGTTCCATGAAATAGACATCTTGTATTGATCAATAAGTACGTGACTTATTTATGAGACTCTATATGTATGAATCTATTTCTAAACGATCCCTGATCATATATCATATTATTGGAACTAATATGATTCTATGATCGGCATGTTTATTGATTGATGATCATGTCTCATAGATCATGGGTATGGAGATACCAAATCAATAAACATGGACATATGTGTTAGAGAACACATTGTTGGATAGACCCACCATGAGACACTACAGGAATTAATGTTCTATTAGTTGGTCTCATGTAGTGTTGGTACAAAGTTCTTAGACCTGAGATCACCATGGATTCCAACATGTGTAGTAGCCTACTTTGGGACTACCAAACGCTATTCCGTAACTGGGTAGTTATAAAGGTAGTTTTCGGGTTTGCTATGAAACATGGAGTGGGATATGAGTGATCAAGATGTAATTTGCCCCTCTTTTGGAGAGATATCTCTGGGCCCCTCGAGGTAATGGATTATGGAAATGCATGGCCATGCTAAGTTGATTGAGGAGTCAATCAACGATAGATAATCCAATACGGTTCGAGTGAATGGTTAAGCTATTGAAGGGATGACACACATCTTGCCTATAGCTTAACCGGTATCGTGAGGCAAAGGGATTTGTGTACACATTACAGGTTCGAGCCGATATTATATTCTTGTATACTATGGTGTCAATATGTGCCGCTAGGCGCGCCGTTGACATGTCGGCGCCGAGTTGGACTCGAGGCGACGAACGGCTAAGTTGGACTATAGCCGAAACCGAGTATACCTGAACCTACAGGGTCGCACGCTTAAGGGGATAAGAATAGGCATTCGAGTTGGACTCGAATACGGCTCGATCGGATAGGGATCCGATTGGATAGAGTCCTATGGTCTTACGATATATGGGCGGCAAACTCTATGAGTTTCGGATGAGATCCAATTCAAAATAGAGTCCTGATCGGCCACTAGTCCCAGTCGGCCAACTCTATATAAAGGGGCGAGGGGTGGAGAGCTGATAGAGATCAAGTACGTCAATTGAAGTAATTTGCGCCGAAATCAATCTGATCACACGCGACATTAGAAGTCGACGAGATCAATCTCCACGGAAACCCTCCCCACCTTCGAGCCAAATCCTAGCCTCGCATCGCGTGCTAGCACACGGGTGTTCGGCGTTCTGTTTCCGGACGTGTGGATACCGGTAGAGGCGCTGCTACGTTGCGCGCTGTTGATCGGCTGTGGTGGAATCGGCTACCGTCGAGCGCATCGGAGCGAGGCGCGAGAACGCGGTCAGATGACTCGACGAATCGGCTACATCGGCGAATCGGCTGTCCCAAGGAATCGGTTGTCGGCTTGCGGGAATCGGCTGTCATCCGCCAGCACAGTTCCAGATCGGATAGCCCTAATTGGCTGTTTCAGCTGCATACTCCAATCGGTAATGATCTATCGGCCCTTACTTGCAAGTGTTCCTGGTTTGCGCGGTAGAAAAGTTTTTGTTTTCGGCTAGCGTAGCCTCCGCGTAACCCGTCAGTGGTATCAGAGCTAATCTTGCTTAGTTCGGGTTTTAGATTGGATCTGGAACAAGTTTTGCACATAGGTTGATTAGATCAATCGGTTTTATGGATCTGTTGAGGAGAGTAGATGGTAATTGCGTTCCTTGATAGTGTATCGGAACGGCGTAATGTGATTATGTCAAAGCAATATCCATAGAACTCGGTTTGAGTCGGCTTCGAGATAGCATTCCTTGATAGTGTATCGAAACGGTATAATGTGATTATGCCGAAGCTATCTCGTAGTCCTATCTTGTTTGCTGCCTCGCGCCTACACAAACCATCTCCCTTGATAGTGTATCGGGATGGCATAATGTGATTATGTCGATATGGTTTTCATAAGCGATTTCATAGATTGGATCTATGATTTTCGTGTGGTGTTCCGGGCGCTGCGAGGGGGCGGCTTCCCCTTATAGGTCGTCTCGATGCCGTTTCTCTGCGATAGGTAGAAAACGTTTCTATGCCTAACTTGTTTTTGCAGAGAATGCTTTGAGATGGTATGGCCCTATTGTATGTATGAGATGCATGTAATATTCTTTCATATGTGCAATCCCTGTAATATTCTTTCATACGTGCAATGCTTGTAATATGCTTTCACGACCTACGAGTCGATGTAATCTTCAATTAGAGCTTCTATAGTAGTAGCTTAGTTTGAAGAAATCAAGCATCATGCACATTGGAAGATGGTGCCGAAGATGGAGATCCTCAGCGCCGACATGGAGATGGAGATCACCATGTGAAGGGGGCCATACTATTTCATTATATGCTATTCTACTTGCTTTCATATATGTGATATGTTTGTTTGATAGGATAGCATCCCTCGCAAAATTAAGTGGTAATGATGCCCTTCCAAATGTTGCACCCGTCACCGTTATGCTCGTCAATGGTGGGTCTGCCAAAGCAGAGTGTCATTCTCTATCATAACACGAGGGGGTATATGTCAGACATATACATGCAGGAGCATTTGGTTTACTTAACAATGCTATCAAAACAGTTTTGGGCCTTGGGGCATAGGTTGGCGCCGGGGCATGGAGATGTCACACCAACAACAAGAGTCACATAGAGATGTGATTAGCAAGGAGTTGCTTACCGATGTTATTAATTTTCTAGCAGTGATGCCAAAGCTCACTAGAAATTAACTAACATGTGGATCTTGACCCAATACGTAACCTAGAGGGAAGGTGTAAAATACGTAATGGGAGTCTAATGCTAAATTGTTTAACAATAGACATAGCATAAACATTGTGCGAAACTTTGCTTTTTCTGTTGTAGAATAAATGGCAGCTAATACTACACCCAGTGCTTTTAATTTGCGATCTATTCTTGAAAAGGAAAAATTAAACGGAACAAACTTTATGTATTGGTATCGTAACTTGAGAATTGTTCTCAAGCAAGAGCATAAGGAGTACGTTCTTGAAGTACCCTATCGTGAGGATTTGCCTAATAATCCCACTGCTACTGCACGGAGGGCTTACAAGAAGCACACTAATGATGCCCTAGATATAAGCTGTCTCATGCTAGCTACAATGTCCCCTGAGCTTTAGAAGTAATATGAGAGCAGCGATGCTCACACTATTACTCAGGGACTGCATGGCATGTTTGAGAACCAAGCTCCGAGAGGTTCAACACCTCAAAGTCCTTGTTTGCGTGCAGGCTTGTTGAGGGGAATCCTGTCAGTCCGCATGTGATAAAAATGATTGGCTACATTGACAGTCTGGAAAAACTAGGTTTTCCCCTTAGCGAAGAGTTGGCTACCGATGTGATTCTCCAGTCGCTCCCTCCGAGCTTCGAGCCATTCATATTGAATTATCACATGAACAGTATGGATAAGACCTTGGCTGAATTGCATGGGATGTTAAAGACAGCTGAGGAGAGTATCCAGAAAAACGGTCATCATGTGATGATGATGCAGAAGGCTAAGCGCAAACCACCTGTCAAGAAACTTTGCACCAAGAGGAAGTTAACTCCCGATGAGATCGCGAGTGCCTCCAATGCAAAGAAGGGCAAAAAGGGGTTGGCGGCATCAGATGTCGTTTGCTTCAATTGAAGTCAATTGCGCCGAAATCAATCTGATCACACGCGGCTTTAGAAGTCGACGAGATCAATCTCCACGGAAACCCTCCCCACCTTCGAGCCAAATCCTAGCCTCGCATCGCGTGCTAGCACACGGGTATTCGGCGTTCTGTTCCCGGACATGTGGATACCGGTAGAGCCGCTGCTACGTTGCGCCCGCTGTTGATCGGCTGTGGTGGAATCGGCTACGGTCGAGCGCATCGGAGCGAGGCGCGAGAACGCGGTCAGACGACTCGGCGAATCGGCTACATCGGCGAATCGGCTGATTGGTGAATCGGCTGTCCCTAGGAATCGGCTGTCGGCTTGCAGGAATCGGCTGTCATCCGCCAGCATAGTTTCAGATTGGATAGCCCTGATTGGTCATTTCGCATACTCCAATCGGTAACGATCTATCGGCCCTTACTTGTAAGTGTTCCTGGTTTGCACGGTAGAAAAGTTTTTGTTTTCGGCTAGCGTAGCCTCCGCGTAACCTTTCATGGGGAGACTGTCTTCTTGGCGGTCGCCATGAGAATGAACATGAGGGGATCGGCTGGTGTTCTTTCTCTCAGTTTTGTCGGCACTGGAATGGAGAGTGTGGTTGGGCGACGCGTTTGGGGGAGTTAGATAGAGAGATGGGAGTGCTTGGTCGTCGACACCTCACAGCCACGCGTCGACGACTTCCTGTGGCGTGTCTGGGGGACTGAAGTGGAGCAAGTTTGAGAGGTTGTGAAGTGGGTCCAGGCCGTGGTATGCTAGGCAAATAAGAGTGGTTTGGGTAGAAACATGGGTACATTTGATTTTAGATGATTTTTTCGGAATTATTTCTCTCCCTAATATTTGTAGCTTCATAACTTCATGTGTGTACTGGATATATAAAACTAAATTTTACTGGAGGTAGATGTTTATACCTAGATCCCATTTTCTTTTGTTGCATACAATAATCATTTGTAGATTGCTCACAGAAAATAGACAAAGATGGGCTAATTGGAATCTAGTTTGAATTTTTAGGAGACCTAAACAGAGAAAAACAATTCTATAAAAATTATATTTATTCATGATAATGAACCTAGTATTTGAATAAATTATTTCCCATGTATACTTAGGTGAATTTTCATGAACTTTTAAACATGATGTCGTTTTAGTTGATAAGTATTATAATTAGTCTATTATTCGACTGGTTTGACCTATTTGTTTAAGGCATCAAACTTAGGTATTTAAATTTTACCAAAATTATATTGAGTTGAATTTAGGGATTGGCAGTTGCATGAATTTTTCCACGATTTTATCTTGCATGAATTATTTTAGAGAATTAGGGTGACCTTTCTTTATACATGTGTTCCCTCTCCGTAAATGCATCTAAGCTATGGGGGTTACATTAAACTTCTCTTCAGCTGAGGAGATGATCTTTGAATTTAATTTTATCTTCACATGTTATCACCCAAGGTTAGTTATAGGTTTGTTTAGTGAAAATAATCTTTTAGGTTATGCTCATGAGACCTGTTATGAAATGCCAGACCAAAATCCAAATGCACAAAGGACTCATTGTCAAAACATGTTTTATGCATATGCATATGCACATGTATGCACTTATTTTTGATGGCATTTATCTTGTAAGCTAGGAATGGAAAAGTTTTATTTTGTTCTCAAATTTCAGTCATGCAATAGGTGAAGTACTTCAGCTATGTTAGAAATGAAAATTTTGGGTCCACAAAATTGAAGAATTTCACTTTCATTTGGTTTTGACAAAAATTTATTGACCCTAGAATTTAGGGTATGTGACAATCTATCCCACTTAAAGGAAATCTCGTCCCCGATGGGTGGTGTTGTGGTTGGGAGTCTCTCGGTTTAACTAGGTTCGACATATCTAGGACTTCATCACATCAAGTCGATGGATAAGATATTTGCTTAGGATGAGGTGGAAATCTATCACTGAATTCCTAAGGGTGATCCATTTCATGCCCTTGCGATTTCTTTGTTTCTGATAACATGATTTTATCAGCTTTCAACTTTTACAAAATCTTTCAAACATACAAGACTTAATATGTCTAACATTAAGCTTTCCTTAAGTTGTATGGTAGACCTGCTGCTCCAAAATCTAGAGATTTTTATTTCATAGATGGATAGTGATCCTACATGGTATGATTGTGGTCCAGTGATTTTGTAGATGACAAAATTCTAGCAAAAGAGGGTTTGGTTCTGTCAAGCTACAACATGGTGCACAATTTAGGAATCCATGGTCATGTTTTATTTTGGTTTAGCTCACATCTTCAAAACTAAACTCTTGGACAGCAGCGTAACAGTTTCTAAATTGAAGTTAAACAAGATCCGGGCTATGATTTCACATATTCCATCAAGTTCATACATAAAAGGGTTACATGGTAGCCGGATTACATATATTACACAACATAGTTCCTTCCAAAATGGGCCACCATTACGTCATAGGATCTAACATACTGGGCATCCCTAGACCTTCTAAGTTTTGTCATTTTATTCCTCCATCTTCAGCTTGAAGACCTATCCATACCAATGAACATATTCCGGTGGTCTACAAAGTCCTGTGGTTCCAAGCGGAGGGTAGTCGCGTCTGACATCAACGTGGGAAGGTGGAATCCTCTCGAAATAATTCCCAACTGGGGGTGGTAGGTCTTCAGCGGGTGCAAGCATGGCATCCTCTCTGTACATGAACTCTCGAGTATAATGTCCCTGGCAAAACCTTGGCATGATACTCCTTTCTAGAGCAGCTACTCTTGTGCGGACGTGTTGTAGCTCAGCAAAAGTGGTGCGATAAAGCATATCTAAAGAACGAACAAAACCTGTTAGCTAGAGGTATGGGGTGTGCAGACCTATTCTTAACACAGTCAGCCCTAGGTAGGTAGTGTGTTTAGCTCCCTCGGCTAAAGAGGGAATATAGTAGTAGAACTATTCCCATTCGGGTAGTTCAATGCGAAGACGGCAATGGCAACATAGGCACAGTTTTGCATAGCGGACTTACTATCCCAACCATAACCGGTGTACTAACGGTCCCCTTCTAATAGTGTTCTACCCTTAATGCTTACATGAGCCATCACAGCAGTTTGGGAAGTTCCAATGGTTTTATTGAGGATGTGATATTCAGGTGGATAGGTGAACTGGGCATGATGCAGCATAAGCCAGAACATATGCTGAGTGGAGTCCCGGGCGAACCCATGGTAGTAGTAGAATGGTGTGTACCTGGTAGGCATCTAGAAGAAATAGATGAAGAACAAGGATTAATGGAAAATCCTGGACATTTATACATTTGCAATCTTTAAGGCTATTTAGACATAAATCTCTTCTTAACGCACAAAATAAATTTCTTCGTTCCCTAACTTTGGAAGTAAAGGTTTTATGTTCTCGGCCTATTAAGCAGTATGTAAGGTCTCATGTATGTCTCTAGGTTTTCCTGGTTAGGTCTCACTATCCCCCTTAAAATAAATAAGAGTTATGCTTAAGATTTTATCAACAAATCTTATAGACATGGCCTATACCGGCATATGTGCTAGATGCTGCCCTACACAAGTCAGAGGTACAACCTGAAGCAAGAGGCTATGCTAGAGAGGTGTTAAACTATGAAAAATTTTATATTTACCCTCCTAAGGAAGGGGTCTATAATCTGAGAAGAAATGGAAATTTTTGGAGAAGTGGATTATTTTAGAGAAAATGATCTAGACAATTGATGCAGTGCTGGAAAATGTTGGTTTGCTATATTTATTGAACTTTTGGGCCAGGTTACAAAGGTACAAAAATTTTAGAAAAATTCAGATAGGTAGGTGAATTAGTTTGTGAGCTAATCTGAGGAAATCAAAATTTTATCACCTATAGTTTGGGCTATGCAAATTCTAAAACCAGGTTATCGTCTGTTTTCAGATTGGGACTATGCAGTGCAATATGAAGTTTTGGGCTATGATACAATTACTCGAAAATTCAACCAAAATTTTTGGAGTCTACTGGTTATATATGCAAACTCCTGTAAAAAGATGCACATTTTATCAATTAAGGTTTGGGCTACATGAAGAGATGAATGCATCTAGGTACAAAATCTCCAGAACATGGTTATGCTAGTTAACTGATTGTTTTACCATGATACAGGGGCCTAAAAATTATGCCAAAATTCATGAAGCTGACTGCGTTAATCTACATGTTTCTAGTAAAACTTCTCAGGTTTATGACCTATGGTTTAGCCTACACGAAAATAACAAACAGACTGACTAAAAATTCCAGAACGCAAATAACCGGCACGAAATGAAACTTAACTCAAGTTTTAGTTTGTCTAAATTTATCATCTTTTAGTCTCAATATGTTAGGATGGTCCAGAGGCTATATTTTATTTTGAGTGGTCCATCTAAGCAAACAATATAGAGGTTTAAACACAACAACTCTTATCCTAAACCAAACTACCAGTTTTTGGCCATATTGATAAAGTTTGAAAAGTCAAGAACGAGGAGCTCAAAATTAACCCAATTCATTTTTTTGGTCCAGGGATAACATGAGGAGATAGAATCCTTATAATGTCTATCAAGTTTTATGTTTTGTCAACCCATTTCAAAACCCATGCACTAAAGGCTATTTCTAACCCGATATTTTTACAAAATTGCACTAGCACATAGGAATAGTTTGCAAATGGATTTCAAAATTTTTAAGAAGCTCTTTGGTACTGATTGGTTGTGATTATTAAGTATTTTTCAAACTCCTTTTCACAGAAGTACAAACTTTCAGAAGGTTTCCGTCCTATAGAGCAAGTTAAGAGTTTTAAAACTTGAAATAAAGACATAGAGTAGTTTAATCTCTAGAGAGGGATGAGATATAAGTTTGAGTATGGTTTTCACAAATAATTTGTAGTTGAGAGCGAAGCCCTCAAAATAATTTTGAGAATCCATTCTAAACGACCAACTTAAGGGGCTCCAATAGTCGGTATTTGCTCTGATACCATGCCTGTTGGAGACACCCCAGACCTCCCATTATATTTGCAAGATGAAGTGAAACGCTTCAACACATCTAACAAACATAACAGAACGTCCGGAGCCTCGAGAGAAGGATATTGGAGACCTTGCTGGGCCTTTAGTCTACCAGTCAACTTCAGCCTGAGATGTGTCCGTCAAACCACTCAAAGACGGTGACCAGATGTGTTACACATTCAGGAGACTTCACAAAAATGGCTAAAGATCTACAACATCTCAAATATCCTTAACTCGTACTCAGGTGAATCTAGTTCTGAAGATGTGCACTAGATTCACATTTTCATCGTAGCATGGACATACAAAGCAAACACATTAAAGATAAAAGGGACTTAAAGACTTACATCAACATATTAGTTACATAGGCCGACCGGCCAAATAAAAAATATATAAGAGAACAGTGGAAGCTTGACTACCTAATCACAAGCACACTGACTAGGGGTTTACCCCGTTAGTTTCAAATCCTAGAAGAAGCGAATCGAAACCCGCATCACTCAAAGATTAAGACTAAACCTACAAGCAAAGGTTATTCCAACAGCAAGAGTGAGTACATTAAACAAGTTAATGTACTGGCAAGCACAAGTCAAACCTAACATACTACATGTAAGACATATATTCAAAGAAGGGCTATATGAGTAGTTCATTTTCAACATAAAGCAAGTTTTGTTACACAAATCTTTTGGAAAAGAGTTGACAATTCAATTAACAAATCAAATTTAAAGTTTCGTTATTAATTTCATCATGATTCCATCATATTCAACATCTTGTGGTCATCCTTCACAACAAGTCAAAATATATCACCACACTCACACAACTCAACACATTTTATCAATTTCAAACCAAGTCACATGTTCACATTTTAAAAGAATAGAGTCTATACTCATGACATTTCACCAAAGCGCTCTTGATCGTGAGCACGGCTAGTCGATTAGTTTAGAGAACTCTGCAGAGTTTGTACAGCTTTACCCACATGATATGAACACTCTAGTTTGTTTTGAGTTTGCAAGACTCTACCACACTCTTCATGTTGAGTGTGGTCTTGAGGTCATAACGAAGCCTTTACACTACTTAATATCCAGCCTTGCACCAACACGATACGTGTTCCTCCATCCTAGGCATACTGGAAATATAACCTAGAACCGTTAAGTGGTGAGCCCACGCCTTAAACTTAAAACCATGGTGGCGGACGCGACAGGAACCCACCCACGTGGCACTATACCATTGTATTCGACAGACTTAGTCACCTAATTTACCACATCGGGGTAAATAGGAAGTTTCTCTGAGTTATACGAACCCATACACACCGGCCTACCAAAGTGCAAGGCTAGTTGCTAAGTAGATTAGTCAGCTTAGGCCATCCCATACTAGCACATGCGGATGTACGGACAACATTAAGTTGGTGACACAAGTTCGGTCCTTATGGACTTGGGCAAAGATTTCTCCCCCTATCGGCATACAACTAACACCATATGCATGCCACTTGCCGCCCAAGTCAAAATCACAATTTTAAACATTTTAGTTCGCAAATACTCATCATATTTATTTTGCCCCAGCAAGGGTTCACATATCAAAATCACATTTTAGTTATAGATGGAAGAAGCATTTGCATAATTCTGAGCAAGGCTAAGCAAGTAGTTGCATAAAGCATATATTTAAACCCATTTGAGCATAAGGAATATACTCTAACCATTTCTAGGGGTACAAACAGCAAGGATTACAATTATTCAAGGTAGGGAATTCAGCAAATAGGTCATAACTATCTTAACCAAATTTTAAACATCGATACAGTCTAAGTTCATATGCAATTTTGCAAACAAATATTTTCATTCCTCAAATCATGGGATTCAATGTGTTCGAATGATGGGAGGAGAAAAACTTGCCTTGATCTTGAGAAATGTTAGCACCTAATCCACTCCTTCACCGTTTATGCAATTATCTAAATAAAGTACACATTATGCAATTAAACACCAAAATAGGCAAAAATCCAAAATGCCCTAAAATGCATCATTTTGTTCACATTGAGTAGGTATTGGTCTAAGTTTGATTTAGG
Organism: Oryza australiensis; assembly: GCA_019925245.2. Taxonomy (NCBI): domain Eukaryota; kingdom Viridiplantae; phylum Streptophyta; class Magnoliopsida; order Poales; family Poaceae; genus Oryza; species Oryza australiensis. Next base: position 138,499 of record JAIFGZ020000447.1, read on the forward strand.
TGAAATAATTTCTAATTTATCTTTTTCCATTTGAGAGTTATGAATTTTAGAAGTTTTATCGGTATGTAGCTGTATATGTTTTGGTACTGCTTTATAGTGTTTATATAAAATAATTTTTATTAATTTTGACTTTACAGAGTTGAAGAAATATGGTTTTCTAAGACTAATACCTTTTGTTTCATAATTTTTGGAGTTACTATGAATTTCTTATATGTTTTACAACTTATAACGTGTCCTAGGCATATAGCGTTCTATAAGCGCATAGCTTAAGGATTGTATGTTCAGAACATGTTACTTCTTAATTTTAGCTAAATTTAAAAGGAATAATTTTGTTAATATAAACCATTTTTTGCTCATAAGTCTTTGGTCTTTCATTAACATGGTTTATACTTTATAAACTAGGGGCGCTTTAGTCTAGACTAGCAATCCATTATATTAGACTAGAGCTTTCTATATTAGCTAAGTGCATCAAGTCTTTGGTGAATGAGGATGAACCTAAAGCTTCTCTTGTCAAACAAGTTTTAAATAGATTTGTTTGGAGCTACAGTGCATATTTATACATATATATAGTGCTTAACTACTATTATTGTGATTAGCACCTAAGTTATCTCTGTAAAGTTTATTGACATGTTTAGTACATGAGTGGCCATATTTCATTTTACCTATTTGAAGTTCATTACTTTCTGGTTCTATAAAAAATTAGTTCACTTCAAATGGATTAAAGATGAATTTTCTACAAATTTTACAAGTTGAAGGGTGCACTAAATGGTTTATTTCTTATATAAATATTTAAGAGGTTTTACTATACAGTGAGAAGATTCTTTTATTTTATAATTTGAAATTATATGTTCTGGTGATTCTACATAACTTGAATTTACTCAAAAAGGAGTTAAAATGAATTTTATATAAATCTCTAAAGTTCAGCTCATCTAAAACTCATTATTTAAGTAATACTAGTTTTACATGCATTTGGCACAAAGTAATTATATACTTTTATTTTTCCTAATTAGAGAGGGTAAGTTGATGAACCTGTAGAATTTAAGCTTGTCCCAAAATAAGTCAAATTGAATTTTCTATGCATTTTATAAATTTGTACAATCTTTATGTGTGATTTTCCTTAGATAAATTTTAGAGACAAAATTTGTATTGTGAGTGCTAAGTTTTATGCCCCTAAAATAAAATTCATATCATTGTGAATCTATAGCAACTGGAATCACCTCAAAAGAAGTTATATTTGATTTTATATAGAATTTACAATTTTGTACAAATTTTCGGTTGAAAAGGTATTTGTTATAGCTATATTCTTTTATATTTTCAGATTATAATTTCATGGGGTCCACCGGTCAGTCTCTAGTCAATATGCAAAAAGGTCCCTGGATTTTTAGCAAATAGACCCCGCAGTCCATAGCACGTGTTGATTCAATGTTTATGAAGAGTCCTCAGAGTTTAAGGTATTTACTTCTAAGTCCTTGGGTCCACATGTCATTCTATGTATTTTTACATATTGAACCTTACGAGATCCAAACATTTGCTAAACAAGGTCTTTAGCACCTAATGACCATGGCCTACATGTCAGCGGTTCGGTGTGAGGTGGAGTAGAGCCCGTCGGCCAGAGCTTCTTCTCGGCCTCACCGGCGGCGAACGGTCACGATCTAGATGGAGAGGCCAAAAGGGAAATTGTAGAGAAGAATATTGTGAAGCTATTGGTGGTGGACTCATGCACAGTGGTGACCGGAATCGGTGTCGACGACAACGGGAGACGCGACGGGTCTCGGCATGCTAATGCATGTCGAGTTCCGGCTAGTTTTGGTGCGAATCGATGCATGCATGTGGGTCTACAGGGGGTCCTAGGTACTCACTCGAGGTCGTGCATGGGATGGTGAAACTTGAACAATGACGGCGATGTGAAGAATGCTCTGGCAGCGGCAAGAACTCAGGGACGACGGTGATGAGATGGACGGGCCAATGAGCTGTCAAGAGGGGTCATGCACGGTGATAAGAAAGTCTTAGGGAAACTCCATACAGTAGGAATTTGATAGTTGCTCACCAGAATAACGGAAATCAAAGATGGAGCTTGGCGGTCGGAGTTGGAGAAGGCAACAGTGATCCCTCTCTTCAGTGCACCATTCATCGGGGTTCTTGAGGGCTTTTCCAGAGGAGCTCGGGGCGATGTTGATGGCGAGGGGACCTGACCGGCGATGGTCCCATTCGTCCAGCACGACGGCGATGCCATTAGCGATGATGCCCGGAGCACGCTCCAAGGCCGACGATGGCATGGCGGTGTTCCGGTCGCTGCAGTCGACAAAATGAGATGGGGTGAAAAGGGAATTGCTTTGGCATTGTGAGGAGAGTATGGGATGAGGATGAAGCATAGATGAGAGTGGCTCTGTGGTGTTTGGGGAGATCGTCTTCTTGGTGGCCGACAGTGAAAATGAAAATGAGGGGATCGGCTGGAGTTCTTTCTCTTGGTTTTCTCCACACTGGAATGGATAGCGAGGTTGGGCGATGCATTTGGGGAGTTAGAGGGAGAGATGGGAGTGCTTGGTCGTCGACACCTCACAGCCACGCGTCGACGACTTCCTGTGGCGTGTCTGGGGATGTTCCTCAGCAAATTTGGAGGGGGACTAAAGTGGACTGAGTTGGAGAGGTTGTCAAGTGGGTCTAGGCCGTGGTAGGCTAGGCAAATAAGAGTGGTTTGGGTAGAAACATGGGTACATTTGATTTTAGATGACTTTTTCGGAATTATTTCTCTCCCTAATCTTTGTAGCTTCATAACATGATGTGTGTACCAGATAAATTAGTGTAAATTTTACTGGAGGTATATGTTTATACCTAGATCCCATTTTCTTTGGTTTCACACTAAAACCATTTGTATATTGCTCACAGAAAATGGGCAAAGATGGGCTAATTGGAATCTAGTTTGAATTTTTTGGAGATCTAAACAGAGAAGAAAAATTCTACAAAAAATATATTTATTCATGATAATTAACCTAGTATTTGAATAAATTATTTCCTATGTATACTTATGTGCATTTTAATGAACTTTTTAACAAGATGTCATTTTAGCCGATAAGTATCATAATTTGTCTAGTATTCGACTCGTTTGACCTATTTGTTTAAGGCATCAAACTTAGGTTTTAAAATTTTCCCAAAATTATATTGAGTTGAATTTAGGGATTGGCACCTGCATGAATTTTTGCACGATTGTATCTTGCATGAATTATTTTAGAGAATTAGGGTGACCTTTCTTTGTAGGTGTGTTCCCCCTCCGTGAATGCATCTGAGCTATGGGGGTTACATTAAACTGCTCTTGAGCTGAGGAGATGATATTTGAATTTAATTTTGTGTTCACATGTTACCACCCAAGGTTAGTTGTAGGTTTGTTTAGTGAAAAAAAATCTTTTAGGTTATGCTAATGAGACCTATTATGGAACGCGAGACTAAAATCCAAATGCACAAAGGACTTATTGTCAAAACATGTTTTATGCATATGCATGTGCACATGTATGCACTTATGTTTGATGGCATTTATGTTCTAAGCTAGGAATGGAAAAGTTTTATTTTGTTCTCAAATTTCATTCATGCAATAGGTTGAAGTATTTCACCTATGTTAGAAATGAAAAATTTTGGGTCCACAAAATTGAAGACCTTCACTTTCATTTGGTTTTGACAAAAATTTCTTGACCCTGGAATTTCGGGTATGTGACAATCTTCGTTCTCCTTTGATTTTACTAACACATCATCAATGTAGATTTCAACCAACAAGCCGATTAGATCATGAAATATGTAATTCATGGCTCTCTGATATGGAGCTCTAGCGTTCCTCAAGCTGAAAGTCATCACAACACACTTTGTAACGCTCTGAAAATCGGAGAATTTAAAAACCGGAAATTAAAAATCGGAATTTACAAAAACTTTCTGCTTGTTGTTGCTTGATCGAGTTTTTCGCTTCTTATTTGCCAGCTTGGTTGCATAAATTTATATGTGAGCGATTCATCCGAGTGTTTGAGAAAAACCAAAAGATTTGGATTTTTCTCGGAGTCTAAGGTTAGGAATTTTAAAATAAAATAATAAAAGGGTGTGGATTCATAAAAATATGACTTTGGAAAATAAAACCTTAATTGGTGATTGTGAAATATTAATTAAAAAATAAAATGGGCAGTAAAATATTTTAAATGATTTATATAAAGTATAGAAATTAATTGGAAATAAAATTGTTATTTATGAATTTAAGAAAACAGATTAAATTAAATAAGGTGATATGTATTTTTAAATAAATAAAAGTTGGTGAAAAGTTTGAAAATATATTTTTAAATTAATTTTGGGAATACTAGATTTTTATTTTGAATTTTAGGAGTGAAAGAAAATAGGAATTGGAAATTAGATTTCAAAATCGAGAAAAATCGAAATGGCACCATTCAATATGTCACAAGGTGTTCGACGCCGTACGGCCCGGCCTCGCGCCCGCCGCGCGCCGCCACGCGCCACGCGCTACGCGCCACGCCGCGCCGCGCTCCCGCCCCGGCTCGCCCCACACGCCACGCACGCCGCGCCTTGGCCCGCCGCGCGCGTGCGCCACGCGCTGCCGTGTGCAGCCCCGCCCGTGCACGCCGCGCGTCTCGCCGTACCCGCCCTGCTCGCGCTCGCCGCCGCGCGTCTCCCGCCGTACTGCGCGCCGCGCGCCCACGCTCGCCACGCGCCAACGCCCGCGCCCAGACCCGCGCGTCGCCGCGTTCGCCGCGCCGCCCCGCCCACCCGTGCGCCACGTGCGTAGTCGCCGTACCATGCGCCGGTCCCCCTTCTCCTGTTCTCTCCCCGGCCGGGCCTATAAATGGGACCCCTCTCTTCCCCGTTCTTTCCCCACCTCGCCGCCGTCCTCGTTGTTTCCCTCACCGAGCGCCATCGCCACAACCCTAGCCGCGGTGCGCCACCATTTCGTCCTCGAGCGCCACCGTCACCGCAAGCCACCGTCGCCATGCGCCAGTACTCCACTGCCTCTCCGTGCCGTCGCTGTCGCCGGTAAGCCCCGAGCTACCACCTCCCCTTGCGCTTGCGCCGGTCGCCGACTGCAACAGAGAAAAGAGAGAGCAGGCACCGATCGAGCAGGTTGTAGAGGAATGAATAGTAAAGAGAGAAAAGAAAAGAAAAAGAGAAGAAAAAGGGAAAACAAAAAATTTGGAAAAATAGGGAAAAATTTTGGAAAATTAGGAGAAGTATTTAGAAAATATTTGGGAAAATATTTGGGCAAAAATATATTGTTTTCTCATGTATTTTCTCGGTACAAATTCGGAAATACAAATCGGATTTTTCAGAGATTTCGTTTCACGTCGTTTTAATCCATGTTTGTTTATTTATTTTCCGCCATTAAAAATGTGTTTCTTTTAGTGCTCGAACCTCCGAAACCTCGAGCACAAACCCCCTAGATTAACATTTCTAAATCTATTTTCTTAATTAAATGCGATCGACGTTTTGCAAAAACCATAGGACATCAAACTCATTTTTAACTCGGATTTTATCCTAGCAACTCTCGTCCGAACTCGAGTAGAATTTTAGGCCAAACGTTTGGAGTCGTTTTTATGGTTCTTTTCGATCTCTTGGTATTTTATTGAATTCTGATCGAATTCAATTGATCTTTCGCACGTACGGATAGCAACCGAGGGAGCAAGCACTGACTACGTTGAAGACCCCGGCCAACAAGTGTGCGAGCAAGGCAAGTCAACACTTCCCTTTGAACATATTGATCCTACTTTGTGAAATGATGTTGATTCCAATCACAAATTGCATGCTATACACGAATGAGCAGCTATACTTGATATACCCTGCCTTAATGTTGATTACCATTAGAATTATTCTTTGTAACCTTCGATGTGATATGACCGGAGGCTAACTTCGGTAAAATGCTTAGCCCTGCTTATACTAGATTCTTGCATACTCATGATTTTGCAAAGAAGCCTCATGCCTTGGCAACTATCTTTGGGAAGGTAGTTGGAATATGGCATGTGGAGACATGAGCGCCACATTGCCCTGATCCTGATGAAATTAGTTTTGATGAAAAACCAAAAAGTACAAAACCAATGTTTTGGACTGGGGCGGATGGATGGATTTGGGAGGATTCCGGGAAAGGCTTGTACCATCCCTGGTCAATTAAGGACCGAGCCATGAGACTTATAACATGAAACGAGCCAGTACAGCCGTACTTCTTGAATGGGTATAGACCTAGCGGAGTAGATAGCCGAGCGGAGGTAGTATCCCTGCATAGTGGTTCTTGAGTGAAGAGGTGGTTCTGGTTATTGAGAAAAGGCTGCGGCCTAAGTGTTGAGTAATGAATGAGAATGTTGTCAATGTTTTTCCCTTACCCCGAGAACGTCAGAACTCCTCTCACTGCTAGGAAAGGACGGCTAGAGTCCAAGAGGATTTAAGTTCATGGAACGGGTACTGCCAAAGCGAAGTTATCGAAAGGCTTTGCCGTGACCATTCCATATGAAGGGATGAAAGCTCATTCAATGAGTAGTCGCGGAGTACGGGTAAAATGTACATCCACTGTAGTGTGAGTCGATCAATCTATTCGAATAGCCGTGCTCGTGGTTAATGAGCAGCGTGACAAGTTTCTCCAGTGGCAAGACTCATGAATTTTAAAATGATGGGAATGGGATTGCATAATGATTTTGTGTGCTGGTGGACTCAACTTCTCGAAATGCGAGAAGGGGTGGACTTCCTAGAAAACCATGACGAACCGGAGGCGGGAAGCCATCCTTGGGAATCACGATGGATGGTAGACAGAATCGTCGCTGTTTTAATATACTCTGAAACTAAAACTTGACTTGGCTAGACAATAGGTTTGTGAAAATGATTTATGAAAATTGGCTTTGTGCAAATGAACCTTAGCCATCCTTTGAATGACCCTATCATGTGCATCATTCCGTGTTGGCTTGCTGAGTACGTTGGGTACTCACCCTTGCAATACGCACAAACTTCAGATGAAGGAAACAAAGAACTGGAGGACCCCTATGCTTACTGCCAGATGGGCGATGGAGGAGAAGGCGTCTACTAGGTCTCAGTCCCCGGTCATTGCCTGTGGCAATCGACATGCCGCTGCTTTTCGTCTGCTAATCTCATCTAAACTCTGATTTGGTTGAATTCGGACCAGTAGGTCCTATATGTATTGGATATTGCCTCGGGCCTATTATTGTAATAAGTTCGATGTAAGACTATTTGTGCACTTTGCACCTGGTAATTCAGAACTGTATTCGTGGGTACCAAACTACTCGATCCAGGGATATGGTACTATGAACACGAATGATTCTCGTCCTCAAAAACGGGGGTCGACACACTTACACAAGATGATTGCACCAGGACATCTAAAAACAGTCTTATAAATGTCTTCTTCTGCCATAAAAATCTGATTGTATCCAGCATTGCCATGCATAAAACTTATAATTTTATGCCCTGAAGCAGCATCAACCAATAGATCGGCAATCGGCATTTGGTACTCATCTTTAGGGATAGCTTTGTTTATATCTCGAAAATCAATACAAACCCTAAGTTTATTGTTTTTCTTGATGACTGGAACTATATTGGAAACCCACTTAGCATATCGGCATGGCCAAAAAAAACCAACATCATACAATCGAGTGATTTCGGCTTTGATTGCGTCATACATATCAACTTTGAATCTTCTAGGTGGTTGTTTATACAGCTGATATGCTGGGTTGATAGGAAGCCGATGTTCTACAATCGATCGGCTAAGTCCTAGCATCTCAAAATATTCCCAAGCAAAGCAATCTTTATATTATTTCAAAAGTTTGATTAGCTCGATTCTAAAATGAGAAGACAAATTTTTACTGATAAAAGTCGGCCTAGGCCTATCTCCTGGACCTATATCAACTTCTTCCAAATCTTCGGCCGACATGAAGCCTTGTCCCAATTTGCCATTTAGATCATCTACAGTGCCCTTGGTGTAGAAACTTGAACCCTCCACAACGCCCTCAAAGTAATAATCTGGGCTCTTCGTCTCCAATTGGCTGTATGCCATAAGCGGACACTTTTAGATAATCTCCTTGCCAAATTTTTCCAGACAAGCAATCAATTCCATCCATCTCCCAAAGAGTTAAATCGGCATTGGCAATATTAACTGATCTATCGACTGGCATGATTTTCATCTTGTCACCTTGCCATTGGATTAAACTTTGATGCATGCTTGAAGGAATACAACAATTTGCGTGAATCCAATCCCTTTCAAGCAACATGTTATATGATCCCTTCCCATCAATGACAAAAAACGTGGTAACAACAGTCTTGCTGCCGATTGTCAACTCCACGTTTAAAACTCCATTGGTTTCCGATGGATTGCCACCAAAATCTTTAAGAACCATGTTGGTCTTGATGAGATCATCTGAACTCCTACCCAACTTCTTGAATGTAGCATATGGCATTAAATTCACGGTAACTCCACCATCAACCAACATCTTGGACATCGGCTTGCCATTGACAAACCCCTTGACATACAGTGGCTTGAGGTGTGTATGCCCTATCCCTTCTGGTTTCTTAAAGATAGCTTGTTCTGGAGACAAAAAAACCTTGGCTAAGAATTCTTCCACAAGATCTGCATCGGCTTGGTTAGCCTCATATTCTGCTGGTAATACAAATACCATGTTAACCGATTCAGAAGCAACAACCCTTTTTGCCTTATCAGCTTTGACCTCATCGGCTAAAAGCACCTTGCCGTTAACACGCCACTCTTTCGTCAAGTGTTCTTGCTTTTTCTTCTTCAGCCGATGATTGATCTCTTCTTGTACTTCCTAGAAACGATCCCTGCTCCTCATCCTTTGAACCCTCCTCTTCTGGTTCTTAGTGAAAATGCCAGAAGGACACCATTGAGGGTTCATGGTCTCGTCTTCATCCTCATCAAAATCCTCTTGTGAAAAATTCTGATGAATTGGGCCCAATCTTTGATGAACAGGGAGTCTCCTTTGTTTTAGCCGACTTTCCCCAGGACGAGATCGGCTTGATCCTCCAGCATAATCTTCATCATAGTTACTGCATGCTGGACAATATTTTATCAATGGCAGTCTCTTCCCTTCATTCCAGCAAAATCTGAAGAATTCACAACTCCAATAGGGATCAAAACTATCATCCTCCTCATAGTACCTCTCTTCCTGCATTTCATGCTTCTTCTGATATTTATCAATGATTCTGACATAATTACACTGTGTGGACCGATAATCCTTTCTATCGGCTGCTCTCCCACTTGTGTGAACCATGTTGTCAGGAAAAGGATTACCATCAACTTTCATCGGCCCTTTTGAATCTTCAAATTTAATCTTGCCTGCTTCAATAGCCGATTGGATCCATTGGCTGAAAACCTTGTAGTCATTAGTGCCATGAGATCCAGTGTTATGCCATTTGCAATACTTTCTTTTCTTCAGCTCATCAGCCGATGGAATCACACGACCAGCAGGAAGTTGAATTTGCTTGTCCTGAAGTAGCAAATCAAAGATTTTATCAGCCTTAGTAATGTCAAATTCATATTTTTCCTCCTTGTTAACACTGAAATTTGATAATTGAGTCCCTAAGTCTGCAAAGGCGAAGCAGAATCGGATCGGCTGGTTTGGTGTGGAAACAGAGGCCGCATCGGCTGAGGAGTGATCGGCTGCGAGGCCAATCGGCTAAGGTTGGATCGGACAATGGCAGCCGATAGCCGATTCTAGGTCCGAAAGAGATAAAACCGTTTCTGGTGCATTTGATGATAAATAGAAGATTCGGTTGTTAGTTGCACGTTAAACGATATTGCCACCTATGGATAGAGTCCTGTAATGGCAATTGTATCTGTAATTTAGGAGTTTGTTTAAACTGTTAGTTGTAGCACGACATGGGTCCTTCTCGGGATAATGTTGTGTTTTAAATAGTAGTTTAGATAGAGTTCAGGGTTTGTACAGATAATTGTATCTTGGGTATAAATAGGACCTGAGACCCCCCTGTAAAAGAGAGAATCACAATCAATCAAACCTTCGGCGCATCGCCAACCTTTTTCTTTAGACGAGCAGTTTGTTTGGCTACGGGCTGTATCGTTTCGATCCCCAGATCTAGGTAAATGTTTGTCATTAGTGGTATGATCTGTTATTTCTAGTGCTTCCATCATAATGACACATTAGATTCAAGAGTTTATACTGCGCTACTTATCATATAGCGCATATAAATTAGACTAATGTTTAGATCTATCCTGCCATTGGCTAGTTCTATCAAGAACTTAAATATATTTTAGGATAGCATATATATGCTCATGGATTCCCTCAGCCGATCCAGTGGGGATCTAACCTAACACTTAACGCATATTCCATTGTTTCTCTTGTTGGTTAACAGATCAAATCAACTTGCACGCCCGCACAAAGCACAGTAGCCAGAAGGACACCGGAGTTAAGCGAGATCTCCCGGGACGCGTGTGAGAGAAATTTCTCATCAACACGCTTCTTGGCACGCCCAGTGGGACTTTCTCTGTCGGCTCGACTCGGACGCATAGATTCAGCCGGCAAAATGGTCGACTCCAAGAGCCCCAGCATTTCCCAGGACAACATCGTGCCTGTGAAGATGGAGCAGTAATTGGCTGAACAGCAAGCCGATTATAAGAAGATGATGGAAGAGCTTCAGGCTAACTACTTGTAATCTTTCACCCAAACAAGATCTGGGGCCGTGCATCAAAAATATAAGTTCAGCATGAACGACCTTAAGGCATCCTCCTCTGATGAGACAAAAGGCAAACGAAGATGGAGGAGCCGACCCGAGAAGGACGATTCGGATGTATGTCCTCTACAAGACCGGATCGACTCGGCCGTCCATCACGCGTTAGTCAATCAAAGTAGCATTCTGGTCAACACTCTCAATAACAAGATCGCTACTGTGGTCGACGCCAAGATAGTCGACCAGCTGCAACAAGGGCCGACGTACTTCACAGACGGCCAATTTCCTGGTTACAGGACGCTGGTCACACATAATCGGCCGATCCCACCAATAGCACAACAAGGGCCGCCGGGAGGAGTCCTCGGTCAGCCAAATCCAGGTGAATCGGCTATAAGGCCAGCAATTACTATGCTTGAACCGACGGCGCCGCCGCCCAAGATCAGATTGCTAATATGTTCAACGACATTCGACGGTCGAGCTGATTGATCCAAAGCGACGGTACAACGCCGGTGGCCGGCAGTGTTTCGAGACCACCAACGCCACCACCGGCCCATCGGTCGCCTCCCGCTGATCATCACTACCAGTACCAAGGAGGCCATCAAGATCATCATTACAGGCCTTAGACGCCACCACTCTATCGGCAAGCACCCGTGCCGTGTGACCCATACGAGCCGATGAGCAAGACTGACCAAACACGGGCCGATCGATTGCGAGATGTCATGCACGATCAATTCGGCCTCAAGCCGAAAGACTCGGGGAACATGTACCGGTATCCCTATCCGAGCACCTCGAGCGGATCCCGTTGCCCAACCGATACAAGATCCCAGATTTTTTGAAGTTCTCAGGGCAGGACAACGTTTCAACTTACGAGCATGTTAGCCGATTCTTGGCACAGTGTGGCGAAGCATCGGCTACGGACGCCTCGAGAGTCCGATTGTTCCCTCTCTCTCTTTCAGAATCGGCTTTTACTTGGTTCTCCTCATTGCCCTACAACTCAATTCAGAGCTGGCCCGATCTTGAAAAACAATTCCACAGCTACTTCTACTCCGGCAACCACGAGATGAAGTTGTCGGACCTCACCAGCATCAGGCAAAAACACAACGAATCGGTCCAAGAATTCATCCAACGCTTTAGAGAAATGAGGAACCGATGCTACAGCCTGGTGCTATCGGATGCCCAGCTGGCCGATTTGGCCTTTCAAGGTTTGATCGCTCCGATCCGAGAGCGATTCTTTGCGCAAGACTTTCAAAGCTTAGTCCACTTGGCGCAGAAGGTGACGGCCCACGAGCAGCGATTCCAAGACACCGGGAAGGCCGTCAAAAATGTAACTCAGGTCATCGTCGAATCGGACTACGAGTCCGACGACGATGACACAGAAGTGGCGACAACCGAATGGGCCAAGAACAAAAAGGCCATCGTCTGCCAATGGCTGCTGAAGACGGCCAAGGAAGAACGATACGATTTCGAGATCACCAAGGCCGACAAGATCTTCGACTTGCTGCTCAAGGAGAAGCAGATTCAGTTGCCTGAAAATCACGTGATCCCGTCGGCCGAAGAGTTGAAGAAAAAGAAATATTGCAAGTGGCACAACTCCACATCCCATGCAACCAATGACTGCAAAGTCTTTAGGCAGCAAAACCAATCAGAGATTGAGGCTGGGAAGCTGAAGTTCGCCGATTTCAAATTGGCCGATGAAAGTAGACGGCAATCCTTTCCCGGTCAACACAGTCCAAGCCGGTCCCAGGCAAGCTGATCGACAGAACAGAATGACGCACAGCTTAGTCAATACATCGATCGGGGCCAAGGCAGAAGACGAGCAGATTGGATGTCACGCCGCGCCGATTAATATGGTGCGCCCAGTCATCAGATCGGCTGATCGACGGCCGATCCACGAATGCAGCTGACACCATCATCAGCACCGGTCCTGGCAGGAAGAAGCTTACAACGAAGCATCTCGTCAGCGCGAGCCGAATACCCATGGCCACCGGTACGAGGCAAATCGCAACAATGCCGATCCGCATTGGCATTGTGATTTTTTAAGGTACTTCTAGGAATCCGGTATGAGACTACCGACACTGGACGATTGCCCAGCATGCACGATCGCCGAAACGGCAGGCATAGGAGCTCATTGGCTGCAAGCCCAACCCGGTTCATCCCCAGAGCCGTTCAGCTCAACCAAAGGCCGTGGTCTATCCATGATCGGCTCGGCCCGATCCACCAAGACTTCTTCGTCGACGAAAACCGTGATGGCAACAACCGCGACGATGAAGAGGCCGACGATGAGGAATCGGCCAACCCCCAATGGTGCCCATCTGATCTCTTCACAAAGACGCAGAAAAGAAGGGTTCAATGGCTTAAGCGCGAAGGGAGAGAAGACGAAGTTCAGCAAATGATCCACGAACAGCGCCGTCGGCTGGGCAAAATCAAAAGGCGATGGGTACCCAAAGAGAAGGCTGCCATAGCCGACGCAGAGCAAGCCATGGAGGGCAGCCAAGGGGAAAGGAAAAATTTCTACATCGGTTAACATGGTGTTCATGGTGCCAGCCGAGTTCGGCGCTCCTGAAGCTGATGCAGACACCATTGAGGACGACCTGTCGAAACTAGCAATCTCACCAGACCAGGCTGTCTTCGACAAACCCGAGGGAACCAAAAATCGGCACTTAAAGCCGTTCTACGTTAAAGTATTCATCACGGCAAGCCGATTTCCAAAATGCTAGTTGATGGGGGAGCTGCAGTCAACCTCATGCCTTTTGCAACATTCAGAAAACTATGCAAGGGAGCCGAAGACATGATAAAAACCAACATGGTGCTCAAAGACTTCGGCGGCAACCCATCGGAAACCAAGGGCGTCCTGAACGTTGAACTGACCATCGGTAATAAGACCGTGCCCACAACATTCTTTGTCATCGACGGGAAGAGGTCTTACAGCCTGCTGCTCGGAAGGGACTGGATACACGCTAACTGCTGCATTCCTTCTACAATGCATCAGAGCCTGATCCAATAGGACAGCGACAAGATCAAGATCGTGCCAGCCGACAGGTCAGTTAGTGTCGTCAGTGCCGATTTGCCGCTTTGGGAAATCAAAGGCATTGATTGTTTAACCGGGAAAATCTGGCAAGCCAATTTTCTAAATGTGTCCAATTCCACAATACAGCCGATTGGAAATGACGAGCCGCAGCTGCTTCTTAGAAACAAGACATGGTGGTGGGCTCAAGCGTTTTCGGCATGGACACCGCGGACGAAGATGATGGCAAGCTAGGGTAAGGTTTCACGTCGGCTGACGAATTAGAGGAAATTGACATCGGCTCTTGTGGTAAGCCAAGGCCGACATACATTAGCAAGAATCTGTCTCCTCATTGTAGATCCCAGCTTATTGAGTTGTTAAAAGAATATAAAGACTGTTTTTCTTGGGAGTACTTCGAGATGCCCGGCCTCAGCCGATCAACAGTGGTCCATCAGCTGCCGATTAAGGCAGGCTATCGGCCGTTTAAACAGCCTCCCAAGAGGTTTAAGGCCGATATGTACAATGCAATTAAAGCCGAAATCACTCGGCTATACGACGCGGGATTCATTCAGCCTTGCCGATACGCCGAGTGGGTCTCAAACATCGTCCCAGCGTTGAAGAAAAAGGGTAAACTTAGGGTGTGCATCGATTTCAGAGATCTAAACAAGGCAACCCCTAAAGACGAATACCTAATGCCGATAGCCGATCTGCTTGTCGATGCTGCTTCAGGCCACAAAATTATCAGTTTCATGGATGTCAATGCAGGGTATAAACAAATATTCATGGCCGACGAGGACATCCACAAGACCGCTTTTCGGTGTCCCGGTGCAATCGGCTTATACGAATGGGTAGTAATGACGTTCGGCTTGAAGAATGCTGGGGCAACATATCAACGGGCCATGAATTACATCTTTCATGATATGATCGGCTCGCTAGTAGAAATATACATTGAAGATGTGGTTTTCAAGTCAAGGAAGATAGAAGGCCACATAGCCGATCTGAGACAGGTGTTAGAACGGACAAGGAAGTACGGTCTGAAGATGAATCCGCTTAAGTGCATGTTCGGCGTATCGGCCAGGCAATTCTTGGGATTTCTTGTCCATGAAAGAGGAATTGAAGTTACACCAAGAAGCATAAATGCTATCAAGACAATTCAACCTCCGAAGGACAAAAAACAACTCCAATCATTGATCGGCAAGATAAACTTCATCATATGGTTCATAGCCAATCTCTTGGAAAAGATGGAGCTGTTCACATCACTGCTTCGGCTGAAAGCCGATCAAACATTCACATGGGGGCAGAACAACAAAGGGCGTTAGACAACATAAAAGATTATCTGAGTTCCCCTCCATTTTTAATGTCTCCACAAAAGGGAATACCGTTCAAACTGTACCTATCAGCCGATGATAAATTAATCGGCTTCGTCCTAATCCAAGAGGTCAACGGCAAAGAAAAGGCCATCTTTTATCTCGTCGACGGTTGCTAGACGCGGAGACAAGGTATTCACCTGTGGAGAAGCTATGCCTATGCCTCTATTTTTCATGTACGAAGTTAAGGCACTATCTGCTATACAACGAGTGCACAGTAATCTGCAAAGCCAATGTAGTTAAGTATATGCTATCGGCTCCAGTACTCAAAGGAAGAATTGGGAAGTGGATTTTCGCGCTGACAGAATTCGATTTGAGGTATCAGGCACCAAGGGCAGTCAAGGGGCAAGCCATAGCCGATTTCATTGTGGAGCATAGAAACGACTCAATCGGCTCAGTGGAAATTATGCCTTGGACTTTGACGTTCAATGGCTCGGTTTGCACCAACTGCTGTGGCATCGGCTTGAATCATTATTTCGCCCAGGGGGGCAAGCTTCGAGTTTGCTTTTGCCATTAACCCCCACGCTACAAACAACCAAGCCGAATACGAAGCCATCCTTAAAGGATTACATCTACTCAAGGAAGTTGAAGCTGACGCCATCGAAATAATGGGAGATTCATTGTTGGTCATCAGCCAATTATCAGGAGAATATGAATGCAAAAATGACGCACTGATGGTCTATTATCAGCAATGCCGGGAACTAATGGACGGTTTTCGGCTGGTTACTTTGAAACATATCCCCAGAGAGCAGAACTCAGAGGCCAATGACTTGGCTCAAGGGGCATCGGGCTATCGGTCGATGCCGAAAGAAAAAGACATAGACGTTGCCGCCGTCACAGCCGATGATTGGAGGTTTGAAGTTTACAACTATCTCAATCGGCTACAAGGAAGCTACGATACAAGGCATTGCGATACGTGTTGCTCGATGAAGATCTGTACTATCGGACAATTGACGGCGTGCTACACAAGTGTTTGGGAGCCGATCAGGCTACAGTGCCATTAGAGAAGTAAATGAAGGAATCTGTGGCACACATCAATCGGCCCACAAAATGAAGTGGCTGCTTCACCGAGTAGGGTATTTACGCCGACGATCTTTGGAGGATTGTTTCAAGTATTACAAGGGCTGCCGGATTGTCGAAGTTTGGCGCCATACAACGAGCACCGGCATCGGCTATGAACCCAATTATTAAGCCATGGCCGTTCAGAGGATGGGGCATTGATATGATCGTCCAGATCAATCCACCCTCAAGCAAAGGACATAAATTTATCCTGGTGGCGACAGATTACTTCACAAAGTGGGTGGAGGCGATTCCCCTTAGAAAAGTGGATTCTAAGGACGTAATCGAGTTTGTCAAATAACATATAATCTACCGATTTGGCGTTCCACAAACAATAACAACAGACCAGGGATCTATCTTTGTATCGGACGAATTTGTTCAGTTTGCCGATGGCATGGGGATCAAGCTGCTTAATTCTTCGTCGTACTACGCACAAGCCAATAGACAAGCCGAGGCCTCAAACAAAAGTTTGATCAAATTGATTAAAAGAAAGATCTCTGAGTACCCTAAACAGTGGCACAACCGATTGGCCGAATCACTATGGGCGTATCGGATGGCATGCCACGGGTCAATTCAAGTCCCTTCGTACAAGCTGGTCTACGGACATGAGGCAGTGCTGCCATGGGAAAGTGTCGTCGGTTCAAGGCGCATTCAGCTACAGGATCAACTCACAGTCAACAATTATTATCACCTGATGGTGGACGAATCGGAGGATTTAGTTTTATCTAGGATGAGGGCCTTGGAAAAAGTCACAAAGGATAAATAACGAGTAGCCAGACATTATAATAAAAAGGTGGTGCCTAAATCTTTTGAGGAAGGCAAACTCATTTGGAAATTGATACTGCCGATCGGATTTAGAGACAACAAATTTGGCAAGTGGTCACCAAATTGGGAAGGGCCTTTCAAGATTCACAAATGCATCTCTAAAGGAGCTTACATGCTAAAAGGGCTGGACGGAGAAGTATTTGGAAGGGCTCTTAACGGAAAATACCTGAAGAAATATTACCCAAGTGTATGGATCAACTCGTGATTCGGCTCTGGTTGCTTAAGTCGATTTACGACAGCCGATGTCTTGCTTTAACAAGGCATCGCCTTTAGGCATTTTTATGCAATGTTTTTGCCATGTTTTCTACGATCGGCTAATGATTGGTTGAGAGGGACGGCAATGATGCGTGAACGGCTCATACTCACAATTTTGTCGACACCGAAGCTATCAACAAAACTTGGGGGGCATATACGTACACGAGCCGAGTGCAAAATTGGGCCGATTGCAAAATCGGGCGTCAGGATTTTTGAAATATTTTTGAAAATTTTAAGCCTCGTGATCGGCAGTCCGAATGAAAGCGTTGGAAGTGATTTGGATCGACAGCCGTAGTTCGAGCGCTGACACCTACGGTTGTGGTGCGGTCTCAGAATCGGCAACATGAAGCGATACGGGCGGCTGGGGCTGATTTCAGCAGGAGCGATTCAAGACACTACGCGCGGCCGAAAGCCGATCTTATCTACAAGCACAGTGGCAAAAAATTGATAAACTATATTACACATAAGTCAAAGCCGATTACTAGTATGAGTGAAGTGATTAAGGTCCAATCCCAGCACAAAAGTATGACAAGTATAATACAAGAGGCAGTAGCCGACTTTAGAATGTTAGAATATTACAAGCTCATTGTTTTAAGAAATCGGCTATGGCCGACAACGCCGTCCGCCTGATCTGGTCTATCTCTTGAATGGCCCTGACGTCGTCGGCCTCGGACCCTG
Organism: Oryza australiensis; assembly: GCA_019925245.2. Taxonomy (NCBI): domain Eukaryota; kingdom Viridiplantae; phylum Streptophyta; class Magnoliopsida; order Poales; family Poaceae; genus Oryza; species Oryza australiensis. The sequence continues at coordinate 156,361 of JAIFGZ020000447.1, forward strand.
GCACCGGCCGGATGCCCTTCACCAGGTCTCGCAAGTGTGCCACAGCCACCTTGATGCCTTGGCGTTGAGCTTCGATCTCGGCCGGCAAACCAGCCATATACTCCTTATGGACATCGATCTCGTTCATGACTTGAACGAGATCGACCATCGCTGATCTTGGTGTGCAAGGAGTTGCTCGAGCTTGGCCGCCGGCTCAGTCTTCAGGTGGTCGAAGGCAGCTTTCCGGCTCTCAATGGCGTCCTTGGTCGACTGGAGGGTGGCTGACCGTGCCTGGTTCTCGCGGCGATCGACTATCCGCTGCCGTGCTCGTTCGTACTTCAGCTGGTGGGCTTCCATGAATGTGGCCGGCACAATGGCATCGGCTAGAGCTTCTGACAGCTGGCCTTGAATTTCTTTGAAACGCGTGCGTATCGAACCGTTGTCGACCACCAGCGCATCCAGCGAGGCCTCCAGCCGGTTGCCGGTGTCGGCTAGGGTGGCCCTAAGGTCCTCAGCCGGCGTCACCAACGCCTCTTCGCCAATTTCGCCGAACTCCTCAAACTCCGACAAGTCAAAATTGAGGAGGTTGGCTATGTTTTGCAAAAAAGAGAGATGATCAGAAGACATTAAGTTGACAGAAGCCGATCGCCAGTTTCAGTCAGCTTACTGTTGGCACCGGTGTCGGAGCGGTCAGTTCGGCTGGTTCGCCACCTACAGCCATCGGGGCTTCTTCGTCGGGTCGTTGCTGTCACCCGCGGCGGGCGCAGCATGCTAGCTAGATGCCTGGGGGCAGCCGATGGAGATCGTGGGGGCTGCAAAAGAAGTGTTAGCAGACGAATCGGCTAAATTCTATGGATCAAGTGGCAAGAGGCGATTACCGATGGCGTGGGGCGTGAAGTGTGGCCAGCCAATTTCTTGACCTGAAAAGAATGATTCGGTCAGATGCAAGTGATATCATCGTGAAGCCAAATTTGGTGAAGTGAGGGCTTACCGGCCGATTTTTCGCTAGGGGACTTGGGACCGGTGGGACGTCGGCTGGAGCGTTGACCGACTCATGGCTCGAGCTTCCAGGTTCGGCCGTCGCTCCAACAGCCACCGGCATTTCCTCGCTGGTGATGGCGTCGAGGAACTACGCGACGGTCGGTCCAAGGGGGAGAGGCTATTGGCTGGCGCTGCCGGTTTCTTCTCTTTCAGCTTCTTGGGGGCAGGCACGACCGATGGCTGTGTGAGTGGTGTTAGTGATATGCACTAGAGGCAACATGGAGATGTTGGATATCACGTCAATGTTTATGTATAAATGAATAAAGTGTTATTCAGTTCCATGAAATAGACATCTTGTATTGATCAATAAGTATGTGACTTATTTATGAGACTCTTTATGTATGAATCTATTTCTAAACGATCCATGATCATATGTCATATTGTTGGAACAAATATGATTCTAAGATCGACATGTTTATTGATTGATGATCATGTCTCATAGATCATGGGTATAGAGATACCAAATCAATAAACATGGACATATGTGTTGGAGAACACATTGTTGGATAGACCCACCATGAGACACTACAGAATTAATGTGCCATTAGTTGGTCTCGAGGTAGTGTTGGTACAAAGTCCTTAGACCTGAGATCACCATGGATTCCAACATGTGTAGTAGCCTACTTTGGGACTACCAAACGCTATTCCGGCGGGTAGTTATAAAGGTAGTTTTCGGGTTTGCTATGAAACATGGAGTGGGATGTGAGTGATCAAGATGGAATTTGCCCCTCCTTTGGAGAGATATCTCTAGGCCCTCGAGGTAATGGATTATGGAAATGCATGGCCATGCTAAGTTGATTGAGGAGTCAATCAATAGACAGATAATCCAATACGGTTCGAGTGAATGGTTAAGCTATTGAAGGGATGGCACACATCTTGCCTATAGCTTAACCGGTATCGTGAGGCAAAGGGATTTGTGTACACATTACAGGTTCGAGCCGATATTATTCTTGTATACTATGGTGTCAATATGTGCTGCTAGGCGCGCGTTGACAGTCGGCTGAGTTAGACTCGAGCCGACGATCGGCTAAGTTAGACTATAGCCGAAACCGAGTATACCCGAACCTACTGGGTCGCACGCTTAAGGGGATAAGAACAGGCATTCGAGTTGGACTCGGATACGGCTTGATCGGATAGGGATCCGATCGGATAGAGTCCTATGGGCTTACGACGTGTGGACGGCCAACTCTATGAGATACGGATGAAATCCGATTCAAAATAGAGTCCTAATCGGCCACTAGTCCCGTCGGCCAACTCTATATAAAGGAGGGAGGGGTGGAGAGCTGCGGCATGTCAATTGCATCGCGTGCAACAGAAGTCGCCGAGATCAATCTCCACGGAAACCCTCCCCACTTTCGAGCCAAACCCTAGCCTTGCATCGCGTGCTAGCACACGGGTGTACGGCGTTTTGTCCCCGGACGTGTGGATACCGGTAGAGGCGCTGCTACGATGCACGCTGTTGATCGGCTTCGGATCGGCCGCAATCGGAGCGATCGGCGTGGTGGAATCGGTGCGGTCGGGCGCATCGGAGCGAGGCGTGAGAACGCGGCGGATGACTCGAATCGCGAGATTGGCGAATCGGCTGTCTCCGGAATCGGCTACACTGTTCCGGATCGGATTGCCCTGATTGGCTATTCCGCATGCACTCTACTCCAATCGGTAACGATCTATCGGCCCTTACTTGCAAGTGTTCCTGGTTTTCACGGTAAAAAGTTTTTGTTTTCGGCTAGCGTAGCCTCCGCGTAACCCTTCAGTGGTATCAGAGCTAATCTTGCTTAGTTCGGGTTTTAGATTGAATCTGGAACAAGTTTTGCGCACGGGTTGATTAGATCAATCGGTTTTATGGGATCGTTGAGGAGAGTTAATGGTAATTGCGTTCCTTGATAGTGTATCGGAACGGCGTAATGTGATTATGTCGAAGCAATTTCCATGTAACTCGGTTTGAGTTGGGTTCGAGATAGCGTTCCTTGATAGTGTATCGGAACGGTATAATGTGATTATGCCGAAGCTATCTCGTAGTCCGATCTTGTTTGCTGCCTCGCGCCTACGCAAACCATCTCCCTTGATAGTGTATCGGGACGGCATAATATGATTATGCCGACATGGTTTCCGTAAGCGAATTCATAGATTGGATCTATGAATTTCGTGTGGTGTTCCGCGAGGGGGCGGCCCCCTTATAGGTCGTCTCGATGCCGTAGCTCTGCGATAGGTAGAAAACGTTTCTACGCCTAACTTGTTTTTGCAGAGAATGCTTTGAGATGGTATGGCTCTATTGTATGTATGAGATGTATGAGATGCATGTGATGCATGTAATATTCTTTCATATGTGCAATCCCCGTAATATTCTTTCATACGTGCAAGTGCTTGTAATATTCTTTCACGACTGCGAGTCGATGTAATCTTCAATTAGAGCTTCTATAGTAGTAGCTTAGTTTGAAGAAATCAAGCATTTGGCACTCGAAAGAACGGTGATGAAGATGGAGATCCTGTACACCGGCATGGAGATGGAGATCACCATGTGAAGGGGACATACTATTTCACTATATGCTATTCTTCTTGCTTTCATATGTGATATGTTTGTTTGATAGGATAGCATCCCTCGCAAAATTAAGTAGTAATGATGCCCTTCCAAATGTTGCACCCATCACCGTTATGCTCGTCAATGGTGGGTCGGCCAAAGCAGAGTGCCATTCTCTATCATAACACGAGGGGTATATGTCGGACATATACATGCAGGAGCATTTGGTTTACTTAACAAGGCTATCAAAACAGTTTTGGGCCTTGGGGCATAGGTTGGCGCCGGGGCATGGAGATGCCACACCAACAACAAGAGTCACATAGAGATGTGATTAGCAAGGTGTTGCTTACCGATGTTACTAATTTTCTAGCAGTGATGCCAAAGCTCACTAGAAAATCAACTAACATATGGATCTTGACCCAATACATAACCTAGAGGGAAGGTGTAAAATACGTAACGGGAGTCTAATGTTAAATTGTTTAACAATAGACATAGCATAAACATTGTGCTAAACTTTGCTTTTTCGTTGTAGAATAAATGGCGGCTAATACTACACCCGGTACCTTTAATTTGCGATCTATTCTCGAAAAGGAAAAATTAAATGGAACAAACTTTATGGATTGGTATCGCAACTTGAGAATTGTTCTCAAGCAAGAGTGTAAGGAGTACGTTCTTGAAGTACCCTATCCCGAGGATTTGCCAAATAATGCCACCGCAACGCACGGAGGGCTTATGAGAAGCACACTAATGATGCCCTAGATATAAGTTGTCTCATGCTTGCTACAATGTCGCTGAGCTTCGAAGCAATATGAGAGCAGCGATGCTCACACTATTATTCGGGACTGCGTGGCATGTTTGAGAACCAAGCTCGGGCCGAGAGGTTCAACACCTCAAAGTCCTTGTTTGCGTTGAGCTTGTTGAGGGAAATCCCGTCGATCCGCATGTGATAAAAATGATTGGCTACATTGAGAGTCCGGAAAAACTAGGTATTCCCCTTAGCCAAGAGTTGGCTCGATGTGATTCTCCGGTCGCTCCCACCGAGCTTCGAGCCATTCATATTGAATTATCACATGAACAATATGGATAGGACCTTGGCTGAATTGCATGGGATGCTAAAGACAGTGAGGAGAGTATCCAGAAAACGGTCATCATGTGATGATGATGCGAAGGCAAAGCGCAAACCACTGTCAAGAAACTTTGCACCAAGAGGGAGTTAACTCCCGATGAGATCGCGAGTGCCTCCAATGCAAAGAAGGGCAAGAAGGGGTCGGCGGCATCGATGTCGTTTGCTTTTATTGCAAGGAGACAGGCCATTGGAAGAGGAACTGCAAGAAGTACATGGAGGATCTCAAAAAGAAGCAAAGTACGACTTACGCTCGGTATCAATGTTATAGACATTAATCTTGCTACTTCACCTACGACTCTTGGGTATTTGATACCGGATCGTAGCTCATATTTGCAAGTCGTTGCGGGAATGAGAAGAAGTAGAGGATTGAGAAGGGGCGAGGTGAACCCGCACGTCGGCAATGGAGCAAGCGTTGCTACGTTGCTTGTCGGCACGAGTACCACTTCATCTACCTTCAGGATTAGTTTTGGAATTGAATAATTGTTATTGTGTTCCAACACTATGTCAAAACGTTATTTCCGCTTCATGTTTGCAAGCGAAGGATATGATTTTAGATCAATGAACAATGGTTGTTCAATTTATCTCGAGAGATATGTTCTATTTTCATGCTCCATTGGTGAATGGATTATACGTTTTGAATCTTGAAGCGTCTCCCATCTATAACATTAATACGAAAGGCAACTCTCTAATGATATAAACCCACGCTTATCCGGCATTGTCGCTTAGGCCATATAAATAAGAAACGCATGGAGAAGCTCCATAAGGATGGATTGCTTCACTCTTTTGATTTTGAATCATTTGAGACATGTGAGTCTTGTTTACTTGGTAAGATGACAAAGGCACCTTTCACGGGACACAGTGAAAGAGCAAGTGACTTGTTGGCACTCATACATACGATGTATGTGGACCAATGAGCTCAACGGCCGAGGTGGTTATCGTACTTCATTACCTTTACCGATGACTATAGTAGATATGGTTACATCTACTTAATGAGGCATAAGTCCGAATCCTTTGAAAAGTTCGAGAATTCCAGAATGAAGTATAGAATCATTTAGGGAAAACAATCAAGTTTCTACGATCGATCGTGGAGGAGAATACTTGAGCCAAGAGTTTGGTAATCATCCGAAAGATTGTGGAATTGTTCCACGTTGACTCCGCCAGAACTCCACAATGGAATGGGGTGTCCGAACGGAGAAATCGCACCTTGTTGGACATGGTGCGGTCGATGATGAGCCAAAGTGATCTTCCGTTATCCTTCCGGGATATGCTCTTGAAACATGCGCTCACACTAAATAGAGTTCCATCTAAGTCGGTTGAAAAGACACCATATGAGATATGGACAGGGCAACCCCTAGTTTGTCTTTTCTCAAAATTTGGGGATGTGAGGCTTATGTAAAACGTTTACAATCGACAAGCTCACACCCAAATCCGACAAGTGCTTCTTTGTGGGATATCCTAAGGAAACTAAGGGATATTACTTTTATAATCGGGAACAAGGCAAAGTGTTTGTCGCCCGACACGGTGTCTTCTTGGAGAAAGAGTTTCTTTCAAGAAGGGTTAGTGGGAGCAGGGTGCATCTTGAAGAAGTTCAAGAAACACCGAAAACATTTCAGCGACCACGAACCACAACAGAGGAGCAAAGTGTTGCGCCACCGGTTGTAGATACGCCCCCCACGAAGGTCGAAAGATCACGTCGTGCGCCCGCAGTACACAGTGCAGAACAACGTGATATATTGTTGTTGGACAACGATGAACCTAAGACCTATGAGGAAGCGATGGTGGGACCCGATTCCAACAAGTGGCTTGGAGCCATGAAATCCGAAATAGAATCCATGTACGACAATCAAGTTTGGAACTTGGTTGATCCACTGATGGTGTCAAAACCATTGAGTGTAAATGGGTTTTTAAGAAAAGGCCGATATGGATGGAAATGTTCACATCTATAAGGCGTGATTGGTGGCAAAAGGTTTTAAACAGATTTAAGGAGTTGATTATGATGAAACCTTCTCGCCCGTCGCAATGCTTAAATCTATTCGGATTATCCTAGCGATTGCTGCATATTTCGACTATGAGATATGGCACATGGATGTCAAAACGACTTTCCTAAATGGAAACCTAAGCGAGGATGTATACATGATACAACCTCGGGGTTTTGTCGATCCGAGAATCGCCCGGAAAGATATGCAAGCTACGAAATCTATTTATGGATTGAAGCAAGCATCTCGGAGTTGGAATATTCGTTTTGATGAAGTAATCAAAGGGTTTGGTTTCATCAAAAACGAAGAAGAGACCTGTGTTTACAAAAGGTCGGTGGGAGTGCAATTGTATTTCTAATCTTATATGTGGATGACATATTATTGATTGGAAATGATATCCCTATGCTAGAATCCGTCAAGTCTTCATTGAAAAATAGTTTTTCCATGAAAGACTTAGGGAGGCAGCATACATATTAGCATTCGGATCTATAGAGATAGATCCAAGAGGCTAATTGGATTAAGCCAAAGTACATACATTGACAAGGTGTTGAAAAGGTTCAACATGCATGATTCCAAGAAAGGTTTCTTGCCCATGTCACATGGCATTAATCTTAGCAAGAATCGGTGTCCTCAAACACATGATGAGCGGAATAAGATGGGTATGGTTCCATATGCTTCGGCAATTGGATCCATCATGTATGCCATGCTTTGTACACGCCGATGTCTCGTACGCTTTGAGTGCTACGAGCAGATACCGTCGATCCAGTGAAGGTCACGGATGCCGTAAAGAATATCCTTAAGTACTTGAGAAGAACTAAGGATATGTTCCTAGTCTATGGAGGTGAAGAAGAGCTCGTTGTAAGTGGTTACACCGATGCTAGCTTCCAAACGGACAAGGATGATTATAGATCGCAATGGGTTCGTGTTCGCCCGAACGGAGGCGCGGTCACTGGAAGAGTTCCAAGCGGGATACCGTTGCGATTCTACAACGGAGGCCGAGTACATTGCTGCTTGGAAGCTGCAAAGGAGGCTGTTTGGATCAAGAAATTCGTTTCGAGCTTGGTGTGATGACTAGTACGATCGGTCCAATGTGTCTCTATTGTGACAATAGTGGAGCCATTGCGCAAGCCAAGGAGCCGAGGTCACATCGAAGTCCAAACACATACTTCGGCGATATCGTCTCATCCGCGAGATAGTGGACAGAGGTGATGTCAAAATATGCAAAGTGCACACGGATCTCGACATAGCCGATCCGCGACAAAACCTCTCCTCACCGAAGCATGAGGCGCACACAAGAGCAATGGGTATTAGATACTTACATTATTGACTCTAGTGCAAGTGGGAGATTGTTAGTGATATGCGCTAGAGGCAACATGGAGATGTTGGATATCACGTCAATGTTTATGTATAAATGAATAAAGTGTTATTCGGTTCCATGAAATAGACATCTTGTATTGATCAATAAGTACGTGACTTATTTATGAGACTCTTTATGTATGAATCTATTTCTAAATGATCCATGATCATATGTCATATTGTTGGAACAAATATGATTCTAAGATCGACATGTTTATTGATTGATGATCATGTCTCATAGATCATGAGTATAGAGATACCAAATCAATAAACATGGACATATGTGTTGGAGAACACATTGTTGGATAGACCCACCATGAGACACTACAGAATTAATGTGCCATTAGTTGGTCTCGGTAGTGTTGGTACAAAGTCCTTAGACCGAGATCACCATGGATTCCAACATGTGTAGTAGCCTACTTTGGGACTACCAAACGCTATTCGTAATCGGGTAGTTATAAAGGTAGTTTTCGGGTTTGCTATGAAACATGGAGTGGGATGTGAGTGATCAAGATGGAATTTGCCCCTCCTTTGGAGAGATATCTCTAGGCTCCTCGAGGTAATGGATTATGGAAATGCATGGCCATGCTAAGTTGATTGAGGAGTCAATCAATAGACAGATAATCCAATACGGTTCGAGTGAATGGTTAAGCTATTGAAGGGATGGCACACATCTTGCCTATAGCTTAACCGGTATCGTGAGGCAAAGGGATTTGTGTACACATTACAGTTCGAGCTGATATTATTCTTGTATACTATGGTGTCAATATGTGCTGCTAGGCGCCTGTTGCAGTCGGCTGAGTTAGACTCGAGCCGACGATCGGCTAAGTTAGACTATAGCCGAAACCGAGTATACCTGAACCTACGTGGTCGCACGCTTAAGGGGATAAGAACAGGCATTCGAGTTGGACTCGGATACGGCTTGATCGGATAGAGTCCTATGGGCTTACGACGTGTGGACGGCCAACTCTATGAGATACGGATGAGATCGATTCAAAATAGAGTCCTAATCGGCCACTAGTCCCGTCGGCCAACTCTATATAAAGGAGGGAGGGGTGGAGAGTTGCGGCATGTCAATTGCATCGCGTGCAACGAAGTCGCCGAGATCAATCTCCACGGAAACCCTCCCCACTTTCGAGCCAAACCCTAGCCTTGCATCGCGTGCTAGCACACGGGTGTACGGCGTTTTGTCCCCGCACGTGTGGATACCGGTAGAGGCGCTTTGCCGCTGTATTGATCGGCTGGATCGGCTGCATCGGAGCGATCGGCCGTGGTGGAATCGGCCGGTCGGGCGCATCGAAGCGAGGCGTGAGAACGCGGCCGGATGACTCGAATCGGCAGATTGGCGAATCGGCCGTCTCCGGGAATCGGCTACACTGCTCCGGATCGAATTGCCCCGATTGGCTATTCCGCCGCACTCTACTCCAATCGGTAACGATCTATCGGCCCTTACTTGCAAGTGTTCCTGGTTTTCGCGGTAAAAAGTTTTTGTTTTCGGCTAGCGTAGCCTCCGCGTAACCCTTCAAGTGGCGCAGCCCTTTCTTTCTGGGCAATCGGCTTGCACACCTGCCCTCGTAGCAATGATGCCAGCTTCGGCGCTACCCAGTCGATGGCCGACGGAGCGAGGCCGCCCCTGTCCATAACACCTAGACGGTATTCGATGAGGCGCCCGGAATCGCTCACCGACGGCCGCTCCATCTCCGTCTCCTACAAATCAGAGGGCAAATGTTAATCGGCTATATCAGCCGATGATAAGAACAAGAAAATCATTTGGCACTTAAAGCTTACCGAGGGGATCTCCTCAGGCAGGAGGAGGTCGACGTAACAAGACGACCGCTGGTGGAAGATATGGCGCTTGATTTCAGTCCACCATTGGTCGTAAGCGGCACTTTTCCTCAGCGCCAGTGTCATCATGTGTCACGCTCCGCTTTTCTCTCTAAGTTAAAAATTACCGGTGAAAAATCGTAAAGAAGAAATTGCCGGAAAATCTAAAGAAAATCAAAATCTTAAATTAAAAAAATCCATTTAATAATTGGAAAAGGCTTGGTGGAATTTTTCTTAAATTCCTCGTGTCAAAATACGCTAACAGATTTTTATCGGAATTTTGAACATCGGAAGCAATTTTAAAAATTAAATTAGGCTAACTGAATTAATTTTCTTAAGAAAAAGGGGTTTTTCTTTTCCTCCCTTTTCCTTTTTTTTCTTTCTTTTTTTTCCCCGTGGCCTCCGGCCACTTCTCTTTCTCTCTTTTTCCTCCTTCCCGCCGCGTGGGTTGGCCCAATCGGCCGATCGGCCCAAGTCCCTTCTCCCTCTTTTCTTTTTCTTTTTCTTCAATGGGCCGGCCCAACACTATTCCTTTCGCATGCGCTAAGTCCAATTGACCCCTTCCGGTCGGGACGATGACAAGCGGGCCCGCTTGTCATCCCCAAGCTTGAGCTTCCCAGCCGCAGCTGCGCATGCCGTGCAAGCCCGCGCATCCCGGCCACGTTCCCGTGCATCTCGGCCATGTTCCAACTCAATTAACCGCGTCATTATGTGTTCCCGCTATTTCTCCACCGTTTCCCCCACTTTCCCCACTCCGCCATTCATCATGTGCGTCGGAACGGCCGAGTTAAACTCCATCACTCGTAGCCGCCATTAATGCCGAGCTCCGACGGTTTTCGTCCGTTCCCGCTTCTCCCGGCCATGCCCGAGCTCCCTTGCCGGCCTATAAGTTTCCTCGCACTCCGAACACGTCTCACATTCGAACTCATTCGCGTTCACTCACTCCCGTGCTCCCGCATCGTGCGCCGTCCTTTTTCCGTTGCCGTGTTCACGGTTTCGCCGTTCCCATCGAACCGCTACTCTTTTCGCCGAACCACCACCACCTCCACCTTCGCAATCACCGGAACACACTCTCGTTGTTGTTTCCCAATTTTCAATCGTCGAACCGCATCATTTGCCGCCTTCCTCCCGAGTTCGGCCGACGGTGAGAAAAACCACCCTTTCCTCTCTTTCTCTCCCTTGCCGAGCCGGCCTCGCTCCACCGCTCGTGCCGCCGGCGCGCAAGCCACCGCCGCCGGCGCAAGTCACCACCGCTGCCGGCGCAAGCCGCCGCGCCGCTGCCAAGCCCCTGCTAAGCCGGGGTGTCCCCGTGTGGCGGCCCGAGGCCGCTCGGGTGCCGCCACGTGGCGCGCTCAAGCCGGTGGACTTGGGCCACCGTGCACCCGTGGCTTCTCTCTCCTGCGTCACTGTTCTGTGGGTCCCGCAGTGATGTCAGCCCTAGAGGCGCTTGCGTCATAAATCTTTTTTTTCTTTTTCTTAACTAGTAAAAAGGCTGAAACTTGTAAAATTCGCAAAATTCATCCGAACTCCGTTTGGGTCCGTTCAAGTTGCAGCGCATTCGTAAAATGTCAAGAATATATTAAAAATAGTTTAATTGTCTGTTTTAGCTGTCTAATAGCCTGTTTTTGCTGTGCTTTGTTTGTCGGTAGAAACTGGTTCCGAGGACGCTCCGGTTTATTTTGAGGTTGTCGCTGAGGTTCCGTTGGATCAAGATCAAGGCAAGTCATTTCCCTTTGAACATATTGTACCTAATTTGCAAATTCCTATTGTTTTATCTGTTGCATTAATGTCGAAACTTGGTTTCGGCAATATATTTTATGGGGTCGCAGTCAAGATCGCCAAGCACAATGGGTTAGAAGAAGAAGAAGATTTAGACAGGTTCAGGTCCTCTCGAGAGGTAATACCCTACTCCTGTTTCGGTGGATTCGATCCGCCGAGTGTCTTTATTGATCTCGTGATCTAAAGCTGAGAGCTAAAAGCTGAACTCCTATCGGAATATCCCTCAAGGGACGCCCCTTACCCCCCTTATATAGTCTTGGGAGGAAGGGTTTACAAGTCGGAAACCCTATCTTATTCTAAGTTGGTTCCCTCAATCTTACCAAACCGTGACTATAGGCCGATTGCCTTATCTCTATCGGCAACCGTAACACCTAAGTCAAGTTCGGCTTACGAGATATAGCAGCGCAATCTATCCCTACCTCCGGTCGGATAAGCTTGCCATGTGGATACCCGATTGCCACAATCTCCACAAGTAGCCCCCGAGTCCTTTTCGTCGACGAGACAACTCGGCTTCGAGACCAAAGCGAACTCAATCAAAAATCTCTTTGACCGAGTGCTTTTAGCGCCGAGTGATTCCATCATCTCTGCCTAAATCTTCCCGAGTGGCTCCAAAGACTGTGAAGGGCTGAAAAATATCTCAAAAATTCTCAAAAATAAATATCTAGGTGCATCTCCTGATGCACCTAATTATAGGTGTAGCCCCGACTATGTGGTTAGTCAAAAATAGACTAAGCATGTAGTCAAGAACTATAAAAAATTATTCTCATGTAGATGCCTAGCTCATGCTAAAGCAATCATAGAAATCTCATTACTCAGCAAGTTCATACTCAACCGAGTGAATTTGCCCGAGTCATCTCGAACAAATAATTCAATCATCCCTCATGGGTAAAAAGCACTCGTAAACTCTTGCTCAATCGAGTGGATTCGCCCGAGTAATCCGGAATAATAACTCAATCAACCCTAGCGGGTAAAAGCACTCGGTAAGCTCATGCTTATCCGAGTAGATCTGTCCGAGTCATCCGGAACAAATATTTTAATCGTCCCTCATGGGAAAATAAGTTCTTTCAATCATATGAAAAATATGACCAAGTTATTAAACAACTTTTGCCATAATACTGGTCTCAATCTTATAAAGATCTTCACCAAGGTGGAAAACAAACAAGCATCGGCAAGATTACCCAACCAAATGCTTGAAAAACCAAACAGCCCTTGTTCACCAAGGTGGCTATAAAAACTCAGCTGTTGGTCACCTTCCAAATTGCATCGTGTCAGCTTCTCATGAAGTCAGACAAACCGCGGTATGGAAGGATCTTTTAAAGGTACAGGGCACTCGGACACGCGCATATTGCCAGGGCAAATCTGCTTAAGCTCATCCGCTTAAGTCCCTAAGGACACGTATCGGACCACACCTCAGCTGGGCCGTAGATTTTCTTATGGGCTCGGCCCACTCACCAGAAAACCTAGCGCAACCCTCAAATCTTTCTTTATAAAGACACGAGGTCGTCCCCGCCTCTTCATCTTCCAAAAATTCCCCTTCTCGCAATACTGCTCATCAGTTCATTGCGGGGAACCCTAGGCTTGCGCGCTTCTCAGTCCATCCGCCAAGAAGCTTGCTTGCCGCGACAACTAGCTCCTGCAGCCAAAACTCCCACATCTATCGCCCAAGATCCAACCTTTCTCAGCCAGATCCGCTCCTCAACAACCTCGCTCTCATGGCGGAGGAAAAGAGGATTCCGTTCGACCAATGGGCCACCTTAGACGTGAGGGAGTACACCCTCAAGGAGATGGTGAAGCACGGCGTGCTTCCGCCCAAGGAACTTGTGGGATGGCGCCCGGCGGCGGGGGAGGACTTCCCGACCCCAAACACCGGTGAGCTCGTTGTCTTTACCTCCTTTTTCTATTGCGGATTCAGTCTTCCCACCTCCGAATTCTTTCGGGGGCTCTTGGATTACTATGGTCTTCACATCTACCATCTGAACCCCAACTCGATGCTTCACATCGCACTCTTTATTCATGTGTGTGAAGCCTTCCTTGGCATTCTTCCTCACTTCAATCTTCCGTCGTATGTTCTACCCGAAACCCCATCCGAACAAGGACCATCCTTGTGTCGTTGGCGGGCAGCTTCCGGCTTCGCGGATCTCTCCGCAAAGACTACTTCTCTCTCCCCTTGAAATCCTCGAACAAAGGCGGCACGCGAGCCGGTTCTATATCGGCAATCTTGAACCCGCCTTCCCGCCTTTGTCGGTCTTCCTTGTCCCCAAACCATCTTGGAGCACCGTCCCGGTTGCCCAAGAATGGGATGAAGCCAACGATCGCTCGCGAAGATCCCGGCGATGAAGAAGAGGAACCTTCGCGGGAACAAATCACCGGCACTTCATCAGTGCCGATCTGGCGCCAATGGGAGCGGTCGAAGCCGGCCTTCGAGTACGAAGGCGGAACGACCCCAATCGGGAGGACCGGATCCGCTCACATACGAGATCCCGAAGATCCGGATGTACAAGCTCTTCTCATCCGGGATCTCGGTCGAGCGAGCCCTCATACGCGTCCTTCCATTCAGCATCCATCGACCTCCTCCTCCCAGTAAGCCGATTGATTGTTTTATATTATCTTTCGATCTTGACGTTTGTCGCTTAATGTTGCACTTTCCCTCTTCGCAGAAAACGCCTCTATCACCTCCAAGCCATATAAGATGGCTCATGATGACGCGCAGCGTCGTCGCCGCCAAGAAGCCGGCGGCGGGATAAAAATCCAAGCCGATCCGGTCGGGAAACGGGCGGCGCGAGCGAGGACTCGAACAAGCGCGCAAGCAAAAGGCGGCTGATCATCGAGGACTCGGACGACGACGTCCCGGCTCCTCCGCCGAGACCCCGCCTCTAAGGCGATCGCCGCGGACTGCACCGAAGATCCGCCGATCAACCAGGTAAGCTCTGAAACCAAAGTCCTGAGTTCTTTCGTAGAAAACTCTTCTTTATCTTCGCTGTATTTGCTTGTGCGGGAAGCCCTGTGGATATAGATCCCTGTCGGAGGGGATGAAGGGCCGACCCGGCCGCTGCTCCCGAAGCGCCAAGGCCGTCGAGCCAAAACCCCGGAGCCCGCAACCAAGCGCGAGCGTTCCGGAGAAGCACCCTTCTCCTCAGAAGGAGAGCGCCCCCAGGGAAGAGCCCCCGACTGCCAGCCGGGATATCCCGACCGGAGACCAGTCGGTTGCCGGGGAACCCTCAGCTGCGGCCCGAGCGCCCCCGACTGAGGGTCACTCGGCACAGCCCGAAGAAGAAGAAGGGCCGGCTGCCCCACCTAGGCACGGCCCGCCAAACCGTGAGACTTGCTTGAACTTTCCTTTGTCCTTTCAATTTTGAATCTTTCATGTCTTCTTGGTCTTTCTTGTTTGCCGCCACGGTAGAAGAGATCCCCAGGTTACAGTCTTCTGAGACCTGGGTTCCTCCGATCAGAATCGAGTGGCGGGACTCGGAAGGCGAGAGACAGGGCATCATCCTCGACCGGCAGGCTGAAAAGGATGAAAGGGATGCCCTCGTCGAGAGCCTGAACGAGGCGACCCGACTGCTCAACGTAAGCCTTCATCTTTCTTTTTGATTATATCTTCATTATCCTTGATCGATCATCCTTCGCCTTCGCATGCGAAAGAATATTGCCGCTCAATGGCGAAGTCCGAGGTCTTGGAAAAGCTGGTGCCTCACTTAAACTCCTTGGAGGACGTTCGGCCGCAACGAAGGTCACTCGGGAGGAGGCCGCTTCAAAGGAGGCCGCTTTAAGGAGGGAGATCTCGGAGCTTCGGGAAGCGAACCTCGACCTCCGCGGATCAATCGGAAGTAAGCCCGCCTCTCTCGGCTTCATCATGATTCTTTCGTTGATCTTGTCAATTGATCATCCTCTTTTGTTGTAGAAAATTCTTCGGAGGTCCACTCGCTTCAAGTCCAAGCGGAAGCGGTCAACCTTGACAAGGCCGAAATGGAGGCCGAATTTGAAGGTAACCTTCTTTAAAGTCAAATCCCGTGCGCCGCTTTATTTCCGAGTGCCTTGACGATCGGGACTCCTTGCAGCTTATAAGATGAAGACCCGAGCCCAATACGACGTCTTACTCGGGCGGATCAAATCCAGCGACGAGATACGGGAAGTGGTCGCCAATGCCGCCGCCGATCTTGGCAGCCTTGTTTGATCAAGGGGTTGGGGCCGCTCGCGGGCCAATCGAGATCTTCGACAAGCTCCGGCGGCTCCCGAGCGTATCTAAAAACATCACCGAAGCGGCCAACATGGGGGCTGGTCGCTCTTGCACGACCAAGTCCCTCTACCCCCAGTGGATATTCATTCAATCGGGAGGGCTTCGAGGGGACAACGACGAGCAGGCCTTAGATATGCTCGGCGAGGCGCAAGAGGCGGCGAAGAAGATCTCTTTAGATGTAGTAAACAATTTTAAACTCGAACCGTATTTTGACTTCGCTTTGTGAATGTCATGTAATCGTAACACTCTTGTCATGAAGTCTTTGTGCCTATTTTTAGTTTATTTATGTCAATGCCTTGATTCGAGCCTTTGCGTGAAATTTCTTAAGTAGTTTTCGTCGTGTCACCAAGCCTAGGCTTGATTAGGTCATCGGAAAACTCTCGGTCCTTAGACACCGAGCTCGAGTCGAAGGACATTAAACAATGATAAACCAAATTATGCACAAAAATTTGACGAGGAAAATTCGAGCTTTATTGATATGTGTATCAGCCCCCGACTGCTAGCTCAAGAAGTCATCTTGCTTGAGGTTGGCAGTCAAGGAAAACATGAGGCCTTAGCCAAATTAGGCGTAAAACCGCCGAAGATGTTCGATGTTCCAGGAGTTCTCCACCATAGACCCGTCCTCGCGCTTTAGCCGGTAGGCACCGGGCCGAGTCACTTCGGCGATTATATAGGGTCCTTCCCATAAGGGAGATAACTTGTGTCGGTCTTTGGTGGTCTGGATCTTGCGTAGGACCAGGTCGCCAACAATGAAAGCTCGTGCTCGCACGTTGCGACTGTGGTATCTTCTGAGCCCTTGAAGGTATTTGGCCGACTGGATGAGGGCTGCCTCGCGGGCCTCTTCCAATCGGGTGAGGTCATCCACTCGGTCGATGTCGTAGCGTTCATCGTTGAAGGCTGCGGACCGGAGGGACTCAAACTCCATCTCGTTTGGCAACATGGCTTCGCGCCATAGACCGAAAGAAAGGAGTTTGGCCGGTGGCCCGACCGGGTGTAGTTCGCAGCGACCATAGAACCGAGGGAAGTTCTTGGACCCACTTGCCGGCGTAAGGGCTTAGCCGGTCGAAGACGCGAGCCTTGATGCCTTGAAGAACCATGCCGTTTGCTCGCTCGACTTGCCCATTGCTTTTGGGGTGAGCTCGATGCGTAGCGAGATCTTGATTCCAAAGTCTTCGCAGAATTCCTTGAAGATGCCTCCCGTGAATTGAGTCCCATTATCGGTTATGATTCTGTTTGGGACGCCGAAGCGGTGCACGATGTTGAGGAAAAAATCCCGTGCTTTGTCGGCAGTGATTGTGGCAACCGGCTTGGCTTCAATCCACTTGGAGAACTTGTCGATTGCGACGAAGAGGTGTGTGAAACCTCCCGGAGCTTTTTAAAGGGGCCAACCATGTCTAGCCCCCATACCGCGAACGGCCGGGAAAGTGGGATTGTTTGAAGCTCCTGGCCGGGACATGGCTTTGTCGGGCAAAGAAGCGGCAGCCTTCGCAGGTTCTTACGACTTTGTCCGCGTTGGAGACCGCGGTAAGCCGAAAAATCCTTGTCCGTAAGCTTTGCCGACTAGAGTGCGTGCCGCCGCGTGGCTTCCGCATATGCCCGAGTGGATATCTTGGAGTAATTGTTTCCCTTCTTCGGGTGTGATGCACCTCATTAGAATTCCGAGAGGGGCTTCTCTTGTATAAATCGGAGTCGACCATGACGTATGCTTGGCAACGACGCCGGACGCGTTCGCTTCATCCCGGTCATCCGGCTCTTCTTGAGTTAAGAATTTGATGAGCGGCGTCCTCCGTCGGTATCGATCATGGTGACTTCGTTCGTGGTTTGCTCATTGGGAGCTGTCTTTGCCGTGACGGTTGGCTCGTAGAGATGTTCGACAAAGACATCGTCGGTGAGCGGCTCCGCGCTTAGATCCGAACCGTGCTAGCTCATCGGCGGCTTCGTTGTTATGTCTCGGGACATGTGAGAGTTCGAGTCCGTCAAACTTGTCCTCAAGCTTGCGGACCTCTTGTCGGTAGGCCTCCATAGTGTCGTTTAAGCAAGACCAGTCTTTCATCACTTGATTGACGACCAGTGGGAGTCGCCTTTCACAATAAGTCGACGAATCCCGAGTGAGGCTGAGGCGCGATCCATGTAGAAGAGCTTCGTATTCGGCGACGTTGTGTGAGGCGGAGAAGTGGAGGTGAAGGGCATATCTTAGCCTTTCCCCGTCGGGAGATCAGCACAACTCCTGCTCCCAAGCCGGTGATCCTCTTGGATCCGTCGAAGTGCATGGTCCAGTGTTGGAGGTCTTCCCGAGGTACGTGTTCTTCTGTTCAGTCCACTCGGCCAGAAGTCCGCTAAGGCTTGTGACTTAATGGACGTCCCGGGCTTAAAAGTTAAGTCCGCGGCATCGGTCCAAGGCCCACTTGGTGATGCGCCCGGTTGCCTCGCGGTTGTGGACGACGTCGCCGAGTGGAAAAGAGGTGATGACGGTGACCGAGTGACCGAAAGTAGTGTGCCAATTTCCTCGCGGTTATTAGAACACCATAAAGCAATTTTTGTACACGGGGTATCGGATTTTGGCTCCGCCAATACTTCGCCGACAAAGTAAATTGGTCTTTGAATCTTCCGGGCCCGTCCTTCTTCTTCTCGTTCAACCACAAGGACCGTGCGACCACTTGGTGAGTGGCGAGACGTACAGCAAAGAGGGGTTCGGGGCTGAGGTGAAGCTAGGACGGGTGGCGTGGTGAGGAATTCTTTGAAATCTTCAAAGGCCTTGTCAGCTTCTGTGGTCCACTGGAAGTCGTCTGTCTTCTTCAGCAGTCTGAAGAAGGGCATGCCTCGCTCGCCGAGTCGAGATATGAAACGGCTTAGCGCCGCCATGCAGCAGTGAGCTTTTGGACGTCTTTCGATTACTCGGGGCTTCATGTTTAAGATGGCGTTGATCTTTTCGGGTTTGCTTCAATGCCGCGATGTGATACCATGAAGCCGAGCGCTTGCTCCGATGGGACGCCGAAGGTGCACTTCTCCGGTTCAACTTCATTCGAAGGCCCGGATGTTTGCAAAGGTTTCTTCTAAGTCGGCGATCAGGTCTTCTTTCCGCTTGGTCTTGATGACAACATCGTCGACATAAGCTTCAACGTTTTTGCCGATCTGCGTCGGAAGCATCTTTGGATCATGCGTTGGTATGTAGCTCCGGCGTTCTTCGAGCCGAAAGGCATGGTGATGCAGGAGTAGGCCCCGAACGGCGTGATGAAAGATGTCTTCGGCGGTCGGATTCTTTCGGATCGATCCGGTGATAGCCCGAGTAACAATCCAAGAAGCTCGGGAGTTCGCAGCCGGCTGTTGAGTCGACGACTTGATCGATGCGAGGTAGCCCGAATGGATCTTTGGGGCAGGCTTTGTTGAGGTCGGTGTAATCGACGCACATGCGCCATTGCCCCGTCTTCTTGCGGACCAAGACTGGATTGGCTAGCCGGTCGGGATGAAGGACTTCTTTAATGAAGCGCAGCCAAGAGCTTTGCAAGTTCTTCTTTGATCGCGTCTTTTCGATCCCGTGCGAACTGCGTAATCGTTGTTTAATTGGTTTGGCGTCATCTTTGACGTTCGAGAGTGCTCGATCACCTCCCTAGGAATTCCGGGCATATCGATGGTTTCCAAGCAAAAACATCTTTATTGTTTTGGAGGAAGGTGACGAGCGCGCTTTCCTATTTAGGATCTAGGTCGGCGCCGATTACGGCGTTTTGGAGGGATCGGACGAATCAAGGGAGATCTTCTTGGTCTTGGCGTCGCCGGATCCCGATTTGGCTATCTTCTTCGCGGGGACTTCGCCCTCCGCCGAAGTTGATGCAGCCAATCGGACTTCTTATTGGCCACGTAATCTCTCGCGAGATTGGGCCATGTCGCAGCTCTCCTTGTCGCAGTGAAGGCTTGCTTCACGTCGCTGCGAAGAGTGATGACGCCGTTGGGACCCGGCATCTTCATGCAAAGATAAGTGTAGTGAGGGATCGCCATGAACTTGGCAAGCGCAGCCTTCCGATGATGGCATGATATGCCGTTTAAGTCGGCCACCTCGAAGGTGACGTTCTCCGTTCGGAAATTCTCTCGGGCTCCGAAGGTGACTCGGAGAGAGATATGCCCGAGTGGTGTTGAAGATAGCCCCGGGATAACTCCGTGGAAGGGGGCTGAGCTTGCTTTGAGTTCGGCCCTCGGGATGCATTTCATCCATAGTCTTGGCAAACATGATGTTGAGGGCGCTGCCCCGTCGATGAGGACGCGCTTAAGCCCGATGTTGCGGACTATGGGGTCCGGGACGAGTGGATAGCGTCCGGGTGGACCACTCGGTCGGGATGATCCGAGCGGTCAAAGGTGATGGCCACCTCCGACCATCGCGAGATATTGAGGGACTTCGGGTTGAGCCGCGTTGACCTCCGGTAGTTAGCTCTCGTTTCCTCTTGGATTCATAAGCTAACGGGCCTCCGAAGATGTGGTTGAGCTCCCCACCGGATCTTGAAAAGGTTCGGCATTCTCGCCGCGTTGTTCTTCTTGGCGCCGGACGGGCCGGCCTCGTCGTCGGCTTCGATCCATTGCCGCGTGCTTGTGATTCGGATGGTGGGTGCACCGGGCGTTCATGATGGCGTCGTAGGTGGCGACTCGGGGACGGCGCGAGTATTGGAGGTTGCGGCCACGGTCTTCGATCGGCGCTTGCGATCTTTCGGGCCCTGGTTGCCGTTGTTGCCGCCATCCTTCTTAGGATTTCGGCTTCCTCCCGCTTGCTTGTCCTCTCTTCGTCGGGCCGATCTTGACGGGCGGCCTTGATGGCGTCGTTTGATTTGGCGTATGAATTCGCCGTCTCAAACATCCGCTTCACCGTCTTCGGTGGCTTGCGTCCGAACATGCCGATAAGCGGCTCATCACGGACTCCCTTCGGAAGGCGGCGATGATGATGTCATCGGTGATGTTCGGGATCTTGTTGCGCTTCTCGGAGAAGCGACGGATGTAATCCTTCGAGGCTCGTCCGCTTCGGATGACATTGTAAAGGTCGAAGTGCGTGCGGGCCTCTCGAAGGTGCCTTGGAAGTTGGCGACAAGTGGTCCTCGGCTCGCTCCACGAGCCGATTGAGCCTCTTGGCAGTGGTGAGCCAATTTCGGCCGAGTTTGCGAGGGCCACGGGCGGGTAGTTCGCCATGGCTTTGTTGTCGCCACTGCGGCTCGGATGGCAAGGGTATATACGGTTAACCAAGATTCGGGGTCGGTTTTGCCATCGTACCTTTCTATCCCGGTGGGCTTAAAGCCACTCGGCCAATGCACTCGGCGGAGCTCCCGAGTGAAGGTCGGTACTCCATCGTCGCCGCTATCGGGTGATCCCCTCCGATCTTCCGAGTGCGACGGTCGCGCTCTTGGTAGCGGCGGTCGAGGACTTCCGCGAGATCACTCGGCGGGGTCTTCGTTGGACCGGTCGGGTAGCTGGAACGCTTGCGGTGGACTCGGTGGTGGACGGGTGGACGTCCATGTCGTTTGCGGCGGGAGTCGACCGTCTGCTCTTGGTGCCTCGGCATGGACTCGGGAGGCGGGCCTCTTGGCCTAGTTGACGACCGAGCCGGCTCGGGCCTCCTATAGTCTCCTGACCTTAGGGGTGGGAGCCGGCTCTTGTCAGGCGTTTCGGCCACGGATTCAGTCGGCCTTCTTGCCGAAGTGGTGGGAGGGCCGTTAGCCGTGGCGGCAACGATGGTCTTGATCTTATCCAGTATAGGAGTCACGTTGGCCGGAGCCGTCTCCATGACGGTATCCAAGAGCGTGAGTGCGGCGACAGCGTTCTGCTGTGGCGTCTGGAAGACATTGGTGTTGCGAACCCGTGTTTGGAGGATGGCCTCCTGGGCAGATCGTCCAGCTGCACGCAGATCCTGCTTCCTTTTATCAGCCTCGTCTTTGCGTTGTTTGTCTTCTTCGGCTGTCTTGCGTTCAAGCTCCACTGCTCGCTCCTCTTCGGCAAGCCTTCGGCCATGGCTGAGTCGGACTCATCCGGCTCGGCCATGAGGACGTCAAGCACTTCGGCTCGCATCCATATGGCGTCGGAGTTGTCGGCTTCGTCGAGAGGATGCCGTAGAGATTGTCGGCCGGCGGAGCCGAGGTATCCGTTGAGCTCGAAGATGAACGGGAGCCAAAAGACGGGAGGATGACGCGACCTCCCTTGATCTGGGTAACCCGGATCTGGATCGTTCCAGTCCGAGTCGGAGCTTGGGGGATCAGGCTCTTCCGAGTGGATCCTCGCCAACTCGGGGGAGAGCAGTTGACTGTAGATCTTGGCGGCGTTTGGTAACCCAAACGGCACCGAAAGGTCTTCAGCCGAGTAGATTGCTTCCGTCGGGGAGGCAAGAAGATTGGCGCAGATCTCGGCGGCATTCGGTAATCCGAATGGCGCCGAGTGAAGTCCGTCGTCGGAGAAGGTGGATCGCATCTTGGTCTTCAAGATGTTGTCGAAGATCTCGGCGCTGTTGGAGAGCCCGAACGGCGCCGAGTAGGTTGTTCCCTCCAACTGGTTCGAATCCGAATTGAGGGAGGAGTCGCCGGCGAAGTTGGCGGCGAAGTCGCCGAGTCTTGAAGGAGATCCCATCACGCTTGTCGGCGAGATTGTTGAAGAAGTCTCGACGCGAGCCCCTACTGGCGCGCCAACCGCCGAAACTTGGTTTCGGCAATATATTTTATGGGGTCGCAGTCAAGATCGCCAAGCACAATGGGTTAGAAGAAGAAGAAGATTTAGACGGTTCAGGCCTCTCGAGAGGTAATACCCTACTCCTGTTTCGGTGGATTCGATCCGCCGAGTGTCTTTATTGATCTCGTGATCTAAAGCTGAGAGCTAAAAGCTGAACTCCTATCGGAATATCCCTCAAGGGACGCCCCTTACCCCCCTTATATAGTCTTGGGAGGAAGGGTTTACAAGTCGGAAACCCTATCTTATTCTAAGTTGGTTCCCTCAATCTTACCAAACCGTGACTATAGGCCGATTGCCTTATCTCTATCGGCAACCGTAACACCTAAGTCAAGTTCGGCTTACAGATATAGCAGGCGCAATCTATCCCTACCTCCAGTCGGATAAGCTTGCCATGTGGATACCCGATTGCCACAATCTCCACAATTAATTTATTTTATAAAGCAATCGGGATGGGACCTATAGTTTTAAGCCTAGGTTGTTTAACCTGTTTATTTGATCACCTGGGAATTAATTTGACTAGAAACAGGGCTAGGACATGCTTAGTATGCTTAGTACAACTAGATCATAAAAGGGAAAACTAATTTATTAGAATTATTTCACATGAAATGTTGGTCTCCGACCGGATGGACCGTTGGTACTGTTAATCGATAAATTAAAACTTGACTTTTATGGTGGGCTATGGGTGCCCGGTTTTGCAAGTCGCACCCATGGCAGTTAAGGACCGGTTCGCGGGAAACCCTGGAGGAATTTTTAGTGCGTACCACAAGCCGCATGGGCAACGCTGGGCTTGTAGTATAGCTTTTTCCGGCCGACGCATCCGGGCGAGGGTGAGCGTGATGGAGTTCGGATGGACCGGGAAAGGTCTATGCGGCTACCGGATTCACCTAGGCACGAGAGGGGCTGCCTACCCCTGGATTACGGGTAGGGGCGAAACCCGAGGTGTGATGTCGCTTGGTCGGGAAGGGTTATGCGAATGGTCCCTGTCACGAGACTCCTTTTCGATATGCCATGGTGGTATGTCGACGCACGAACACGTGTTGTGGGGCTGTGTCTTGTGGGTACAGACGTACACCTCGGCCGAGAGAGAAAACTATTCGAATAGCCGTGCCCACGGTTATGGGCGATCATCCGATTCACCGTGATTAGTCTCATTAAAGTAATAAATTGATTAGGTGGAAATGAGGTAGAATAGTTGGAAGGATTGGGCCCGACTCAACGTGGTGTAGCGTTGAGCAAGTGTATTAAAATATTATTTAATTACCTTATATTACTATTTTCTTGCTTTCAACTTAATGCTGTGAAATGCCTGTTTTATGCAAAAGTCAAACCTAGCCTATCCTTGAAATTTAACCCCGCACACATACCTTCTTTCGGTATGACTTGCCGAGTACGTGGTTGTACTCAGTCTTGCTTCCCTTTTTCCCACCTCGAGTTAGAGGATGAATGCCGATGAGTATGCCGCCGAGTAGGCTCACCGCCGTCAAGGGTTGCCTCGTGGAATGGAGTCGCCGTCCCGCCGTAATCGAAGCCTAGCTCATAAGTTTATTTTTGTCTTTCATTGCATATGTAAGACTTTTTAATGTTTTTAAGACGTGGTTCGTAAATACAATTTGTCGTTTGTGTATCCTGGCTGGTCCTGGACAGGGTATTTTTAAATACACATTCAGCCTCGGAAATTCTGGTGGGAATTTCTGGGCGTGACAAGTTGGTATCAGAGCAGACCTTGACTGTAGGATAAGCCCACCGGTTAACCCTAAGAGCCTTCTGAAACTATTTCATCTGCATATCTCTCTTGCGTTTGGAACGGTTTCGAGAAAATTTGGGAATTCCCATTTTAAAAAAAATGAATGACCTTCTGAATTGGATTTTTCGAGTATGGTTAGACTAGGGTTTTAGAAATTTTTACAGTCAGAGTGGGAATCGAGTTGACTTTTAATTGACTGTCGTTTGGGAATAGTCGGGATTATGCATTAAGTCGCGTCTAGAATTTGCGGGTTACAATATTTCATGCGTCTTACTATTAATATGTAATTATCTGACTCATTAATTCATTGGAGTCTGTAGTATTTTATTTGCTCTCATGTAAAACTATTTTATGCATAAAAATATGCTTATTATTTGATTATTCCTTTGAGTCATTTTTGGATTTTATTTAATCGGGTCCGAGCATACATTGATTTCCCTCCTTTGTCTTCTATAGATGGCGACCTTCCCCGACGCACTACGGCCGAACGGGTGACTTTGTGGCGTAACCGAGTAAGATGGCGTTTTTGGTTGGATACCCCAGTCTTGGAGTACACGAAGATTCGCCACCTCAACGGCGAGTTCCCGCACCGAGTTCGCTTGGAGGTGCATGGCATTCCTACCGTGTTGCCCAACATGTTGGTGGAGTCTTCGGAGGCACCTTCGAACATGCTTGTCAAGAAGCGCCTACCCGATGCTTACTGGACTTCGGGAGCGTCACGACGTCGATTTCCGTCGCACCGCCTACGTTACCACCCGCCGTGGTGACTACGACGACACCAGCTCCTTTCGCTCAGCGGTGTCGAAGATGACACAACCTTCGGGCGAATGACCGCAGTCATGCAGGGGCTGGACACCTTGCATGCTAATCTGCACAGGGCAGCCAAGGCCCTGAACGACCAGAAGTTGGTGGAGATCAACGGGTTGAAGAGTGAGGTGGCCCGCCTCAAGAGGGAGAATGCCATTCTCCAGGGCCGTTCGCCTCCTAGGGGTGCCCGGATCCGCATCACTCCGAGGAAGACCACCACCGCTCCTGTGCGTATCCAGCTTGCGCATCGGAACCCTCCTCCAGCTCCAGAGCCGTTTCCAGTGTTCGTGCCGCCTGCGCCTCCACCGTCTCCCGTTCGGTTTCCGCTTTTGACCTCCCGCACCGCAGCACCATGGGCAGCAGTAGTGAAGGATGGTTATGCGTGACGTCCGCTCCTCCGATGAGACCCTCGGCCTCTCCGGCGGCGGCTCGGCGGCGCGGCTCCGGCGGCGGTTCGAGCGGTGGCGGTGAACCTAGCGGTGGTGGGACATACCGCATAACTCCCGCAGCCGATCATAGGAGGTTGGAGATGAGGCTGAGACTGACTTCGACTCCACCGACCGCAGGAGCCGTTCCGAGCACTAGACCGTTTCCCCTAGTTCTTCGTGGTCTAGTCTTTGTCTGGTAGTTGTGTGTTCAGGTGTGTTGCTTGGGGTAGCTGGCAGACCATACCAGCTGGTTGTGGTATGGATGTCCTTAATTAGGAGTTGAACCGTTTACTTTTCGTAATGTCAACTATCAGATCAGTTAATTAATAATAAATTCTGAGTTTCTGAGCAACCTGTTTTTCTTCTTGTCTTTGTTTCTTTCTGTTCGCTCCCTCCAGATGATGAACACCAGGCCATCCAGTCAGGACAACGGTGATGGAAACAACACAGCCAATCAGAATCAGGAAACCATTCCCAATACACTGCAGCCGTGGTCCCCTCCGCCGCCGAGAATCGACACTCGCCCAAGTCTTGACGAGTCAAACTCGATGATGGCTGCAATGATGCAGCAAATGCAGCGAAGCACGGCGAGATGCAACAACAAATGCTTCGCGGTTGCAACAAGCACGCTTCATGCCACATGGTGCCATCCCACCGTTCAGTCAAGTGCGAATTCCTACGCGTTCGCCCTCCCACCTTTTCAAGCACCACCAATCCCATGGAGGCAAACGGCGCTCCATGCAATCGAAAAGAAACTCAACCTTCGCAGTGCAATGACCGGGAAAAGGTGGCATTCGCCACTCATCGGCTCCGGGTCCCGCTTGCATGGTGGGACAATTTCTTGGTGACCCGTCCGGAGGACAGAAGTTTCTTGGGCGAATTCTGCTACAACTTTCGCAAGGCACAAGTTCCTGATGGCATTGTGGCACAGAAGAAGAGGGAGTTCCGAGCTTTGGAACAGGGCAACAAGACTGTTATTGAATACCTCCACGAGTTCAACCGCCTCGCGCGCTACGCACTGGAGGATGTGCGCGCGATTCCGAAAGGCGGGACAAATTCTTGGTGGCCTTGATGATGAACTCACTAATCGGCTGATCTCGGGAGATTATGCCGATTTCGAGAAGCGGTAGATAAAGCCATTCGCCAGAGGATCGGAGGAACAAGATGGTCCGTAAGAGAAAGGCGGCCCGTTCCGGATGAATCGGGAATGTCCAAAGACCTCGCTTCATGTCTGGACAACAAGGTGGACCCTCCACTATGGTTGTCCGACAGCACCGTCCCTTTCACCCTGGGAATTCCAACTCGCATCCCAACCCCAACTTTAACCGTGGCAACATCAACAACAACAGTGGGCAGTCTCATCGCAATCCTGTTCCGCGCTCGCCAGTGGCACCAGCTCAGTCTGTTCAACCCAAGAAAGACGCTTTAGGGAAACCATTGGTTTGTTTCAACTGCAACGAGCCTGGTCACTTCGCTGATAAGTGTCCGAAGCCTAAGCGCAACGCACCCAGATTTGTACAGGCCAGGGTCAACCATGCATCAGTTGAAGAGGCTCAGGATGCACCAGACGTCATTCTGGGTACGTTCCTCGTAAACTCAGTTCCTGCTACAGTTTTGTTTGATTCTGGTGCAACTCATTCATTCATATCAAAAAGATTTGTTGGGGAACATGGGTTAAGAAGAGAGAAACTTGTCACACCGATGCGGGTTTATACCCCAGGAAATAGTCTGACGTCAGTCAGCTATAGTCCTTCGGTGACAATAGAAATTCAAAGATCACGATTTCTAGCAAATCTCATCCTTCTTGAATCCAAAGACTTAGATGTCATCCTAGGAATGGATTGGTTGACCAGACACAAAGGAGTGATAAACTGCGCAGCACGCACCATCAGCCTAACTAGTATGGAAGGAGAAGTGGTTATTTTCCATTCTCCTTTGTCTGTAAAGCAAGGGGTTAGTTTGAATCAAATTACCGGTCAGGTTGAGTCAATGTCAGAAAAATCAAAATCTAAGAAACTTGAGGATATACCTATAGTTCGGGAGTACCCGGAAGTTTTTCCAGATGATCTCACAACCATGCCACCCAAGAGGGAGATTGAGTTCCGGATCGATTTGGTACCTGGAACCGCTCCGATCTACAAGAGACCTTACAGAATGGCAGCTAAAGAGATGGCTGAGGTCAAGAAGCAGGTTGATGAGCAATTACAGAAGGATACGTTCGCCCGAGCACGTCGCCTTGGGGTGCCCCAGTGATATTTGTGGAGAAGAAAGATAAGACAAAGAGGATGTGTGTGGACTACCGCGCACTCAACGAGGTCACTATCAAGAATAAGTACCCGTTACCTCGAATTGACGACCTGTTTGATCAACTTAAAGGAGCTAAGGTGTTCTCCAAGATAGACCTGCGGTCAGGCTATCATCAGTTAAGAATCAGAGAAGAAGATATTCCAAAGACAGCATTCACTACTCGATACGGATTGTTTGAGTGCACCGTCATGTCCTTCGGACTTACTAATGCACACTCGCTTTCTTCATGAACCTTATGAACAAGGTGTTCATGGATTTTTTGGATAAGTTTGTTGTGGTCTTCATAGATGACATTCTTATCTATTCAAAGTCGAAGAAGAGCATGAACAACATCTTTGTCAAGTACTTGAAAGATTGAAGGAACACCCGGTTGTACGCCAAGTTTAGTAAATGTGATTTCGGCTCAAGAAAGTTCAGTTTCTTGGTCATATTATAACCGCTCGGGGTGTAGCCGTTGATCCGTCAAATGTGGAGTCGTTACTAAGTGGACCCCACCGAAAACTATTTCTCGGATACGAAGTTTCCTTGGACTCGCGGGTTATTACCGTCGGTTCATCGAGAATTTCTCCGAATCGCAAGGCCAATGACACAGTTGTTAAAAAAGAGGAAAAGTTTAAGTGGTCTCTGAGTGCAATGAAGCTTTGAAGAACTCAAGCGAAATTGGTAATCGCACCGGTCTTAATCTTGCCGATCGGACCAAGGATTTTCAAGTTTACTTGTGATGCTTCTCGTCACGGGTTAGGATGTGTGCCGATGCAAGATGGAAAAGTGGTTGCATATGCTTCACGCCGGTTGCGACCTCATGAGACTAATTATCCTACCCATGACTTAGAACTAGCAGCAGTGGTTCACGCTCGAAGATTTGGCGGCATTATCTCATCGGTAACCGTTGTGAAGTTTACACCGATCACAAGAGTCGAAGTATATCTTCACCCAGCCAGATCTAAACCTTCGTCGGCGAAGATGGTTAGAGTTGATCAAAGACTATGACATGGGGATACACTATCATCCCAAGCAAAGCCAATGTGGTAGCAGATGCTCGAGTCGGAAGAACTACGCAACGCCACTCATACTAAAGAACTATGCGGTGAATTACAACGAGAGGTTGAATGTCCGAACTTGGGAATTGTCAATCATGGTTATGTGGCTGCTCTCGAGACACGCCGACACTCGTGGAGCAAGTCCGTCGGCTCAAGCTAATGACCCCGACATAGCCGAGTTAAAGAAAAACATGAGAACGGCAGAGCCAAGGATTTCTCGAAGACGAACATGGAACCATCCGGATGAGAGAAAGATTGTGTATACCCGAGAACAAGGAGTTGAAAGATCGATTCTTAGCGAAGCTCATCAATCCCAGTACTCAATACATCCTGGAAGCACGAAAATGTATCAAGATCTCAAGGAAAAATTCGGTGGGTTAGCATGAGGAGAGAAATCGCCGAGTTCGTTGCTTTGTGTGATGTCGTCGGCGCGTTAAGGCGAACATCGGCGACCCGCAGATTGTTACAACCTCTCGGGATTCCGAATGGAAATGGGAAGAAATTGGAATGGACTTTATCACTGGTCCGCCGAACTTCCACTTGGTCATGATTCTGTTTGGGTAATTGTGGACCGACTTACAAAAGATGCTCATTTCATACCCGTGCATACAACTTACTCGGGAAAGAAACTGGCGAGCTCTATTTGGCAAGGATCATGTGTTTACATGGGATACCGAAAAGATTGTATCGATCGAGGAAGTCGGTTACCTCAAAATTCGCGAAGCGCAAGAAGAATTGGGAACTCGTTTGAACTTTAGCACCGCGTACCATCCTCGCCGATGGTCGACGAAAGAGTTAATCAGATCTTGGAAGATATGTTGAGAGCTTGTGCACTTGATTTCGGTGGAGCTTGGGATAAGAGTCTACCTTATGCCGAGTTTTCATACAACAACAGTTATCAGGCGAGTCTTCAAATGGCTCCATTCGAAGCATTGTATGGCGTGTCGCACGCCACTTTTCTGGGATCAGACCGGAGAACGCCAGTTGTTTGGGACTGATGTCTTGAATGAAGCCGAAGAAAAAGTCAGGCTGATCCGTGAAAGATTGAAAACTGCTCAGTCTCGTCAGAAAAGTTATGCTGACAACCGTCGAAGGGAGTTGAGCTTCGAGGTTGGAGATTATGTGTACCTTCGCGTCACTCCACTTCGGGGAGTGCATCGTTTCCAGACAAAAGGGAAGTTGGCACCACGTTTTGTGGGACCATACCAAATTCTGGAACGCCGCGGAGAGGTTGCCTATCGGTTGGAACTTCCTCCTTCTATGGCAAGCATACATGATGTGTTTCATGTATCTCAGCTAAAGAAATGCTTAAGAGTGCCGGAGGAACAAGCAAGTCCTGATCACCTTAACATTCAAGAGGACTTGACCTATGTTGAGAAACCAGTTCGTATCCTCGACACCAGTGAAAGGAGAACCAGGAACCGAATTACCAAGTTTTGTCATGTGCAGTGGAGTCACCACTCAGAAGAAGAGGCAACTTGGGAAAGAGAAGATGAGCTGAAAGCCGCTCACCCGCATCTCTTCGCTAGAACCTCCGAATCTCGGGGTCGAGATTCCGTTTAAGGAGGGTAGGTTTGTCACGCTCCGCTTTTCTCTCTAAGTTAAAAATTACCGGTGAAAAATCGTAAAGAAGAAATTGCCGGAAAATCTAAAGAAAATCAAAATCTTAAATTAAAAAAAATCCATTTAATAATTGGAAAAGGCTTGGTGGAATTTTTCTTAAATTCCTCGTGTCAAAATACGCTAACGAGGATCTTTATCGGAATTTTCGAACATCGGAAGCAATTTTAAAAATTAAATTAGGCTAACTGGAATTAATTTTCTTAAGAAAAAGGGGTTTTTCTTTTTCCTCCCTTTTCCTTTTTTTTTTCTTTTTTCTCCCCGTGGGCCTCGGCCCACTTCTCTTTCTCTCTTTTTCCTCCTTCCGCCGGAGCCGGTTATGGCCCAATCGGCCGATCGGCCCAAGTCCCCTTCTCCCTCTTTTCTTTTTCTTTTTTTTTTCAATTGGCGGCCCAACACTATTCCTTTCGCATGCGCTAAGTCCAATTGACCCCCTTCCGTGCGGGACAATGACAAGCGGGGCCCGCTTGTCATCCCCAAGCTTGAGCTTCCCCAAGCCGCAGCTGCGCATGCCGTGCAAGCCCGCGCATCCCGGCCACGTTCCCATGCATCTCGGCCACGTTCCAACTCAATTAACCGTGTCATTATGTGTTCCCGATTTTTCTCCACCGTTTCCCCCACTTTCCCCACTCCGCCATTCATCATGTGCGTCGGAACGGCCGAGTTAAACTCCATCACTCGTAGCCGCCATTAATGCTGAGCTCCGACGGTTTTCGTCCGTTCCCCGCTTCTCCCGGCCATGCCCGAGCTCCCTTGCCGGACTATAAGTTTCCTCGCACTCCGGAACACGTCTCACATTCGCACTTATTCACGTTCACTCACTCCCGTGCTCCCGCATCGTGCGTCGTCCTTTTTCCGTTGCCGTGTTCACGGTTTCCGCCGTTCCCATCGAACCGCTACTCTTTTCGCCGAACCACCACCACCTCCACCTTCGCAATCACCGGGAACACACTCTCGTTGTTGTTTCCCCAATTTTCAATCGTCGAACCGCATCATTTGCCGCCTTCCTCCCGAGTTCGGCCGACGGTGAGAAAAACCACCCTTTCCTCTCTTTTCTCTCCCTTGCCGAGCCGGCCTCGCCTCCATCGCTCGTGCCGGCGCAAGTCGCCACCGCCGCGGCGCAAGCGCCCGCCGCCGCCCGGCCAAGCCGGTGTCCCCATGTGGCGGCCCGACCCGGCCACTCGAGTTGTTAATCGATAAATTAAAACTTGACTTTTATGGTGGGCTATGGGTGCCCGGTTTTGCAAGTCGCACCCATGGCAGTTAAGGACCGGTTCGCGGGAAACCCTGGAGGAATTTTTAGTGCGTACCACAAGCCAGCATGGGCAACGGCTGGGCTTGTAGTATAGCTTTTCCTGGCCGACGCATCCAGGCGAGGGTGAGCGTGATGGAGTGCAGATGGACCGGGAAAGGTCTATGCGGCTACCGGATTCACCTAGGCACGAGAGGGGGCTGCCTACCCTGGATTCTAGGTAGGGGCGAAACCCGAGGTGTGATGTCGCTTGGTCGGAAGGGTTATGCGAATGGTCCCGTCACGACTCCTTTTCGATATGCCATGGTGGTATGTCAACGCACGAACACGTGTTGTGGGGCGTGTCTTGTGGGTACGACGTACACCTCGCGAGAGAGAGAAAAACTATTCGAATAGCCATGCCCACGATTATGGGCGATCATCCAGATTCACCGTGATTAGTCTCATTAAAGTAATAAATTGATTAGGTGGAAATGAGGTAGAATAGTTGGAAGGATTGGGCCTGACTCAACGTGGTGTAGCGTTGAGCAGTGTATTAAAATATTATTTAATTACATTATATTACTATTTTTACTGTTTTCAACTTAATGCTGTGAAATGCCTGTTTTATGCAAAAGTCAAACCTAGCCTATCCTTGAAATTTAACCCTGCACACATACCTTCTTTCGGTATGACTTGCTGAGTACGTGGTTGTACTCAGTCTTGCTTCCCTTTTTCCCACCTCAGAGTTAGAGGATGAATCTGTCGATGAGTATGCTGCCGAGTAGGCTCGTCACTGCCATCAAGGGTTGCCTGTGGAATGGAGTCGCTGTCCCGCCAGAATCGAAGCCTAGCTCATAAGTTTATTTTTGTCTTTCCGCTGCATATGTAAGACTTTTTAATGTTTTTAAGACGTGGTTCTGTAAATACAATTTGTCGTTTGTGTATCCCTGGCTGGTCCTGGACAGGGTATTTTTAAATACACATTCAGCTTCGGAAATTCTGGTGGGAATTTCTGGGCATGACATCATGCCGACGTCGCCCAGGGGAGGGCCGACTATATTCAGCAGCCGATCCATTATCAAGTCCTGGCTTACCACTCCCCTCGTCTCAATCTTATCGGCATAAAAGAAGCCGATGGGCAGCTGCCCAAGACCGAACTGCCTCATCGCCGACACCGGGTAATAGAACTCGTAGCTCTTGGCCACTGATCGGCCCTGGTGGATCTCGGTCGGCAAGATGCAGGGGGACAGAGCAGCAATGAACAGCTCCCTACACCTCGGGTTGTCGGCTGAGTTGACGTCTTCCCAATTGAAGTCGGCCGGCAACTCGAACAGTCCCCGATCCCGGTAAAAGTACCAGGCGTGGTTCTCACGAGACAGCCTGTCATAGAGGGCGATGAACCATTCGGCCAGCAAATCGGCCGATTGCCTCGAGCCCGCATGAGCAGCTGCTGCTTCTTCGTAGCTCATGCATCGCGTGGTGGTGATCTGGTTGCCGTCTTCATCCTCGATCTGCTCCAGCCTTGAGAATACAGCTGCTGTCAGAGGGAGCCGACCGGCTATCTTTTGGGTCGCCAGCACCAGCCAGATCTGTAGAAACCACCAGGGGCCGCCGGTGTTGATTGGAGCGTTGGCGGCTATTTTTTGCGGCGGCCTGATGCAACATCTGATACAAATAGCCGAGGAGGTATTTCCCCAACGCAAGTTTGCCCCCATCGGCTAGGACTTCGGCTACGACCTGCCAGTTGGCGGTCAGCCCGCAGCTCGATCCACAGAACAAAAATTTTTCAAGCCACATCATCAAGAACGCGGCGTGCTCCCTGTGGCCGACTGATCCGTTCTTCATGTTCGGGCGATGAAGCCGCTCCACCCGCCGATGGCCTTGGTTTTGAACCGATGCGCCCTTTCGGCTCAAGCGCGGGGTTAGCCGACGACTCGATGTCCAGCCCGGTCGTCATGTACACGTCGGCAAGCGTGATTGTCATCGGTCCTTGCTGGAAGATGAAGACGTTAAAGCTGTCATTCCAGAAATATGTTGCAGCTGACAGAAGTGGCTCGTCCTTCTCCATGTTGGCAATGGACAAAGCCAAGCCTTGGGCTATCCCGGTCTCCTCCCATTGAGTGTATTTGGCCGATTGCATTCTCTTGTACCACTCGACCCAAGCGGCGTCAGTCGTCGGCCACGATTTAAATGTCCCATTCCAATGGGTGAGAGATGGCTTGGCGGTGTTGAAGGGGATTCTGTTGGTCTCGGCCATAATCACATCGGCTGGATCAATTTTGCCGATGGGGCCGAGAAAAAACCTCTGGGCTTGTCTCAGATTTGGGATAAGCACTTGATGTGACAGGTGCTACATTTCAGAAAAAGAAAAAAGGGGTGCTAATCAAGAACGGTTGCATATTACAGTTCGAAGAAGGAAAAAGTACTAATCTAGAAAAAACGAAGGAAAGTGCTATTCAAAA
Source organism: Oryza australiensis (assembly GCA_019925245.2). Taxonomy (NCBI): domain Eukaryota; kingdom Viridiplantae; phylum Streptophyta; class Magnoliopsida; order Poales; family Poaceae; genus Oryza; species Oryza australiensis. The sequence continues at coordinate 190,529 of JAIFGZ020000447.1, forward strand.
AATGGTTGAACGCAAGATTGATGCAACATGGTTGGAGAAGTAAATCTGAACGGAGAAGGAGTTCTGGATCAAACAGGAGTACCTCAGGGAACTCGGCAATGGTGGCGGCCGGAACGGCAGCGGTGGTTGGCGCGGCAGCTATAGTTGGTGTGGCGGCGGTGGCTGGCGTGACGGAGGCGCTTGACGCAGCGATGGTGGAGTCCATCAGGGTCGTTTGGGCGAAGATGAAGTCCGGGTTGCAAAGAACGCTGAGATTTGACGGACGCCGGTGAAACCGTCGGAGAGGAGAGAGAAGGAAGAAGCTTGTATGCGAAGAGACTAAGTGCGTTTTGAAGGCGTAAGCGTCTCGGTCGAGGAGAGTGGATATTTAAAGGGCACTTGGGGAGAAGCCGAAGCGGTTTAGGTCAAGAAAAGTGCGAGAGTTTGAACAGGCAAGCAAATCCGTAACACTTCGTATCACGGACTTGGGAGGCATGTGTTAACACTGAAATTTGGTATTGAGTCCCTAAGTCTGCAAAGGTGAAGCAGAATCGGATCGGCTGGTTTGGTGTGGAAACAGAGGCCGCATCGGCTGAGCAGTGATCGGCTGCGAGGCCAATCGGCTAAGGTTGGATCGGACAATGGCAGCCGATAGCCGATTCCAGGTCCAAAAGAGATAAAACCATTTCTGGTGCAGCAGTTTGAGGATAAATAGAAGATTCGGTTGTTAGTTGTGCGTTAAACGATATAGCCACCTATGGATAGAGTCCTGTAACGGCAATTGTATCTGTAAATTAGGAGTTTGTTTAAACTGTTAGTTGTAGCACGGCATGGGTCGTTCTCAGGATAATGTTGTGTTTTAAATAGTAGTTTAGATATAGTCCAGGGTTTGTACAGATAATTGTATCTTGTGTATAAATAGGATCCAAGACCCCCTGTAAAAGAGAGAATCACAATCAATCAATCCTTCGGCGCATCGCCAACCTTTTTCTTCAGACGAGCAGTTTGTTTAGCTACGGGCTGCATCGTTTCGATCCCCAGATCTAGGTAAATGCTTGTCATTAGTGGTATGATCTTTTGTTTCTAGTGCTTCCATCGTAATGAGATATTAGATTCAAGAGTTTATACTGCGCTACTTATCATACAGCGCATATAAATTAGACTAATGTTTAGATCTATCCTACCATTGGCTAGTTCTATCAAGAACTTGCGGCCGATAGGGCTAGATCTAAAGGTTGGCTAGTTTATATGCGGTATCCACCATCTCGAGGGATATAAATCAGCTTCAATAGATCAGGTTTTTCTTTTTATACTTAATGTTGCATCGGGTTCGAACTATTAAGTCATTTTTAGAACTATCAATGATCTATTCGGCTAAGATTTATATTGTTTAGAGACAGCGCCGGGGTTACAGCCGGCCTTATCTGCCCTGATATGTTTCTTTTAATATATTTATTATTAGATTTATATTAGGACTGCCTCTTATATTAAGATCGCATTCTTGTCGGACATTACTAGCCGAAATCGGCCCGCCATCGGCGGCCGACAGCCGATTTCCGGGCCATGCGCATCTGGTTCAAGAGTGGTATCTTTTCATAAGATTCATCGGAGTACTAGTCGATTCATCGTTAGCTTTCCAGTATCGGCTAGGTTATCAATTCATATATTTATTATCCTTTATTGTATTTAGGTTACACGACTGATGTTGTCTTGGTATAGCCGATCCATTCTAGTTGTTTGGCTAAATATATTTTAGGATAGTGTATATATGCTCATGGATTCCCTCTGCCAATCCAGTGAGGATCTAACCTAACACTTAACGCATATTCCATTGTTTCTCTTGTTTGTTAATAGATCAAATCAACTGCCACGCCCTGCACAGCACAGGTAGCCGAGAAGGACCTGCACTGGAGTTAAGCAGATCTCCTAGGCCAGCGCGTGAGAGAAATTTCTCATCAACACTCCTTTGCCGAATTTTTGGCCCATTGACATGTAATAACCTTCTTGTTTCTCGCCCATTCGCTCCTGCTACTTCGGAATCATCCTCATCTTCTTCGGATTCAGAGGCATATGCAACATGGCTAACCTTTTTAAAAGTTTTCTTGGGTTCTTGAAATCTTTGTTCATGTGTTGTCACCTTTTGAGCCAAGTGAGCCAAGCTTTCAAAGTCTTGAGCCGAAAACCTTTCCTTGATTGGCGTCAACAATCCCTAGAAAGCAAGATCGGCTAACTGAGAATCTGACAAAACAAAGCTATAGCATCTATTCCTCATATCTCTGAACCTCTGAATGTAATCCTGAATAGATTCATCATGCCTCCGCTTGATTGCTATCAAATCAAACAATTTCATCTCATGGATCCCACTATAGAAGTATTTATGAAACTGCTTTTCTAGATCGGCCCAACATTGGACAAAATTATAGGGTAACAATGAAAACCATGTGAAAGCCGATCCAGATAAAGACAGAGGGAATAATCTAACCCACAGAGCATCAGTAGCCGATGCTTCACCACACTGAGCCAAGAATCGGCTAACATGCTCATAAGTTGACACATTGTCTTGCCCTGAGAATTTTGAAAAAATTTGACCTTGTATTGGTTTGGCAAAAGTACCCTCTCAAAGTATTCTAGGTATGGATGCCGATACAAGTTACCAGTGTGCTTAGGCTTCAAACCAAATTGTTCCCTCATCACATCAGCAATCATATCATCCCAAGGCTTCTGCTGAGGTGCTCCTTGAAACTGCTGTTGTATCGGCTCAAACTGGTTGAATTGAGGGATGTACTGGGGTTGAGGTGATGCCCCTTGCCGATACTATGCTTGAGGTGAATGAGGTTGGTACTGAAAATTAGCATTGCCCCCATCTGATGTTGAGGAGATTGATGCAACATATGGGGTTGCCGATCAAGAACAAACTAAGAACCGATAGGCTGATGTTGTTGTGGGATCGGTGTCTGCTGCCTCATCAGTATCTGTAGAATCGGCTCAATGATTGGTTGGTTTGTCATGAACATGGCCGCAATTTGGTCTTGAGAAACCTAAGGGATGTTATGCCCCATGTGTTGAGGTTGTGGTTTGACCAGAAGAAAAGGATTGAACTCTGGTTGCTTCTTTGTCGATGATGATGCAATCGGCTTTCCAGGTGCCGATGGTGATGCCATCGGCTGTTCAGAGACCATCCCTGAAACAAGCTGCTGTTTGTCGGTAACCAAAGTACTATATGGTGGAAAGTTACCTTCAGGAAGAAATATCGGCCTCTTGGCTTGATGCTCAGCAATCCTACTATCAACCACATAATTGAGCATGCTGTTTAGAGTGTTAACAAGGATCCCTAACTAGTTGGTTAGCGCATGATGCACGACATAATCAATCCAATCGTGTAGGTTGTTGAACTCCATAGGGCCTTCTTCTTGCTTGATGTCCTGAGGTTTGCTTTCCTTGCTAGATCTTGACTCAGCCTCATCAGTGCCTGGCAAAACTACCTTGTACCGTTGAACCACCGTGCCCGAGCGAGTCCGAACAAACGAGTGCACAAATTGACTCTATAGTTTGTTCATCATCTCCTCGAACTCAGCCTTCTGTTCTAGCGTCAATTTATCCATGGTGACGGGAATGATGTTCTCTGGGTCGATTTTAAATGACTTGATGTCCACCATGATGTCTTGTCGTGTCCCACCGGGCATGCCAAAAGCGTGTTGATGGTAAAAATGTCACGAACTAGCCTAAGAGATCTGCTTAACTCTAGTGCAGGTCAAAATCTTACTTTGGAGGTTCAAGGGCGTGCCAGTTGGTTTTATCCTGCAACCAACAAGAAACAAAGAAAGAAAAATAGAGTTAGTCCATAAACGATAGCCGATCGGCTAGTGGTCAATGACATATCGTTCAATATTGAGCCGATGCAATATGCACTGAATCGACAAAGGGAAAATTAGATCTAATCGATCGGCTGTGGATATCCATAATATATAATCTAAATTTCAAAATACGTTAAACCCAAGTGATTGGAATAGATCGACAGCGGGTCGAGACAGTGTAAATCACTTATGTCTAAAAGTACTTTAAGACAAAGACTATACATATTTATAGCATAGCCAATGTCATAAATCTAACATGTATCGGCTAGTACTCCGATACCACTTTATATTAAGATAACAATATAGATTAAATACATTAAACACGAACCGGTCAAGTGTTAAGATAACCTAACAGATCGATAACAAGCTTAACATATTTTATCACAGTGAGATCTTAATATAAAGGGCAGATTAACATATCAAGCAAACATGTAAGAAACAAGATAGCTAAATCAGGTAAGATCGGTTGAAAACCCAATACTACTCTAATGGCAATCATGAGACAGGACAGATATTACGATTCTAGATAAGGCTTAGTAGGTCAAACTCAACCGATGCAGCACTAAGCATAAAAAGAAGCATAAGATCTAAAAAAGTCTATGAAAGCCTTTCGAGATGGTGGATACACTATACAATCCAAGTCGACGTCGATATCTAACCCTATCGGTTGTTGTCTGGTAACAGATGCTAACCGATTAGGGTTAGACAGCAATATCAGTCTAGATTATATAGCATATATGATAACTCGACAATTTACGTAAATAGGATTAGAGTGTCATAAAGATGGAAGCACTAATCCCGAGAGCACAAGCCGCCATAACAAACTTTACCTCTCGTCGAAGATCGAAACCGATGCAACCCAACTCGAAAGCAAGAACTCGTCGAAGTAATTGAAAAGAAAAAAGGTGGCGATGCGCCGAAGTTGTATTGAACTGATTGTTTTTTTCGTTTATAGGTTCTTGGGTCATATTTATACCCAGAGACATGGTATGTTCTTGTCGAACATGATTCCTATCTCTATTACAATTCAAATTACAGATAAGTCCCCTAGGCGGACTCTTACCGGTACAATCTATAAAGAAATTATTTAAAACAACCTAATTAATAGATACAATTACCTTTTTGGACTCTATCCATGTACGGCAATCCTGAAGGGTTACGCGGAGGCTACGCTAGCCGAAAACAAAAACTTATCTACCGCGCAAACAAGGAACACTTGCAAGTAATGGCCGATAGATCGTTACCGATTGAAGTATGCAACGGAAACAGCCAATCAGGGCTATCCGATCTGGAACTGTGCAGCCGATTCCCGGCGACAGCCGATTCAGCAATCAGCCGATTCGCTGATGCCGCAGCTGATCCGAGTCGTCCGACCGCGTTCTCGTCGCCAATCTGCCACAGTTGCCTCGCTCCGATTGCAGCCGATTCGTAGCCGATCAACAGCGCACAATGTAGCAGTGCCTTTACCGGTATCCACACGTCCGGGGACAAAACGCCGAACACCTGTGTGCTAGCACGCGATGCAAGGCTAGTGTTTTGGCTCGAAGGTGGGGAGGGTTTTCGTGGAGATTGATCTCGCCGACTTGTTGCGCCAAATCAGATTGATTCGGTTCAATTGCGATTGAATTGATGATGTGGCATCTCTCCACCCCTCGCCCCTTTATATAGAGTTGGCCTACTGGGACTAGTGGCCGATCAGGACTCTATTTTGAATCGGATCTGATCCGTGTCTCATAGAGTTGGCCGCCCATACGTTGTAAGCCCATAGGACTCTATCCGATCGGATCCCTATCTGATCGAGCCGTATCCGAGTCCAACTCGAATGCCTGTTCTTATCCCCTTAAGCGTGCGACCCTGTAGGTTCAGGTATACTTGGTTTCGGCTATAGTCTAACTTAGCCGATCGTCGGCTCGAGTCCAACTCAGCCGACCTCAATAGCGGAGACTAGCAGCACATATTGACACCATAGTATACAAGAATATAATATCGGCTCGAACCCGTAATGTGTACACAAATCCCTTTGCCTCACGATACCAATTAAGCTATAGGCAAGATGTGTGCCATCCCTTCAATAGCTTAACCATTCACTCGAACTGTAATGGATTATCTGTCTGTTGATTGACTCCTCAATCAACTTAGCAGGGCCATGCATTTCCATAATCCATTACCTCGAGGGGCCAGAGATATCTCTCCCAAAGGAGGGGCAAATTCCATCTTGATCACTCACATCCCACTCCATGTTTCATAGCAAACCCAAAATCTACCTTTATAACTACCCAGTCACGAAATAGCGTTTGGTAGTCCCAAAGTAGGCTACTACACATGTTGGAATCCATGGTGATCTCAGGTCTAAGGACTTTGTGCCACACTACCTGAGACCAACTAATGGCAGATTAATTCCTGCAGTGTCTTATGGTGGGTCTATCCAACAATGTGTTCTCTAACACATGTGTCCATGTTTATTGATTTGGTATCTCCATACCCATGATCTATGAGACATGATCATCAATCAATAAACATGCCGATCTTAGAGTCATATTTGTTCCAACAATATGACGTATGATCAGGGATCATTTAGAAATAGATTCATACATATAGAGTCTCATAAATAAGTCACGTACATATTTATCAATACAAGATGTCTATTTCATGGAACTGAATAACACTTTATTCATAAATACATAAACATTGACCATGATATCCAACATCTCCATGTTGCCTCTAGGGCATATCACTAACAAATCCTCATGAAGCACTTCAAATGAATCCGATGATGATTCCAATGCACTTTTACCGGGATCGGCTACATCGGCTTTCCTTATCGGAATTGGCTATGTCGGCTGTCCTTGTCCGACTCTGTCTTAGCCGATGAACACCTTAACCGATTTGGTCTCAGCCAATGCGCACTCTGTCTTCAAGAACCACGATCTTCTCTAAATTCGCTTCGGCTTTAATTCCAAATCGATGGTTGGCTTACCAAATTTGATCATTAACACTTAATATCGCTCGGTGTTATCAACCGTACCGATTGGTAATATCAAGTGGAACTAAAAGATTCATCAGCATTAGTCTCGGTTGGTGCTACCAACCGATACTAAAGATGTATTTTTAGTACCGGTTGATAACACCAACCGGGATAAATATGCTTTTAGGAACTTAGGTTTTTAGAACCAGTACTAAAACATCTTTAGTACCATTCTTAATCCATTCGAGCTATTTGTGTGTTTAGGGTTTAGAATAAAAGATGAGTTCTTTTAGTAGTGATAGAAATGTTGGATCCACCCTTACTATTTAAATCTTTCATACCATAATTTTCAATTGAAAGAATAATCTCGTGCAACGGTGCACTTAATCAAATTAAGTTAGTACCGTTGAAAAAATTAGTAATACGACGCTATATATAAATAGAGATTACACTTAGAGACGGAACGGGGGCAGCACGGGACACGACGCCCTATGCCGCAAAATATTTTTAGATCTCCGATCGTTGGCTTGTAGAAAAAAATCATAGGACTATTATTTCCTACTATTTATCATTTTGTTTTTTACAAATAACAAGATGCATTTTTTCTAAGTTAATTCGACTTATCCTTACTCTTTCAGACTCAACTGCATCAGAATGAGCATTTTCTGCAATAAAGCATGTCAAGACAAGGCTTCGAAATAAAATAGAAGATATATTTTTGAGAGATTGTTTAGGAATCTATATTAAGAATTAAGTGACAATACAATTCACAACAGATAACATTATACATGATTTATATGCTATGAAGACGCACAAATTGTGGCTCAAATGAAAAAAACAAGTTTTTTATCCTCTTTTACCAAAGAATCATTTATATGTGATGTAAAAAAACTATGATTATATAGATATTTATATTATATATATACACTTTGCTGGTCTTTTTATTTTATCTAGTAAAATTAAGGGCATCTTTCTCATTTTGTTGGTTCGGTCATTGATTACACTCCCACACGTACACGTCGGTCTCGTACGAACCCATAGAGTTCGCTGGCCTTAGTAGCAACGCATGACGTCGGCGATGACGATTGTGAAACGAGCGCCCGTGTACGCCCGACGCGCGGGGGCGCGCACTTGGCTTGAAGATTCCGAACAATTCCTATTCTAATGTCCAAGCTATCTCCTCTACCCTGGCGGTATATTCGGCGCGCTGTCTCGTGCCGCCAGCCGAGAAAGGAAAACGGGATCATGCATTTAACGGCTCGCGTTCACATTACGTGTGCAAATCCGGCCAAGTGGACGGACGCACGTCTCGCAAATGCATGCGACAGGTTCAGCATATCTCGCGTTTTCGCGTGGTTTGCACTTTGCACACGCCATGCCCCTCCACCGAGGCGTATTATATGCATGTGTTGGACAAACTACAAATTCCAATTCTTTTCTTGCTGGTCAAGTATTAATTCAAGGAAGACATTGCTTTCTTTAGCTAGGTCAGGAGGTGCAGAGCACATGGCCATGTACTTCAGTTTCCAATGGCAGTCAACCTTGTTATAAATATAAATATTTATAGTGAATGTAGTATATGCTGGTGTTACAACGGTACATATGAATAACCATTGGCAGTGACGTCAACGGGGTTGACGTGGCCACCACTCTTCTCGCCTTGAACTGCTTAAATTTGTTTCCAAGAGCTAGCATGCTTTACATGAACGTTAATTTTAATACTCCGTTCATTCATATTACATATCGTTTTAATTTTTTAAAAAATTTAAGTTTAATCAAATTTATAAAAAATATTTAGCAATATCTAAAACATCAATTAGTTTCACTAAATTTACAATTGAATATATTTTTGGTTCGTTAAATTTAGAATTGAATATATTTTGGTAATATATTTATTTTATTTTGTATTGAAAATATTACTTTTTTATAAACTGAGTCCAACTTAAATAAATTTGATTTAAAAAAGTCAAAACGAAAATTGAGGAATTATGTCAATTAGCTTGTGGTGTTTGTATATTTTCTGACATACATAATCTCGCTTGTTCGGTTCTTCCATACTTTTTTCTTCTCATCCTTACTGAATATTCCTTTCACGTACTTCATTTTTTATGCGCATAATTGCTCTATATAATATGGTATTTCGTATTGACAATGGAATAGCTAGACCAATTCTATCTCGGGCACTATTTGTTGACTTGGCAGTAACAGAGTAATCTATGGGCGTAAGCTCTTTGTCTTGCTTTTTTGTCACGCCTTTGCGAGTTGTATGAAGTAGTTTATCAATTCAAAGTTTGTTAGGTCAGTTTGATCTCAAAATCTTCGAGCAAGTTATATAATTCTTGCAGCAATTTTAATAATCCCAACGTCATATAATATTGTCCAGAGGGAGTACGTACTGAATTAAACCCCATCGAACAACACATACAGTGAATTACTACCAAAAAAATCTTAATTTTATAATAACATATATATATATATTGTGATTTACTTTATATTTGTTTACAATAATAAATTCAAATACAATTATGTTTTAAAATTAATTCAAAGACAATTGGTCGGAGAGACTTCAATAAATTTTTTATTTCCTTTTATCAACATGACATAGCATGTATTTTAAGGCTAAAAATTCTTTTGAATTTAAACATGTAAATTACTTTAAAAATATCATTTATCCTGTATGGTATGTAAAACATCTAATACATTTTGTGAGCAATACAAACAATAATTGGCGCACGGAAAATAGTATTATAATTTGTATAAATTCAATTTTTGTTCTTGCAACATCCTCCGTTTTGCAACAGCTCCAATTTATTTAGGTTTAATATATGCTAATATACAACTGAAAGTTTTTTATAGATACTTTTGAAGTAAAATATAAATTTTAAAAATTCAAATTAAATTGCATCCATGGTTTATGTACTTGAATTTTAAAATTAGTAAAAAATTAGAAAATTCATAAAGAAATACTTGTTGCACATTGGGAAAAAATGAATTTACATAAATTTGATTCAACCGAAATAATGTTTAATTTTATCTTAAATTTTGATTTTATTCAGATTCAAGCATTATTTTTAAGTAGTCAAAATATATTTTATGTTCCTTCAAAAAAATTTTGTTTTTAATGATCCATACGAGGTGATAAATTTTTGATTAGTTTTATTGGGACATATGTACTAATTTTTGTTGGAATAATATATGTTCTCAGCACTACATAACATTGCCACATCAGTGCCTTGTCATTAATATCACTTCAAATTTAGTCAAAAGATGAAAAATAAACATTATAGAAAGTTTAAGAACACATAGCATCCGGTTAAAGTTTAGGGGCGGGTTTTTGACGTTAAGGGATACACAATGGACCTTTTGCTTAAAAGAATATATTAGTGATCAGGAAATACTTTCTTCATGTCCCAGATGCACATGAATCTGCAGGAAAATGGAAACAGTCCACTTTGCCTTCATCAACTATGAGCACAGTTCTATTCGTATCCTTCAACCATAAAACCAGGTTGTCCATTATAGGGATTGACAATAATATTTATATGGTGCACGAGATCAAGCAGCGATGTGTCATGCTCAGAAATTTAGCCAAAACTTTAGATTATTTTGTGTATAAATCTCTGTCTAGGAATCAATCAGAGTACACAAAATGATAAATCGATAAATCAATACATAGATCCAAATGTAAATAAAGTGTAAATACTTACAGTCGAGACACTTAGTCCTCACATAAAAAAAAGTGGCAGCGAAAAAGACGATCCTAACAGGGCTTCAGCTCCACTCCATAGGCAAAACTCAACTGGGTATGAGCCTTGGTCTTCTAATTTCATCTTCAACTCAGAGGCACTACACTTCTAGAAAGAGAGAAAGATAACAAGGCTGAGTACAACCATCGTAGTCAGCAAGCCACACCAATGATACAAACGTGCAAGGAGAGACAAAGAGAGGCTTCTGGCTATTTGCATAAATGTGGTTGTAAACATTTATAGTTTAAAACAGAAAAACAATTGATGTTGATTGATTAAGTCAAAGTTGATTCTTCACTGAACAACGCTACACCACGTTGAGCAGGCCCAACCATCCCACCTGAACTAAACCAGTTTATTAATCGAAGTTAATTAATAGTGTGGGACTAATCACGGTGAAGCTGATCGATCGCCCATAACTGCGGGCATGACTATTCGAATAATTTTACTCTGATCAGAGGTATACAACTATACATGCAAGACACGATTCCACACATATTGCCATGCCCCAAAGTACCACCATGGTACTGCAAAGGGGGAAATTGTGACAAGACCCTTCGCATAACCCTTCCTAACCAAGCGATACCACATTGCAGGTTTCTCCTCTACCCATAAATACAGGGTAGGCAGCCCCTCTTGTGCCTAGGTGAATCCGGAAGCCGCAGAAGCCTTGCTCGGCACATTCAAACTCCATCATGCTCACCCATGCATGGGTACATTAGATAGGGAAAAACTACACTACAAGTCCAGCAGTTGCCTATTCTTGCTTGTAGTATGTATAATTCTTCTAGGATTTTTCACGAACCGGTCCTTAATTGCCATGGATGCGACAAGCAAAAACATGCACCCACAGCCCACAATTATGTCACATTTTAGCTATATAATGATGACCAATAAAGATGGACAGATGTCTCGAGCTCACAACTCGTCAGATAATAAAATAATTAATGTGATTATCCCATTAAGTGAGCTAGTGGTAATTAAGCATGGCTAAGCATATATAGTTCTAGCAAGGTCACATAAGTGACGCGAGATAATCAAATTATCACCCAGGTTTGACAAAGGATGGATATCAAGTAAACATGGCACAAGCAAGCAAATAGGTAGTCCCAGTTCTCATGTAATTAGTAAAACATGCAATTTATTTGCAAACGATAAAACATTTTATAATGTAGGCTCAATATGCTTCAAGGGGGAATGTGTGATTTGCCTTGCTTCTTCAAAAAATCATTCGAACTCTTTTCCTCATGAGCACAAACTTTAGAAACGTTGGAATCTACGCACTGACACGTAAAATGAGGAAAAATTCTAATAAAAACCAAATAAACAGTACATGAAAAGTAAGCAAACATGTAGATCTCAATTTTAGAAGAATTTTACAAGTTGAATGGCCCAATTTGGAGTTTGTATAAATTAGATATGAATTTTAGAAGTTTTAACTCATTTAAATGAATTTCTAGAAATTAAATTGATTTATTGCATAATTATTATTTATTTTCACAATGGAAAAGGAGTTTTATTGTGTCAGTGATGGGAGTGGCGCCGACACACGATCCCCATGCGTCGGCGGGTCAAAGGCGGGTCCACGGTAGACCGAGTCCACGCACGGCCGAAACACGCATCCACCACGTGGCACACATGTGGCTGCCACGGGGGATGGGCGTGTCGACATGGCATCGACGCGACATGAGCAGGTATACTACGTGGCGCACACGTGGCACCGACAAGGCACCTACATGGCTGCCATATAGATGGCCTCATGGACGGCCCCGATCTACCTAGCGGCAGATCGGACGGTCACGGGGAAAAGGGGTGGCACCCGCCGGCCGACCGGCCAGTAGGCGGCGGCACCTGGCCCGATGGTCGGGCGGCGGCAGCCACCGGCGCCCAGGAAGCGGCGAAGGAGGGCGGGGATGTCCTTACCAAGTGCACATGGCAATGAGGAGGCGACGGGACGGCGGCCTAAGGGGTGGACGGCGGCCGGTCGCAAGGCGACGATGATGTGGGCAACGGTCTGGCTGCTCCCGGCGAAGACGGAATGGTGGCCGAGGTTCGGCTTGGTACCACGGAGCCAAAGGAGGAGCTGGCGATGCCTGGCAACGGTTCAACTGCCGGTAGTAGGCGGTTGGAGGCGAGGAAGGCGGTGACGGCTTTGGGCGCACGGTGATAGACTGGCTCTGATGACGGGCGATGCTTGGGAAGGGGCTGAGGGGGTGAGGCGATGTGCGGCGAAGCCGGCGATGATGGCGGCACGGCATGACGTGGTCTCTCACGGAGACAAGAGGCGGCCGGAGGCGGCAATGGCGGCAACGACTTGGGTTGCCTGGGAAAAGGGCGACCCGATGGCGGTAGGGGGAATATGGTTGGCCGCCAGGGCTACTATCGGCACGGCGATGCCAATGGCGCAAGCGGCATGGGCGGCAGTGGCTAGAACGACGGTGGCGCATGTTGGAATATGGCGGTGGCCGGGAAGCTCGGGTTTGCGAAGGTGATGACGTCCTGGCGGTGAATAGGAGGAGAGGAGTGGCGGCCCAGGTAACGCGGGGCACGACAAAGTCGAAGGCGGCTCTTGCACTGTGCGGTGGTGGCTAGAGCGGCGACGGCATACAGCCAAAGTACGACGACGAGTGGTGGAGAGAGGGAGTGGCGTGGAGAGCGCAAGGGAGGGAACGACGAGCACAGGGAGTTGGGGGGAATGGTAGAGGGGAGCTCGGGAGGTGGCGAAGAGGCCGGAAGAGCCGGTGGAATGGGGCGGTGACATGGGCGGAGGGAGTCAAGCCGACGCTGATTTGCCCGAGGGAGTGGAGGAAAAAGGTGGAGACGAGGAGAGTACCGCGTCCATGCGCTAGGGCGCGTTGGCGCAACGGGGCGGCGTGGATTTGCCGGTAGAGTGGGGCGCGTCCATGGCGGCTGGCACAGCCGGAGGTAGGGGATGAGCCTGGCAGGTGGGCCCCACCTATCGTTGGGACAGGAGGAAGGAGGGACGCGAAATAGACTTCGCGAAAGGAGAGCGAACAAGGCAGCAGGCCGGCGGACTAGGCCGTGAGGGACGAGAGAGGAGGAAGGCAAAGTAGACTTCGGAGGGGAATGGGCAAAAAATAGCCATGGAACAGGGAAAGGATTTCTAATTGGCTTTTTATTTAATATAATTGATTAAATAAACTTTGTATTATTAAAATTACTTCTTGAGCTCCGAAAATTCACGGAAATTTTTAGAGAGTACTTTAGGGCTTGGAGAATATTACAAAAATATTTCCAGCCATGAATTTTAAAGGAAATTTCACTTTTCTCATTAATTTCACTTGATAATTTATTTTAACTTTTAATATAATTTCTAGAAATGTATTATTGAATTATTTTTAATCCTAATCGAAAATCGAGGCGTGACAAGATGTGACATAGGGATTATACCGGTTCAGGCCTTTGAAGATAGGTAATACCCTAGTCCAGTTGTGCAGATTGGATCTATGTCAAAGATTTAAAATAGCATGTAGCGTTCTCCCTAATTAGGGTTTCCATGCCTCCTTATGTAAACCTCGAGGAACCGGCTAAGAATGGTACGGTATCCCTTATAATCTGGATATTTATCACTTATTTATGTGGGATAAGATTTACAGCCTTATCTTTAAAACTTTCTTAGATTACAATTTAGGCACATGGGCCTAGGGTACTTGGCCCACCCTATACTAAAGACCGGAAGCCTACTATAAGGTACCCGGGTACCGTGCACCCCATAGTAGCCCCTGAGTACTAAGCTTGGCTCTGATTCTTCTCATTGCCGATGTCATGGAAAAAGGAACAAGACAAGCTAACTACTCAAGCCCGAATGCCTCCGAGTAATACTTTGTAGCCGAGTAATTAGACCATTGGGGAGGTGTCATAAACTTTGGCTGGCCAAACAAAGCGTCTTCTGGCTCCATAAATAATGACCTAAGCTAGTTGAACCTTACCTAAATCTCCAATTCGAGCACGGTAACCACACCCCTTCATCTTCCTCGTTGTGCCCCCTCACCTCCCGTCGCAAGGGTTTCTAAGATATGAAGCCTAAGAATCTCTTTAGCTTCAAATCCAAAAGCCTCAATCCATCCAGATCCAGATTCCCCAAACCCTTCCACTTCATCATGTTGCATTCGTCAGGAGAATCTATGCCTCCGCTGGATCTCAATCTTTCATGGACTTCGTCCATAGTGACCGAGTCCGACCTACTGCAAGCCGTGGAAGATGGAGTTCTTCCAACTCAATAACTCATCGAGCGGCGACCCGCTGGCAAGGAATTCCCCACCCCCAACACCGATGAGATTGTAGTCTTCCTCCCATTTTTCTCCCACAGAATGGGACTTCCGACGAGCAACTTTCTCCGTGGTATCCTTCATTACTATGGTATCAATCTCCATCACCTCAATCCCAACTCCATCCTTCAAATGGTCATCTTTATGCATCTATGTGAGACGCATTCTGGAGTCCACCCCCATTTTGCACTATTCCACTACCTTTACCATGTCAAAGCGTAGCCATCCAAGAAGCATCGCTATGTCATCGGTGGCGGCAGAATCCAACTCTGATTGGAGAAGAAGCAAGAATTCTTTGAGCTCCTACTTCGTTCCTTGAACAAAGGATGGCTGTCATAGTGGTTTTATTGCACCAACCTGCTCCCCAGTTAACCCCCATCCACAAGCCACACTCCTGTGGTGAAGGATTGTTGGTTCTCTCTCCTGATTGGGGATGATATGGAGCAAGTCAAGGGCATGCCGAAGGGAACCCGATTTCTTCATAAGGAGGGTCTCACCGGAGGCGCTGTAGCTTGCAACTTTGTTGTCAGGAAAGTGCAACCACTGAAGAAGCGTATGCATTTGGCTTGGGAATACACATTTGGGAACGATCCAACTCGAGAGACTCCTTGACCATATGATAAAGACAAAGTAGCAAGAAGAATATCTAACATCATTAAGCCAGGTACTCCAATAAGCATTGAAGGATGCCCAAAGCCTCTGCACCATAAGGCGAATCATCCCATGGTAAGGAATCGTGAAATGCTTCGATTCCGTCTTGAGAGTAGAATACTCATCATCAAATCTGTGATTGCAGGGAGCCGAGTCATTTCATTCCCTCACTCCTCTGCCACATAGCACGATGAAGCACCCAGTGTCCAGCGTCTCAAAGGAAGAACCTCCGCCCAAACAACCGAGCGACTGGTGGGCCCAAAGTGGTGAATGAAACCGCGCGCCTCAAGCCTAAACTGGCTCCATTTGGGAAAGGGAAACAAGCAGTCAGAGTAGTCGACTCAACCCCAAGCACCATTGTTGGTATTTCTTACGGTCACAGAAAAATCCACAAGCGCACGAAAAACTGTTGTAGCACTTCATTCGGGAGTATTCTATGGTATCGAATTTCCCAGGGAATGTGTGCGAATTATCTCTGGGTCAGGTTCATCCAAGGAC
Organism: Oryza australiensis; assembly: GCA_019925245.2. Lineage (NCBI taxonomy): Eukaryota > Viridiplantae > Streptophyta > Magnoliopsida > Poales > Poaceae > Oryza > Oryza australiensis. Next base: position 206,511 of record JAIFGZ020000447.1, read on the forward strand.
ACCAAGAATATGCAGGCGAGGGTATAGAGAGGATTTCTATGGTTGTGGCTCTAGATAGACGGTAATTGCCTTACTCTAATTACTTACTTTGGGCATCGGCTTACACTCGGTCTGCCGAGTGACTCTGGCTGTTGACGGCCCTTAACTGCCGAAACCAAAGAGAAAGAAAACGATGAGTGGGAAGAAGTCAGAGACAGATTCTGTCTCGCTTTCTTCCCGCTAACCCATATCACATCTCTACGAGTAGAAGTTCTCAGTTTTCAACAGAATGAGGAGACTATAGGTGCACCCTGGGCTTGGTTCCTAACTCTAATCCAATCCAGCCCTGACTTGTCTTTACCCGACCATGTGTTGTTGCAACATTTCTGGTCAGGTCTTGGCAAGGAATCTGCCATATACCTTGACATCATAGCAGGCGGTTCTTTCTCACATAAAACTCCGACGGAAGGAACGGAAATCCTATCTTAGAGAATACCACCTTCATCGAAGAATATCGTGAACAACCGCCGGAAGAAGACAAGGTAAGCGATGAGGACCATTCTCAAGCCGAATCTGATCCTTTACCATTTACATCGAAAGATCCGGTTGTAGAATCCTCACCCGAACCAGAGACACCGAAGGAGGAAGAAATTCATGCTTTGGAGTTTCCTTTCATATTCTAGGACAATCTTTTCGAAGATTATAGAAACACCTCGAATTTCTTATGCAAAAAGAGACCATCGGTTCCAGTTTCTCCTCCTGTGCCTCTCAAGGATAAATTACTTAGGGAGACCGTGAAGAAGCTAACATCCATTATAAGCCATGAATGGTTCGAGGAGTGTGAGCTGTCGTCCGATGTAATTCAGATTAGTTCACCTTCGTCAACAATTCACTGCAACATAAGGGGAACTCTGGTTAAGGTCCTCTACAATCCCATCGTTGGGGCCAATATCATGTCTGATTCCCTTGCGTTCACACTTCTGGGTGACGAACCTTTGACCCTGTCCAATAAAACTTTCAAAACTCCTTCTGGAGGTATTCTAGAAAGTTATGGGATTTTGCAGAACATGACTATAAATCACGAGAATCTTGAGGCAATCCTAGACTTTCATGTGTTCGAAGTTCTAGACTTTGACATTCTGATCGGGCATCCTTTTGAGAAGCTTTTCTTAGATGCACTGACAATAGGAGTCCTCAACATCAAACTTGGGTGAGAATGATTTTCCATTCATATTTCTAGAGCCATGAATACCATAGCTGAACCCTCTCCCGAGTATAAGCCTATCGAGGAGTTTTTGGAGGTTTGTCCTTTTGAATCCCCAGAATCCATCCTTGAGAAAGAAGCTCACTTCTTAACTCAAGAAATAGATGATTATGAAGAGACAATCAAGATTCCCAAAAATGAACCACCATCACAACCTCCGATAGAGCTAAAACCCTTATCATCTGGCCTTCGATACTCTTTTCTCCACGGAGATACGGAATCGCCTGCCTTTATCAGTAACAAGCTTTTCGAGGATGAAACTTCCAAACTTATCTCCATCTTAGAAAAGTATCAATCTGTTCTAGGCTACTCACTCCATGACCTCAAAGGGATAAGTCCCACTCTCTGTACGCATCGCATCCCTACTGATCCAACTCTCACGTCATCTAGGGAACCTCAACAGAGGTTGAATAATGCGATGAGAGAAGTGGTGAAGAAAGAGGTCTTGAAACTCCTTCATGCCTGGATAATTTATCCCGTTCCCTATAGTGAGTGGGTTAGCCCAGTCCATGTGGTGCCAAAGAATGGGGTATGATGGTCGTTGCAAATTCTCAAAATGAATTAATTCCACAATGAAGTGTCATGGGATGGAGAATGTGTATTGACTACCAGAATCTCAACAAGGCAACTAAGAACGATCACTTTTCGCTTCCTTTCATCGATGAGATGTTAGAGCAGTTAGCCAATCATTCTTTCTTTTGTTTCCTTGATGGGTATTCTAGCTATCATCAAATTCCCATCCATCCTGACGACCAAAGTAAGACCACTTTCACATGTCACTATGGAATGTATGCCTATCGCAGGATGTCTTTCGGGTTGTGTAATGCACCCGCATCGTTCCAAAGGTGCATGTTGCCTATCTTCTCAGACATGATTGAGTAAATCATGGAAGTTTTCATGGACGATTTCTCCGTCTATGGAAAACTTTTGATCATTATCTCAAGAATTTAGATAAGGTCTTACAAAGGTGCAAGGATCCCAAGGTAGGATAGAGCACGAGATGCCCATGATGCACAGGACCCGAAGGATCTCTATGTACTTTTCAGATGTTGTTTGTACTTGCTTTTTAGCCTAAGTCTTAGCATTCCTGGCCTCCAAATCCTCTTGTAACTGCCCTCCTTCAGCTATAAAAGGGAGGGCAGGACGAACAGGCAAGGGGGATCGCCTTCTGAGAACTCTTCTCTAAACTCTAGTCTTTGGAAGCAAGATCAAATCCCTAGAGCCCACAAGAACTATCTCCATTGTAATCCTTGTTCATACACCACCCCAACAAAGAACACTGGACATAGGCCTATTATCCTCCGGGAGGGCTGAACCAGTATAAAATCTCTTGTCTCCTGGCTTGTTTGATACCCGAGTCGACCATCGGATCCATTGGTGAGATGCCCCAACCACTCTCTTTCACCTCCTTGGGTAACCCCCTTGGAGGACTACCAGCCATCCCGCCAACAGTTGGCGCACCAGGTAGGTGCGCTTCTTCGCCATTTCAAGCGATCCAATGGCTTTTTTCTTCTCCACCAACTTCACGGCACCCGCTAGGATGACATTCATCTTCGGGAGCTTGGTATTCCGTGCTAATGACTTCAGCCGCCTCACCCTCTTGCAGGAGGCCTTTGGTGAGCTGGAGTGCATGATCGCGCAATGACACGTGATGGGGAGGCCGAGGCGTTCGGCTCCATGTCCCGCTACCTCGACTCCCACGGTCCGCCCGGCCATGAAGGCTTGGCGGCCCAAGCCCCTGACTGCCCACTCGACGGTCTTGAGGGCAGATTCCACATGGACCCTGGTCGAGCGTCCAGGATGGCACCGCTCTGCGCGTCTGGCTTCCACACCATGGGAGGTGCCTTCACCTGCTTCGTTCGGTGCTAGACGTGCTCCCACGCTCTCCGGTGCAACAAGCCTCAAGAAGCTCGTACGCCACGCTTCACCTCTTCGCACGGAGCCAGCCAAATGGCCGTGTAGGCCGGAATTTGTCCCTGGCAACCACTAGCCAGCAAACTATGTCCTCATGGTGGATGCGGTTTCTAACGATGAGGTCACAGGCTCTTAGGAGTCCGATGACCATCGCAACACCCATCGTCACCGCAAGGCAGGTCGAGGTGCGCGATGCGAGCAGGCTCAGCACCCTCGCGTCCAACCACGGAGCCTGGAGCCCGACTTCACCATGGAGTTCGAGGGGCATCAGTTTTTTCAGATGCCTGCGGCTAACTTGGTGGCCATTGAGCATATGCTCGTCACCCTTCCCGACTCTACGGAGGTGCGAAAGGCGATGGCCATAACCTAGGCGGTTGTCGCTCAGCTCAACGTCCCGGGCCCGTCTGAGCACCTCCCACGGAGTGCTCATCGATCGAGGTCTCAGCAGCAGCATAGCGCGAGCCACTCCGCTTGTCCACACGACACCATTAACCAAGCTGCGAAGGCCAGGGTTGTCCTCGCTAGCTCTGTCGGTGGCCAGAAGAGTGCCCGAACATCAAAGCACTAGGGCAGTTCCTACACTAGTGACATGCACGAGATCAAAGAGCAAAAGGTCGATGTCCGCAACACCATCGAGCACCGTGAATGCGTCGTTGGCGCCGAGGCCGCGCCATGACACAACGGGTTCTCGGCCTTTACCGCCAATCTCCATCAGGTGATGTGGCCCAAGGGGTTTCGCCCGGCTAGAATTGATCCCTATGACGCAAGACTGATCCCACTCTATGGCTTCAGCTCTATTGCATGGCTGTCCGGGCAGCTAGTGGTGACACTCACGTGATGGCCAACTACCTCCCCTGTCATGCTAGCACCGACCGCCATCAGTTGGCTCGCAGGGCTTCCAGAGAGCTCCATCGACTCTTGGGACGAACTCTGTGATGCCTTCGTTGCCAACTACCAGGGCACCTGGCAGTGCCCGACCTCTCTAGCTACGACCTCCGACAGTCCGGCAGGGGTCGACGAATCGATCCGGGACTACATTCGACATTTCTCAGAGCGCCGCAACACTGTCACGAGAATCACAGACGACGACGTCATGCGCATCTTCTCTGAGGGCCTCCGAAATCCCTCCCAATTATTCTGATACCTGGTCATGAACCGGTCGACTTCTCCCGCTGACATGATCTTCACCGTCGAGCGTTTCGCTGACGCTGAGGATGCTGAGCGGGAGGAAATGCTCGTCCCGAAGCGTCGTATTCAGAGGGAGTCCCGTGGAAAGGAGCTGGTCGAGCCTGACCGCCACTCCCCGAGGAGGACGGATCGCCAAGCACCTGGGCAGCCTCGGCGGGATAAGGCGAAGCGAAAGCCGAACCGCGAGGTCGCGGCCACCGACAGGCCTAGATCGAGGGGAGAGACCTCGGGCGAGTCAGTTTAGGAGGCATTGGACAAGTCGTGTTTCCTGCATCCTGTGGAGATTATGGCAATCGAATACCCACATGGCAAGCTTATCCGATTGGTAATAAGGATAGGTTACGCCTACTAATTATGTAAACCGGCTATGACTTGGGTGTTACGTTGCCGATTAGATAATGCAACGGCTCATAGTCATAACTTGGTAAGATTGAGGAAACCGCTTAGAGTAAGATAGGGTTTCCGGTTTGTAAGCCCGCCCCCCAAGACTATATAAGGGGGGTAAGGGGCGTCCCTTGAGGGATATGAGATATCAGCTTTAGATTCAGACATATGCAACACAAGAGCAACAGATCATGAGATCAATAAACACTCGGCGGATCGAATCTCCGAAACAGAAGTAGGGTATTACCTCATGAGAGGGCCTGAACTTGTCTAAACCTTGTTTTCTACTTAACCCATCGAGCTTAGCAATCTTGACTGCACCACCAAATTTCTATTGCCGAAACCAAGTTTCGATAGTTGGCGCGCCAGGTAGGAGCTCGCGTGTCAAGATTTCTTCTTCAATCTCGTCGGCAAGTGCGATGGGATCTTCATCAGGCATCGACGACTTCGCCGCCAAAGGATTCAACAAGCTCTCCTTCCCCGACTCGGACTCGGACCAGTCGGGAGGGGAAACCTGCTCTGATGAGGACATCACTCCTTCGGATATACATAACAACCCTCCATTGGACATTCAAGGTCCAATCACAAGAGCTCGCACGAAACAATTGAATTTACATAGCTCGTTCCTAAGTTTCTCTTTATATGATTTTGAGAATAGATTGCTACCTAATGATTATATTATAATTAGGCATGATGGAGAAGACAAGGAGACACTTAGAGAGGGGCTTAGAGGCGTGGAGGACCAGCAAGGGAGTTCAAGTCAAGGTGAAGGCCCAAACCAAGTCGACTTCGAGTATGTTTCGGAGTCCAGGACAAGTCTGAACTAAAACGGGTGCCCAGGTCGCATACGTGCATGGATTGGGGCGTTCTTTATATGGATGGAAAGCTAAGAAGATAATATTTCTAATGGTTTTGGTCCCAAGTCTAAATTCATCATAAGTCATCGGAAATCGACCGAGCAAGTTGACGTCCAGAATCTATCCCGGTGTTGCGTCATCGTATTTGGGCCTTTGGGCCATGTATCGTGTGGGAACCCATTAGGGTTTTGTCCAGGGGTCTTTGCACGCTCCTAAACTCCATATATTCATAGCCGTCACTACTTTTAGGGTTTGGGGTTTTGCTTAGATTAATCTGTCAAGAACAGTTTCGCCGTTCCTTCGGTTTGTGAGACCCCAACTTGTGAGTTTAATCATGTATTCGCAATTTTGGTTGCAATCTTTCTTGTTCTTGTTTGTGTTCTTCGATTCGCAAGCAGGGATTTGCCTTCTTGGCAAGGTCGACCATGCCACGCTGGTTGATAACCTGAGGAGACGTGGTGCTGCCATTGCGAGGCTCAAGAGCGTGTATTCGTTCAGAAGCTGGATCGACTTGTGTCGCGACTCCACCAAATCGAGTAATTATCAGAACCTCTTGGAAGATCGGGACCCTTGTCCACATCAAGTGGTATCAGAGCTTTAGGTTTACCGTCAGGTTCGCTCTTACCCTAGATTAGTTTTTGATTTCGTCGTTATCCTAGAGTCTACAGAAAAGCCAAACAAAATTTTAGTCGATAGTTTTCCCCATCCCAGACAGTGTTTTGCCCTTGCATAATTCAATTCCAGAGTCCGTAGTGTTGAGTCAGAGTCCTAGTTTAAGTTCTTTGTTGCTGGTTTAGTGCGTGTTTTAGTATAGTCGTGTGTTTTCTCTTGTAACCCTAGCCGCCACCTTTCATCCTATGTGCTAGGGTTCATCATTTGAAAACTGTTTCTGCCATCATAAGCACCAACCAAGATCACCACACAACGCTAGAACACTTTTCCGTACTCCGCTGCCACCATATCCATCTCCACCATAAAACCGATTTGGTTGTATTTTCTTCTCAAAAACCTAGTCGGAAGCCCAAACTTCAAACAACCATAACTTTCGTATACGGATTCGAAATCAGGCAAAATTTAACTTTTCGGACAAGAGAAAAAATTTTTACATCCGTTGGCGAAACAAGATTTCCGAAATTTGGCTTATAAAATTATCTGCTCAAGCTCTGAAGTTTCTGCATGTTCTTTCAAAGTTTCTACAGAAATTCCATAGGCCACATTTTAACTCCGTTTGAGCTGAAGCTTTGAGGTGTGCCTATTCTTGTACTCCTGGTTGAGAAAAAAAAGAAAAGAAAAAAATAAAAGAAAAAAAAGAAAAAAAGTTGATTTCTACTAGTGCTTCAGGCTCTCGATCTGCTCCGTTGAGCCTCTAGCCTTGCGCGGTATTAATGGTTTTGCTGAATCTCACCGAAGTTTGCCTTGTCCGTGTTTCCTTGCTTTCCTTGCTGTTACCCACTGTCATACTTGCTCCTTCCTTGTTACCACAACTTTTCTAGGACACAAATTGACCAGCAACTAAGGCGAGTAACTTCCGGACATATTTTTATTCAACATTACTATTTGTCATTGAATTGTGTACCACTCACATATATTTTTATATTGCCTTCCTAGCTCCACATACTACTTCCGGACAGCACAGGTTCTTGATCCTTGCAATCGCCGCCTACGCCTTTCTCCAGGTATGCTTTGCCTTTGCTTGTAAGAACCTTATAAGAGCTTGGTAAGGTGCACCACTTTGCTGAATTGTTGAGAGGCCCCACTACACCTACGTAGTAGATTATTAGGGATAACCTTCACTGTTTGTTGCTGTTTTTCTGTGTTTCGATGGCAGGTGACGGTGAGGAGAGGACTCCCAAGGATTTCAAGGAGTGTGTCAGTCAAGAGCAGCTACAATCTGTTGTAGAAAATGCTCACAAAGAGGTGAAGGAGGCAGTCAGCAGGGCTATCACTGAAGCCCTCATTGAACTTGATCTCGACAACTACATGGAGAGGTTGGACAAACGGGTGTCCACGCTTACTGATCGGGTTGCTGCATTAGAGACGCGACAACCAGCAAATGAAGATGTGAGCCACAACAACACCAAAGCTCATTTGCCAGAAGACACGGTGTATGATTCGAGTGGCAATATTGATGAACAAGCTACAAGGCAATCACAGTTACGATGTCGTCTTCGCACAAACCGCATAGGTATGGGTGGCGCTCCAAATCACCACCACCATCAAGGTAATAATAATCGTGCGGCCGATGATCCTTATGCTAAGGCTAAGTTTAAACTACCATCTTTTTCTGGTTATTATGATGCCAAGCGATACCTTGATTGGGAGATGACAGTAGAACAAAAGTTTAGTGCCCACCTTGTGCCTGAGCAACATAGAGTAAGACAAGCCACTAGTGAGTTTAAAGATTTTGCTATCATTTAGTGGACTGGGTTAGCTGCAGAGGGTGCTTTACCTACTACTTGGGAAAAACTTAAGGTAGCTATGCACGATAGATTTGTTCCTCCTTATCATAGAGATTTATGCAAGAAACTGATGCGTTTAGAGCAAGGGGATAAATCTGTACAGGATTACTATGGTGAGCTACAAAAGGGATTGATGCGTTGTAGCATAGTGGAGGGGACCGAGGATGCTATTTGTCGTTTTTATTCGGGTTTGAGGGTTGAAATTCAGAACATAGTTGATTATAAGGAATTTAACACTATCAACAAGTTGTTTCAGTTTGCTATGCTTGCAGAGAAGGAATTGCAGGGGCGTGATCAGTAGGGCAAGAACAAGGCAAGTACGTACACTCCGCGCACGACGCCACCTTCGGGGCTGACCAAGGCCACCTCTTTCCGGGCACCTCCACCAGCAAGCAAGCGACCAGCTGCGTCCGAAGTTTCTGCAACGCCAAAACCACCTCCCCCATGACCCATAGATTCAGGTAAAAGTTCTTCGTAGGTACCCGCCAAGAGTGCCACATCCGTTGCTTCGACGGGGCGCACTCCCAACATTCAGTGCCACCGCTGCCATGGATTTGGCCATGTGCAAAAAGATTGCCCTAGTCAACGGGCATACATTGCCACAGAAGATGGCTACATCAACACCTCCGACGTTGAAGATGAGGAAGAAGAAGAAGAAGTTGATGCGGAGGATGGTGAAGTCCTTGGACGTGAGGACACGGCAGCCTACATGAACATCATTGTACAGTAGGTGCTCAGCACACAGGTACATCAACCTGAGAGGTTGCAACGCCATAATCTTTTCCAGATTTTCTTCATCATCAACAATCGTCGTGCACGTGTGATCATTGATGGAGGTAGCTGCAATAATTTGGTGAGTTCTGACTTGATCAAGAAGCTTGGCTTGACCACACGCCCACACCCACATCCATAACATATCCAGTGGTTAAATGATTCTGGAAAAGCAAAGGTAACACGAGCTTGCAAAGTTTCATTTTCCATTGGTTCGTATGCCGATTCTGTTGATTGTGATGTGGTTTCTATGCAAGCTTGTTCACTTTTGTTGGGTCGTCCTTGGGAACATGATAATGATGCTACACACCATGGTAGAAGTAATAAATACACTTTTGTGCATAAAGGAAAGAAAATTACTTTGGTTCCTTTGACCCCTGCTGAAATTGTACAAGTTGATAAAGATCGAGCTGCTAGTTTGAAAGTTGTTGAATCCGAAAAGCAGCAAGTTGCTAAATCTGTTTTTCCACCTAAAAATAATAAGCAAACACCTAGTTCTAAGGCCAAGGGGATTAAATTGAAGGGTGGTGTTATGCTTGCAACAAAATGTGACCTTGCTGAAATTTCTGATGATGATATTTGCTATTCTTTGACATGCAAACAAGCTTTGCTTTCTTTAGATGATATTGCTAGCTCGATACCTCCTGCTGTCACTAACCTTTTGCAGGAGTATGATGACATTTTTTCAGAGGAGATACCCCCGGGGCTGCCACCTATGAGAGGGATAGAGCATCAAATTGACTTGATCCTGGGAGCAACATTGCCAAACCATGCTGCTTATCGAACCAACCCTGAGGAGACTAAGGAAATTCAGCAGCAAGTCCAAGACCTTTTGGATCGTGGGTATGTACGTGAAAGCCTTAGTCCTTGTGCAGTGCCTGTACTTTTGGTTCCTAAGAAAGATGGTACTTGGCGAATGTGTGTTGATTGTAGAGCCATCAATAATATTACTATTCGATATCGTCATCCTATTCCTAGGCTAGACGACATGCTTGATGAGTTGTGTGGTTCTGTTATTTTCACAAAGATTGACTTGCGTAGTGGCTACCACCAAATTAGAATAAAACTTGGGGATGAATGGAAAACAGCCTTCAAGACCAAATTCGGGTTGTATGAGTGGTTAGTAATGCCTTTTGGTTTGACTAATGCACCTAGCACCTTCATGAGTTTAATGAATGAGGTTTTAAGGCCTTTTATTGGTCGTTTTGTGGTAGTTTACTTTGAGGACATCCTGATTTATAGCAATTCTTTGGAAGCACACATGGATCATTTACGTGCTGTTTTTAATGTTTTACGTGATGCACGTTTGTTTGCTAACCTTGCTAAGTGCATCTTTTGTACGGAACGAGTCTCTTTTCTTGGATATGTCATTACTCCACAGGGAATTGAGGTGGATGAGACGAAAATTGATGCCATACAGAGCTGGTCGGTTCCCCAAACAATCACACAGGTGAGAAGTTTTCATGGTCTTGCAGGATTCTATCGCTGGTTCGTCAAAGATTTCAGCACCATTGCTGCACCCTTACATGAGTTGACGAAGAAAGGAGTGGTGTTCCGTTGGGGAAAGAATCAAGAGGACTCCTTTGACACTTTGAAGGACAAGCTTACACATGCGCCACTGCTGCAACTTCCAAATTTTGGTAAGATTTTTGAGTCAGAATGTGATGCTAGTGGAGTTGGCATTGGAGGTGTTTTGATGCAAGATGGTAAGCCCGTTGCATACTTTAGTGAGAAATTGCATGGTCCTATTTTGAATTATTCCACATATGATAAAGAATTATATGCACTTGTACGTTCTCTAGAGACGTGGCGTCATTATTTGTGGCCTAAAGAATTTGTTATTCATTCTGATCATGAATCGCTTAAGTATCTTCGTTCTCAAAATAATCTGAATCGTAGACATGCTAAATGGGTTGAATTTATTGAATCTTTCCCTTATGTCATCAAACACAAGAAAGGGAAGGATAATCTGATTGCTGATGCTTTATCTAGGCGTTATACTTTGTTGTCCCAACTTGATTGTCGGATTTTTGGACTTGAATCAATAAAAGAACAATATGTGCTTGATCTTGATTTTAAGGAAGTGATGTTGAATTGCAAAGAGGGACATACTTGGAACAAATTTGTGCTCAATGATGGATTTTTGTTTAGAGCTAACCGTCTTTGCATTCCAGTTGGCTCCGTTCGTCTTTTGTTGATACAGGAAGCGCATGGAGGAGGATTGATGGGACATTTTGGTGCTAAGAAGACAGAGAATGTCTTGGCCTCCCATTTCTTTTGGCCCAAGATGAGGAGAGATGTTGAGCAGTTTGTGGCACGTTGCACTACTTGTCAAAAAGCTAAGTCTCGCTTGAATCCACATGGTTTGTATATGCCTCTTCCTGTTTCTTCTATTCCTTGGGCAGATATTTCTATGGACTTTGTTTTGGGATTGCCTAGGACTAAGAGGGGGAGGGATAGCATATTTGTTGTGGTGGATCGTTTTTCTAAGATGACACATTTTATACCATGTCATAAAAGTGATGATGCTGTTCATATTGCTGACCTCTTTTTCCAAGAAATTCTTCGTTTGCATGGTATGCCTTCTACTATTGTTTCAGATCGTGATGCAAAATTCTTGAGTCATTTTTGGCGCACGCTATGGAACAAATTGGGTACAAAGCTGTTATTTTATACAACATGTCACCCACAAACAGATGGACAAACGGAGGTCGTCAACCGCACTTTGAGCACCATGTTGAGGGCTATTTTGAAGAAGAATTTGAAGATGTGGGAAGAATGTTTGCCTCATGTGGAGTTTGCATACAATCGGGCCACACATTCTACTACAAAGGTAAGTCCTTTTCACGTAGTGTATGGATTCAACCCCCGTGCTCCTATTGATATCTTGCCTTTGCCTACTTCTGAGAGGGTTCACCTTGATGCTAAGGAACGAGCTGATTTTATTTTAAAAATGCATGAGACAACTAAGGACAACATTGAAAAGATGAATGAAAAGTATAGAATTGCTGGTAGCAAAGGTAGGCAAGAAGTGAAACTTGAATCGGGTGATTTAGTTTGGTTGCACTTGCGAAAGGATAGATTTTCCGCTTTGAGAAAGTCTAAGTTGATGCCTAGAGCGGATGGTCCTTTCAAAATAATTGAGAAGATTAATGATAATGCATACAAACTTGAGTTGCCTTCCGAGTTTGGGGTTAGTCCCACCTTTAACATTTCAGATTTGAAGCCTTACTTGGGAGAGAAGATGAGCTTGAGTCGAGGACGACTCCAACTCAAGAGGAGGAGGATTATGAGGACATCACTCGTTCGGATATACATAACAACCCTCCGTTAGACATTCAAGGTCCAATCACAAGAGCTCGCGCGAAACAATTAAATTTACAGGTGAGCTCGTTCCTAAGTTCCTCTTTATATGATTTTGATAATAGATTGCTACCTAATGATTATATTATGATTATGAATGATGGAGAAGACAAGGAGACACTTAGAGAGGGCTTAGAGGCGTGGAGGACCAGCAAGGGAGTTCAAGTCAAGGTGAAGGCCCGAACCAAGTCGACTTCGAGTATGTTTCGGACTCCAGGACCAGTCGGCACTAAAACGGGTGCCCAGGTCGCATACGTTCTCGAATTGGGGCGTTCTTTATATGGATGGAAAGCTAAGAAGATAATATTTCTAATGGTTTTGGTCCCAAGTCTAAATTCATCATAAGTCACCGGGAATCGACCGAACAAGTTGATGACCAGAATCCGTCCCGGTGCTGCATCGTATTTGGGCCTTTGGGCCATGTATCGTGTGGGAACCCATTAGGGTTTCGTCCAGGGGTCTTTGCATGCCCCTAAACTCCATATATTCATAGCCGTCGCTACCTTTAGGGTTTGGGGTTTTGCTTAGATTAATCTGTCAAAATAGTTTTGCCGTTCCTTCGGTTCGTGAGACCCCAACTTGTGAGTTTAATCATATATTCGCAATTTTGGTTGCAATCTTTCTTGTTCTTGTTTATGTTCTTCTATTCGCAAGCAGGGATTAGCCTTCTTGGCGAGGTCGACCATGCCACGCTGGTCAATAACCTGAGGAGACGTGGTGCTGCGATTGCGGGGCTCAAGAGCGTGTATTCGTTCAGAAGCCGGATCGACTTGTGTCGCGACTCCACCAAATCGAGTAATTATCAGAACCTTTCGGAAGATCGGGACCCTTGTCCACATCATGCTCGGCGCCATTCGGATTACTGAACAACGCCAATATCTACGACAAAGTTCTGACTTCCAAGTTGGCGTCCATCCACTTGGAAGGAGGAATCCACTCGGGCGCTGTTCGGATCACCGAACGCCGCTGAGATCTACAGCCATGTTCTGACCTCCCCGTCGGAATCGATCCACTCGGGAGGAGGAATCCTCTCGGCACCGTTTGGGCTACCAAACGCCGCTGAGGTCTTTTTCAAACTCCTCTCCTCCGAGTTGAAATCAACTCACTCGGAAGAACCCCCGTCACCAAGCCACAACCCGGACTGGAACGATCTAGATTCGAGCAATCTGTGCTCAAGGGAAATCGCCGTCATCCTCCAACCATTCGGATCATGCTCATCCACGGAGCTCGACGAGTACTTCAGCTCCTCTGATTTCGATGACCTCTACAGCATCTCCACGGACGAGGCCAACGACTCCAACTTCGACAAGGACTACAATCCTAGGTGCTTCAACATCCTCATGGCTGAGGTGGCCGAGACCGACTCGGCCATGGCCCGCAGGATCGCTGAAGAAGAACAAGCCAGGCTTGAGCAGGCGCAAGCTGGCAGAAGATGAGAATAGGTGCAAGGATAAAGCCGATAGGAGAAAGCGAGACCTGAGGGCGACTGGACGATCCGCCCGGAAGGCCGTACTTCAGACGCGAGTCGACAATACCAACATCTTCCAGACACCCCAACAGAACACCGTTGCCGCCCTCACCCTCCTCGACACTGTTATCGAGATGGCACCCGCCATGGTAACACCAATCCTGGACAAGATCAAGACCATCGTTGCGGCCACAGCCAACTGCTCTCCATCCACCTCAGCGCGAAGGCCGACTGAGTCTGTCCGGAGACGCCCGACAGAAGCCGACTTTTGCCGCTGCGTTTGAAGGATTGCAGGAGGCCCGAACAAGATCGGACGGCCACTAGGTCAAGAGACCTTCACCACGAGACCACACGGAAGCATCAAGAACAATCGGCCAATTCCCGCGAAAAACAGCTTGGACGACCACCCGTCCACGACCGGGTCTGCCGCAGCAACAACTCCGACTACCGAAGTAGCCTACCAAGGACCCCGCCGAGTGATCTGCGGGAAGTCCTTGACCGGCGCAATCAAGAACGAGAGCGGCGCTCCCATGAAGATCGAAGGAGATCACCCGACAGCAACGACGACAGAGTACCTGCGTTCACTCGGGACCTGCGCCGAGTGCATTGGCCGAGTGGTTTTAAGCCGACAGGAATCGAGAAGTACGACGGAAAGACCGACCCCGAGTCATGGCTGACCGTGTACACCCTCGCCATCCGAGCAGCAGGAGGAGACAACAAGGCCATGGCCAATTACTCACCTGTTGCCCTCGCCAACTCGGCCAGGAACTGGCTCACGAGCTTGCCAAGAGGCTCAATTGGCTCGTGGAGTGAGCTCCGGGACCACTTCATCACCAACTTCCAGGGCACTTTTGAAAGGCCTGAGACCCACTTCGACATATGCAACGTCATCCAGAAGCCAGACGAGCCGCTGAAGGACTACATCCAGCACTTCTTGGAGAAGCGCAACAAGATCCCCAACATCACCGTCGACATCATCATCGCCGCCTTCCAGAAGGGAGTCCGTGATGAGTTGCTGATCGGGAAGTTTGCACATAAGCCACTGAAGACGGTGAAGCAAATGTTCAAAACAGCGAAATCCTATGCCAAATCCAACGACGCAATCAAGGAGGCGCGGCAAGATCGGCCTGACAAAAGGGACGACTAGCAGTCGGGAGGAAGCCGACATCCTAAGAAGGATAATGGCAACAACAATCAGGCCCAGAAGGATCGCAAGAGCCGGCCCAAGGACCTGGTCGCCACGACGTCCAACTCCCAACGCCGTCCCCGAGTCACGGCCTACGATACGATATGAACGCCCAGTGCACGCATCATCCAAATCACAAGCATGCGGCCAAGGATTGGTTTAGCTACAAGCAATTCGCCGAACAATATGCGGCACAGCTAAGCAAGAAGCCAACTGACGAAGCCGGCCCGTCGAGAACCAAGAAGAACAACCCGACTGGAAATTCAGAGCCTTTCCAAGACCCCTTGGGCGAGCTGAATTACATCTTCGGGGGTCCGCAGCTTATGAGTCCAAGAGGAAGCAAAAGCTTACCAATCGCGAGGTCAACGTGGCACAACCCGAAGTCCCACAATACCTACGGTGGTCGGAGGTGGCCATCACATTTAAGCGCTCGGATCACCCTGACCGAGTGGTTCACCCGGGGCGGTATCCCCTGGTACTAGACCCGGTGGTTCGGAACATCAAGCTGAAGCGCGTCCTCATTGATGAGGGCAGCGCCCTCAATATCCTGTTCGCCAAGACCCTGGACGAGATGCAGATCCTAAGATCCGGGTTGAAGGCAAGCTCAGCCCCCTTCCACGGAGTTATCCCAGGGTTGTCATCCACGCCACTCGGGCACATCGCCCTTCCAGTCACTTTCAGAGTTCGGGAGAACTTCCGAACGAAGAACATCACTTTCGAGGTGGTCGACTTCGAGACGGCCTACCACGCAATCATTGGAAGGCCTGCGCTCGCAGAGTTCATGGCGATACCACACTACACCTATCTCTGCATGAAGATGCCTGGCCCCAACGGCGTCATCACCCTGCACAGCGACGTCAAACAAGCCTTTACCTGTGACAAGGAAAGCTACGACATGGCCCAATCTCGTGAGAGATCACGTGGCCAGGAAGAAATCCGACTGGCTGCATCTACATCTGCAGAGGGTGAAATCCCCGTGTCGAAACTTGGTTTCGGCAATAGAAAATTGGGGATGCAGTCAAGATCGCCAAGCTCGATGGGTTAGATGGAAAACAAGGTTTAGACAGGTTCAGGGCCTCTCGTGAGGTAATACCCTACTCCTGTTTTGGGGATTCGATCTGCCGAGTGTCTTTATTGATCTCGTGATCTCGTGTATCTAAAGCCTAAGGCTGATCTAACATAGGATATCCCTCAAAGGACGCCCCTTACCCCCCTTATATAGTCTTGGGAGGAGGGCTTACAGATCGAAAACCCTATCTTACTCTAAGTTGGTTTCCTCAATCTTACCAAACCGTGACTATAGGCCGATTGCCTTATCTCTATCGACAATCGTAACACCCAAGTCATGTTTGGTTTACAGATATGGCAGGCGCAATCTATCCCTACCTCCAGTCGAATAAGCTTGCCATGTAGATACCCGATTGCCATAATCTCCACAGTAGCCCCCGAGTCCTTTTCAGTCGACGAGACAACTCAGCTTCAAACCAAAGCAGCTCTCAGCCAAAAATCTCTTTGACCGAGTGCTTTTGGCGCCGAGTGATTCCATCATCTTTGCCTGAATCTTCCCGAGTGGCTCCAAAGACTGTGAAGGGCTGGAAAAATATCTGAAAAATTCTCAAAAATAAATATCTAGGTGCATCTCCTGATGCACCTAATTAGGTGTAGCCCCCGACTATGTGGTTAGTCAAAAATAGGCTAAGCATATAGTCAAGAACTATAAAAAATCATTCTTATGTAGATGCTTAGCTCATGCTAAAGCAATCATAGAAATCTCATTACTTGGCAAGTTCATACTCATCCGAGTGAATTGGCCTGAGTCATCTCAGAACAAATAATTCAATCAACCTTCATGGGTGAAAAGCATTCGGCAAGCTCATGCTTATCCGAGTGGATCTGCCCGAGTCATTTCGGAACAAATATTTTAATCGTCCCTCATGGGAAACGAGTTTTTTCAATCATATGAAAAATATGACCAAGTTATTAAATAGCTTATGCCATAATATTGGTCTCAATCTATAAAGATCTTCACTAAGGTGGAAAAATAAACAACATTGGTAAGGTTACCTGACCAAATGCCAAAAAACCAAACAGCCCTTGTCATCAAGGCAGCTATAAAAACTTAGCTGTCGGTCACCTCCCAAGTTGCATCGTGCCAGCTTCTCATGAAGTCAAGCAAACCGCAGTATGGAAGGATTTTCAAAGGTATAGGGCACTCGGACACGCGCATATTGCCAGGGCAAATCAGCTTAAGCTCATCCGCTTAAGTCCCTAAGGACACGCATCGGACCACACCTTAGCTGGGCCGTAGATTTTCTTATGGGCTCGGCCCAATCACTAGAAAACCTAGCGCAACCCTCAAATCTTTCTATAAAGGCATGAGGTCGTCCCCGTCTCTTCATCTTCCAAAAGATTCCCCTTTTCGCAGCACTGTTTACCAGTTCACTGCGGAGAACCCTAGACTTGTGCGCTCCCAAATCCATCCATCTAGGAACTCGCTCTTTGCAACAACCAGCCTCCGCAACCAAATTTCCCACGTTCCCTTGTCAAAAGCCCGACCTTTTCTGACCAGATCCACTTCCCATCAACACCACTCTCATGGCGGAGGAAAAGAGGATTCCGTTCGACCAGTGGCTGCTTCGGATGTGAGGGAATCCACCCTCAAAGAGATGGTGAAGCACGGCGTGCTTCCGCCAAAGGAGATCGTGGGATGGCGCCGGCGGCGGGGAGGATTTCCCAACCCCGAACACCGGTGAGCTCGTCGTTTTCACTTCTTTTTCTACTGCGGGTTCAGCCTTCCCACCTCCGAATTCTTGGGCTTACGGATTACTATGGGCTTCAACTCTACCATCTGAACCCCAACTCGATGCTTCACATCGCTCTCTTCATTCTCGTATGTGAAGCCTTCCTTGGCATCCTCCCCCACTTCCAACTCTTCCAACGCATGTTCTATCTCAAGCCACATCCAAACAAGGACGACCCATGCGTCGTTGGCGGGGCAGGTTTCCAACTCCGCGGATCTCTCCGCAAGGAGTATTTTCTCTTCCCTTGAAGTCTTCCAACAAGGGATGGCATGCAGTGGTTCTATGTTAGCAACCTTGAACCCACTGCCCGCTTTCATCGGCCTTCCTCCTCGTCCCGAGTCCAACTTGGAGCACTGTCCCAGTAGCCCAAGATTGGGACGAGGCCAACAAGCTGCTCGCGAAGATCCTGGCGATGAAACAAAAGGGTCTTCGCGGAGAGCAAATCACTCGACACTTCATCAGGTGCCGACTGGCGCCGATCAAGGAACGGTCGAAGCCGGCCTTCGAGTATGAAGGCGGAACGGACCCCAATCGGGAAGATCCAGATCCACTCAAATACGAAATCCTGAAGATCCGGATGTACAAGATCTTCTCGACTGGAATCGCAGTTGAGCGAGCCCTCATTCTGCCGGTCCTTCCCTTTAGCATCCACCGACCTCCTCCTCCAGTAAGCCGACTGGTTACTTCATAACATCTTTCAATCTTGATATCTTGTCTCTTAGCGTTGTGCATTCTTTCTTCTGCAGGAAAATGCTTCTATCACCTCCAAGCCATATAAGGTGTCCCACGATGACGCGCCGCGTCGCCCCGCCAAGAAGCCGGCTGGCGGGATCAAGATCCAAGGCGACCCAGTCGGGAAGCGAGCGGCCCCGAGTGGGGACACAAACAGGCGGGCGAGCAAGAGGAGGCTAATAATTGAGGATTCGGACGACGACGCCCGGCCCCTCCGGCCGAGACCCCGCCTCTAAGGCGATCGCCGCAGACGGCGCCGAAGATCCGCCGGTCGTCCCGTATGCTCAGAATCAAGTCCGAACTCTTTCGTTAAAAACTTTCTTTATCTATACCCCTGCTGCGTCCACTTTCGCAGGAGGCCCCAGGACATAGATCCTGTCGGGGGAAGTGAAGGACCGACCCCAACCGCTGCTCCCGAGGTGCCAAGGCCGGAAGAGCCAAAGCCCCGGAGCCCACAACCAAGTGCGAGCGCTCCAGGGAAACAACCTTCGCCTCCGAAGAAGGATGCCCCGTGGAAGGAGCCCCGCCGCCGGCCGGGATATCCCGACCGGCAACCAATCAACGGCCGGAAACCTCGGCCGTGGCTCGAGTGCCCCGACCGAGGGCCACTCGGCGCGGAGTCGAAGAAGGAGGCCGCCGGGCCGCTCCACCTAAGCAGGCGGCCACCGAAACCGGTGAGATTTGCTTCAAAGTACTCTTTTGCTCTTTCAGTTTGAATCTTTCATGTCTTCATTTGTCCTTCTTGTTTGCCACCACAGTGGAAGAGGTCCCTAGGTTGCGTCCTCGAAACCGGGTTCCCCCGATCAGGATCGAGTGGCGGGACGCGGAAGGCGAGAGGCAAGGCATCATCCTGGACCGGCAAGCCGAGAAAGATGAAAGGGATGCCCTTGTCGAGAGCCGAACGAGGCGACCCACGCTCAACGTAAGCCTTCGTCTTTCTCTTTAATTGTATTATCATTATCTTTCGCTCGGTCACTCTTCCGTTTCGCGCGCGAAGGAATATTGCCGCTCCATGGCAAAATCCGAGGTGCCGGAGAAGCCGGTCCCTCACCTGAACTCCTTAGAGGACGTTCGGCGACATGAAGGCCACTGGGAGGAGGCCGCGTCAAGGGAGGCGGCTTTAAGGAGGGAGATCGCAGAGCTTCGGGAGGCGAACCTCGACCTCCGAGGATCAATCGGAAGTAAGCCTGTCTCCCCAAATTTCTTCATGATTCCCATGTTGATTTCGGTTGTTGACGATCTTCTTTTGTCGCAGAAAATTCTTCGGAGGTCCATTCGCTTCAAGTCCAGCTAGAGTCGGCCTCGATAAAGCCGAGATGGAGGCCGAGTTTGAAGGTAAGCCTCTTTGGAGTAAAACTTCTTGCTCGCTTCGTCTCCGAGTGCTTTGAATAATCCGGAGCTTTTGGCGCTTACAAAGTAAAGACCCGAGCCCAATACGACGTCTTGCTTGGGCGGGTCAAACAAAGCGACGAGATCCGGGAAGAGGTCGCTAATGCCGCTATGCCGATCTTGCTGTCCTTATTTGATCAAGGAGTCGGGGCCGTTCGTTGGAGCCGGTGGAAATATTTGACAAGCGCTGCGGCGGCTCCCGACCGACCGGCCAACATCACCGAAGCGAGCCAACATGGGGCTGGTCCGGCTCTTGCACAGACCAAGTCCCTCTACCCCGAGTGGATATCCACTCGGTTGGGGAAGGCTTTGCGACGGAACGACCGACGAGCGGGCGTTGGACATCGAGTGAGGCGCGGGAGGCGGCGAAGAAAATATCCCTTGATGTAGTAAACAATTTCAAGATTTGATTTGTCTTTCGACTTTGTTTTGTAAATGTCGCATAACCGTAACGTTCGATGTAGAACTTGTGATATTTTTAGTGTATTTATGTTAATGCCTTGATTCGAGCTTTGCGTGAAATTTCTTAAGTAGTTTTCGTCCGGTTGTCATCAAGCCTAGGCTCGATTAGGTCATCGGAAAACTCTCCCTTAGACACCGAGCTCGAATCAAAGGACATTAAACAATGATAAACCAAATTATGCACAAAAGTTGATGAGGAAAACTTGAGCTTTATTGACATGTGTACAGCCCCGATTGCTAACTCAAGAAGTCATCTTGCTTGAGGTTGGGTCAAGGAAGACATGAGGCCTTAGCCGAATTGGATCTCATCCGTATCTCATAGAGTTGGCCGCCCCACACGTCGTAAGCCCATAGGACTCTATCCGATCGGATCCCTATCCGATCGAGCCGTATCCGAGTCCAACTCGAATATCTATTCTATCCCCTTAAGCGTGCGACCCGTAGGTTCAGGTATACTCGGTTTCGGCTATAGTCTAACTTAGCCGATCGTCGCTCGAGTCTAACTCAGCCGACTGTCAATAGCGGCGCCTAGCAGCACATATTGACACCATAGTATACAAGAATAATATCGGCTCGAACTGTAATGTGTACACAAATCCCTTTGCCTCACGATACCGCTAAGCTATAGGCAAGATGTGTGCCATCCCTTCAATAGCTTAACCATTCACTCGAACCGTATTGGATTATCCGTCCGTTGATTGACTCCTCAATCAACTTAGCATGGCCATGCATTTCCATAATCCATTACCTCGAGGGCCCAGAGATATCTCTCCAAAGGAGGGGCAAATTCCATCTTGATCACTCACATCCCACTCCATGTTTCATAGCAAACCCGAAAACTACCTTTATAACTACCCAGTTACGGAATAGCGTTTGGTAGTCCCAAAGTATGCTATTACACATGTTGGAATCCATGGTGATCTCAGGTCTAAGGACTTTGTACCAACACTACCCGAGACCAACTAATGGCACATTAATTCCTCGTAGTGTCTCATGGTGGGTCTATCCAACAATGTGTTCTCCAACACATATGTCCATGTTTATTGATTTGGTATCTCCATACCCATGATCTATGAGACATGATCATCAATCAATAAACATGCCGATCTTAGAATCATATTTGTTCCAACAATATGACATATGATCGGGATCGTTTAGAAATAGATTCATACATAAAGAGTCTCATAAATAAGTCACGTACTTATTGATCAATACAAGATGTCTATTTCATGGAACCGAATAACACTTTATTCATTTATACATAAACATTGACGTGATATCCAACATCTCCATGTTGCCTCTAGGGCATATCACTAACAATCTCCCACTTGCACTAGAGTCAATCATGTAAGTATCTAATACCCATTGCTCTTGTGTGCGCCTCATGCTTCGCCGAGGGAGAGGTTTTGTCGAGGATCGGCTATGTTGAGATCCGTGTGCACTTTGCATATCTTGACATCACCTCTCGTCCACTATCTCGCGGATGAGATGATATCGCCGAAGTATGTGTTTGGACTTCGATGTAACCTCGGCTCCTTGGCTTGCGCAATGGCTCCACTATTATCACAATAGAGAGACATTGGACCAGCCTCACTAGTCATCACACCAAGCTCGAAACGAATTTCTTGATCCAAACAGCCTCCTTTGCGGCTTCCGAAGAAGCAATGTACTCGGCCTCCGTTGTAGAATCAGCAACGATCCCGCTTGGAACTCTTCCACCGATCGCGCCTCCGTTCAGCGTAACACGAACCCAGATTGCGATCTATAATCATCCTTGTCTGTTTGGAAGCTAGCATCGGTGTAACCACTTACAACGAGCTCTTCTTCACCTCCATAGACTAGGAACATATCCTTAGTTCTTCTCAAATACTTAAGGATATTCTTTACTATCAAGTGCTGACCTTCACTGGATCTCGACGGTATCCGCTCGTAGCACTCAAAGCGTACGAGACATCCGGGCGTGTACAAAGCATGGCATACATGATGGATCCAATTGCCGAAGCATATGGAACCATACCCATCTTATTCCGCTCATCATGTGTCCGAGGGCACTAATTCTTGCTAAGATTAATGCCATGTAACATGGGCAAGAAACCTTTCTTGGAATCATGCATGTTGAACCTTTTCAACACCTTGTCAATGTATGTACTTTGGCTTAATCCAATTAGCCTCTTGGATCTATCTCTATAGATCCGAATGCCTAATATGTATGCTGCCTCCCCTAAGTCTTTCATGGAAAAACTATTTTTCAATGAAGACTTGACGGATTCTAGCATAGGGATATCATTTCCAATCGCAATATGTCATCAACATATAAGATTAGAAATACAATTGCGCTCCCACTCGACCTTTTGTAAACACAGCCTCTTCTTCATTTTTGATGAAACCAAACCCTTTGATTACTTCATCAAAACGAATATTCCAACTCCGAGATGCTTGCTTCAATCCATAAATGGATTTCGTAGCTTGCATATCTTTCCAGCGATTCTGGATCGACAAAACCCCGAGGTTGTGTCATGTATACATCCTCGCTTAGGTTTCCATTTAGGAAAGCCGTTTTGACATCCATCTCGCCATATCTCATAATCGAAATATGCAGCAATCGCTAGGATAATCCGAATAGATTTAAGCATTGCGACGGGCGAGAAGGTTTCATCATAATCAACTCCTTGAATCTGTTTAAAACCTTTCGCCACCAATCGCGCCTTATAGATGTGAACATTTCCATCCATATCGGCCTTTTCTTAAAAACCCATTTACACTCAATGGTTTTGACACCATCGGTGGATCAACCAAGTTCCAAACTTGATTGTCGTACATGGATTCTATTTCGGATTTCATGGCTCCAAGCCACTTGTTGGAATCGGATCCCACCATCGCTTCCTCATAGGTCTTAGGTTCATCGTTGTCCAACAACAATATATCACATTGTTTCGCACCTATGTACTGCTCGTGCACGACGTGATCTTTCGCACCTCGGTGGGCCGGTGTATCTACAACCGGTGGCGCAACACTTTGCTCCTCCTGCTCGGTTCCGTGGTCGCCGAAACATTTTCTCGGTGTTTCTTGAACTTCTTCAAGATGCACCCCGCTCCCACTAACCCTTCTTGAAAGAAACTCTTTCTCCAAGAAGACATCGTGCTCGGCGACAAACACTTTGCCTTGTTCCCGATTATAAAAGTAATATCCCTTAGTTTCCTTAGGATATCCCACAAAGAAGAACTTGTCGATTTGGGTGTGAGCTTGTCGATCAGTAAACGTTTTACATAAGCTTCGCATCCCCAAATTTTGAGAAAAGACAAACTAGGGGGTTGCCCCGTCCATATCTCATATGGTGTCTTTTCAACCGACTTAGATGGAACTCTATTTAGTGTGAGCGCAACTGTTTCAAGAGCATATCCCCGTAAGGATAACGGAAGATCACTTTGGCTCATCATCGACCGCACCATGTCCAACAAGGTGCGATTTCTCCGTTCGGACACTGTTCCATTGCAGAGTTCTGGCGGAGTCAACGTGGAACAATTCCACAATCTTTCGATGATTACCAAACTCTTGGCTCAAGTATTCCCCTCCACGATCGATCGTAGAAACTTGATTGTTTTCCCTAAATGATTCTGTACTTCATTCTGGAATTCTTTGAACTTTTCAAAGGATTCGGACTTATGCCTCATTAAGTAGATATAACCATATCCACTAAAGTCATCGGTAAAGGTAATGAAGTATTGATAACCACCTCGGCCGTTGAGCTCATTGGTCCACATACATCGTATGTACGAGTGCCAATAAGTCACTTGCTCTCTCACTATGTCCCGTGAAAGGTGCCTTTGTCATCTTACCAAGTAAACAAGACTCACATGTCTCAAATGATTCAAAATCAAAAGAGGGAAGCAATCCATCCTTATGAAGCTTCTCCATGCGTTTCTTATTTATATGGCCTAAGCGACAATGCCGATAAACGTGGGGTTTATATCATTAGAGAGTTGCCTTTCGTATTAATGTTATAGATGGGAGACGCTTCAAGATTCAAAACGTATAATCCATTCACCAATGGAGCATGAAAATAGAACATATCTCTAAGATATATTGAACAACCATTGTCCATTGATCTAAAATCATATCCTTCCGCTTGCAAACATGAAGCGGAAATAACGTTTTGACATAGTGTTGGAACACAATAACAATTATTCAATTCCAAAACTAATCCCGAAGGTAGATGAAGTGGTATCAGTGCCGACAAAGAATCGTAGCAACGCTTGCTCCATTGCCGACGCGCAGTTCACCTCGCCCCTTCTCAATCCTCTACTTCTTCTCATTCCCCGCAACGATTTGCAAATATGAGCTACCGATCCGGTATCAAATACCCAAGAGTCGTAGGTGAAGTAGCGAGATTAATGTCTATAATATTAATACCGGCGTAAGTCGTACTTTGCTTCTTCTTGAGATCCTCCATGTACTTCTTGCAGTTCCTTTTCCAAAGTGGCTGTCTCCTTGCAAGAGAAGCAAACGGCATCCGATGCCGCCGACCCTTCTTGCCCTTCTTTGCATTGGAGGCACTCGCGATCTCATCGGGAGTTAACTTCCTCTTGGTGCAAAGTTTCTTGACAAGTGGTTTGCGCTTTGCCTTCGCATCATCATCACATGATGACCGTTTTCGGATACTCTCCTCACTGTCTTTAGCATCCCATGCAATTCAGCCAAGGTTCTATCCATATTGTTCATGTGATAGTTTAATATGAATGGCTCGAAGCTCGGAGGGAGCGACCGGAGAATCACATCGTAGCCAACTCTTGGCTAAGGGGAAAACCTAGTTTTTCCGGACTCTCGATATAGCCAATCATCTTTATCACATGCGGATGACGGGATTCCCTCAACAAGCCGCACGCAAACAAGGACTTTGAGGTGTTTAACCTCTCGGCCCGAGCTTGGTTCTCAAACATGCCACGCAGTCCCGAATAATAGTGTGAGCATCGCTGCTCTCATATTGCTTCAAGCTCGGGGGACATTGTAGCAAGCATGAGACACTTATATCTAGGGCATCATAAGTGTGCTTCTCATAAGCTCTCCGTGCGCTTGCAAAGTGGCATTATTTGGCAAATCCTCGGATAGGGTACTTCAAGAACGTACTCTTTACGCTCTTGCTTGAGAACAATTCTCAAGTTGCGATACCAATCCATAAAGTTTGTTCCATTTAATTTTTCCTTTTCGAGAATAGATCGCAAATTAAAGGTACCGGGTGTAGTATTAGCCGCCATTTATTCTACAAAGAAAAACAAAGTTTAGCACAATGTTTATGTTATGTCTTTTGTTAAACAATTTAACATAAGACTCCCATTACGTATTTTCCACCTTCCCTCTAGGTTACGTATTGGGTCAAGATCCACATGTTAGTTAATTTTCTAGTGAGCTTTGGCATCACTGCTAGAAAATTAGTAACATCGGTAAGCAACTCCTTGCTAATCACATCTCTATGTGACTCTTGTTGTTGGTGTGGCATCTCCATGCCCCGGCCCCAACCTATGCCCCAAGGCCCAAAACTATTTTGATAGCCTTGTTAAGTAAACCAAATGCTCCCGCTGTATATGTCGACATATACCCCTCGTGTTATGATAGAGAATGGCACTCGCTTTTGCACCCACCATTGACGAGCATAACGGTGACGGGTGCAACATTTGGAAGGGCATCATTACTACTTAATTTTGTGAGGGATGCTATCCTATCAAACAAACATATCACATATATGAAAGGGTAGAATAGCATGAAATAGTATGGCCCCCTTCACATGGTGATCTCCATCTCCATGCCGGTGTACTGGATCTCGCATCTTCATCACCGTTCTTTCGAGTGCCGAATGCTTGATTTCTTCAAACTAAGCTACTACTATAGAAGCTCTAATTGAAGATTACATCGACTCGCAGTGTCGTGAAAGAATATTACAAGCATTGCACGTATGAAAGAATATTACAGGATTGCACATATGAAAGAATATTACATGCATCACATGCATCTCATACATACAATAGGGCCATACCATCTCAAAGCATTCTCTACAAAAACAAGTTAGGCGTAGAAACGTTTTCTACTTATCGCAGAGATACGGCACCGAGACGACCTATAAGAGGGTACGCACACGGCGGTCCCGCTAGATGGTTTGGGAAGCGCCTCGCGAACACACACAAAATTCATAGATCCAATCTATGAATTTGCTTACGGAAACCATGTCGGCATAATCATATTATCGTCCCGATACACTATCAAGGGAGATGGTTTGCGAGGGCGAGGCGCTAACAAGATCGACTACGAGATAGCTTCGCATAATCACATTATACCGTTCCGATACACTATCAAGGAACGCTATCTCGAACCAACTCAAACCGAGTTATATGGAAATTGCTTCGACGTAATCACATTACGCCGTTCCGATACACTATCAAGGAACGCAATTACCATTAACTCTCCTCAACGATCCCGTAAAACCGATTGATCTAACCAACCCGTGTGCAAAACTTGTTCCGATCCAATCTAAAACCCGAACTAAGCAAGATTAGCTCGATACCACCGAAGGGTTACGCGGAAGCTATGCTAGCCGAAAACAAAAATTTCTACCGCGCAAACCAGAACACTTGCAAGTAAGGGCCGATAGATCGTTACCGATTGGAGTAGAGTGCAGCGGAATAGCCAATCGGGCAATCCGATCCGGAACAGTGTAGCCGATTCCCGGAGAGATGCCGATTCGCCAATCAGCCGATTCGAGTCGTCCGGCCGCGCTCTCACGCCTCGCTCCGATGCGCCCGACCGCAGCTCGATCAAGAGCGCGCAACGTAGCAGCGCTCTACCGGTATCCACACGTCCGGGGACGAACGCCGTACACCCGTGTGCTAGGACGCGATGCAAGGCTAGGGTTTGGCTCGAAAGTGGGGAGGGTTTCCGTGGAGATTGATCTCGGCGACTTCGTTGCATGCGATGCAATTGACGTGTCACGCTCTCCACCCCTCCCTCCTTTATATAGAGTTGGCCGACTGGGACTAGTGGCCGATTAGGACTCTATTTTGAATTGGATCTCATCCGTATCTCATAGAGTTGGCCGCCCCACACGTCGTAAGCCCATAGGACTCTATCCGATCGGATCCCTATCCGATCGAGCCGTATCCGAGTCCAACTCGAATATCTATTCTATCCCCTTAAGCGTGCGACCCCGTAGGTTCAGGTATACTGGTTTCGGCTATAGTCTAACTTAGCCGATCGTCGGCTCGAGTCTAACTCAGCCGACCTGTCAACAGCGGCGCCTAGCAAGCACATATTGACACCATAGTATACAAGAATAATATCGGCTCGAACCTGTAATGTGTACACAAATCCCTTTGCCTCACGATACCGTTAAGCTATAGGCAAGATGTGTGCCATCCCTTCAATAGCTTAACCATTCACTCGAACCGTATTGGATTATCCGTCCGTTGATTGACTCCTCAATCAACTTAGCATGGCCATGCATTTCCATAATCCATTACCTCGAGGGCCCAGAGATATCCCTCCAAAGGAGGGGCAAATTCCATCTTGATCACTCACATCCCACTCCATGTTTCATAGCAAACCCGAAAACTACCTTTATAACTACCCAGCTACGGAATAGCGTTTGGTAGTCCCAAAGTAGGCTATTACACATGTTGGAATCCATGGTGATCTCAGTCTAAGGACTTTGTACCAACACTACCCGAGACCAACTATTGGCACATTAATTCCCGTAGTGTCTCATGGTGGGTCTATCCAACAATGTGTTCTCCAACACATATGTCCATGTTTATTGATTTGGTATCTCCATACCCATGATCTATGAGACATGATCATCAATCAATAAACATGCCAATCTTAGAATCATATTTGTTCCAACAATATGACATATGATCGGGATCGTTTAGAAATAGATTCATACATAAAGAGTCTCATAAATAAGTCACGTACTTATTGATCAATACAAGATGTCTATTTCATGGAACTGAATAACACTTTATTCATTTATACATAAACATTGACGTGATATCCAACATCTCCATGTTGCCTCTAGGGCATATCACTAACACCCCCATTCCGCGAACGCCAGGAAAGTGGGATTGTTTGAAGCTCCTGGCCGGGACATGGCTTTGTCGGGCGAAAACTGCAGCCTTCGCAGTTCGTACGACTTTATCCACGCGGAGACCGCGGTAAGCCGAAGAAACCTTGCCTCGTAAGCTTTGCCGACTAGAGTGCGTGCCGCCGCGTGGCTTCCGCATATGCCCGAGTGGATGTCTTGGAGTAGTCGTTTCCCTTCTTCGGGTGTGATGCACCTCATTAGGATTCCTGAGGGGCTTCTCTTGTATAGATCGGAGTCAACCATGACATATGCTTGGCAACGACGCCGGACGCGTTCGCTTCATCCCGGTCATCCAGCAGCTCTTCGGGTTAAGAATTTGATGAGCGGCGTCCTCCGCCAGTATCGGTCATGGCGACTTCGTTCGTGGTTTGTTCGTTGGGAGTTGTCTTTGCCGTGATGGTTGGTTCGTAAAGATGTTCGACAAAGACGTCTGTTGGGCAGCTTCGCGCTTAGATCCGAACCGTGCCAGCTCATCGGCAGCTTCGTTATTATGTCTCAGACATGTGAGAGTTCGAGCCCGTTAAACTTGTCTTCAAGCTTGCGGACCTCTTGCCGGTAGGCCTCCATGGTGTCGTTTAGGCAGACCCGCCTTTCATCACTTGATTGACGACACCGGGAGTCGCCACAATAAGCCGACGTATCCCGAGTGAAACCGCGAGGCGCAGTCCATGTAGAAGAGCTTCGTACTCGGCAACGTTGTGTGAGGCGGAGAAGTGGAGGTGAAGGACATATCTTAGCCTTTCCCTAGTCGGGGAGATCAGCACGACTCCCGCTCCCAAGCCGGTGATTCTCTTGGATCCGTCGAAGTGCATGGTCCAAGTGTTGGAGGTCTTCCCGAGGCACGTTCTCTTGTTGTTCGGTCCACTCGGCCAGAAATCCACCAAGGCTTGTGACTTTATGGACGTCCTTGCCTTAAAAGTCAAGTCCAGCGCATCGCTCTAGGGCCCACTTGGCGATGCGTCCGGTTGCCTCGCGGTTGTGGATGACATCGCCGAGTGGGAAAGAGGTGACGATGGTGACCAAGTGACCTGAAAATAGTGTGCCGCTTCTCGCGGTTATTAGAACACCATAAAGCAGTTTTTGTACCTAAGGGTAGCGAATTTTAGCTCCTGCCAATACTCCGCTAACAAAGTAGATTGGCCTTTGAATCTTTTCCGAGCCCGTCCTTCTTCTTCGCGTTCGACCACAAGGACCGCATCGACCACTTGGTGAGTGGCTGAAACGCACAGCAGCAGAGAGGTTCCCGGGGTTGAGGCGAGGCCAGACGAGCGGCGTTGTAAGGAACTCTTTGAAATCTTCAAAGGCTTTGTTGGCTTCCGCGGTCCACCGGAAGTCGTCCGTCTTCTTTAGCGCCAAGAACGGCATGCCTCGTTCGCCGAGTCGGGATATGAAACGGCTTAGTGCCGCCATGCAACCAGTGAGCTTCTGAACGTCTTTCTGGTTACTCGGGGGTTTCATGTTTAAGATGGTGTTGATCTTTTCTAGATTTGCTTCAATGCCGCGACGTGACACCATGAAGCCGAGCGCTTTGCCCGATGGAACACCGAAAGTGCACTTCTCCGGTTCAACTTCATTCGAAGGCCCGATGTTCGCAAAGGTTTCTTCTAAGTCGCGATCGACGTCTTCTTTCGCTTGGTCTTGATGACAACATCGTCGACGTAAGCTTCAACGTTCTTGCCGATCTCCGCTCTGGAAACATCTTTGGATCATGCGTTGGTATGTGGCTCCGGCGTTCTTCGGGCCGAAAGGCATGGTGATGTAGCAAGAGGCCCCAAACGGCGTGATGAACGATGTCTTCAGCAATGGATTCTTTTAAGCTGATCCGTGATAGCCCGAGTAACACTCCAGAAACTCGGAGTTGGCAGCCTAGCGTTGAGTCGACGACTTGGTCGATGCGAGGCAGCCCGAACGGATCTTTGGGGCAGGCTTTGTTGAGGTCGGTATAATCAATGCACATGCGCCATTGCCCCGTCTTCTTCGGACCAGATCTGGGTTGGCTAACCGTCGGGATGGAGGACTTCTTTAATAAAGCCGCTTCCAAGAGCTTTGCGAGTTCTTCTTTGATAGCGTCTTTTCAATCCCGTGCGAATCCGCGTAATCGTTGTTTTATCGGTTTGGCGTCATCTTTGACGTTCAAAGAGTGCTCGATCACCTCCCTAGGAATTCCAGCATTTCGGATGGTTTCCAAGCAAAAACATCTTTATTATATTGGAGGAAGGTGACGAGCGCGCTTTCCTATTTGGGATCTAGGTCGCGCCGATTACAGAGCGAGGGATCCGACGGATCAAGGGAGATCTTCTTGGTCTTGGCGTCGCCGGATCCCGATTTGGCTATCTTCTTCACGGGACTTCGCCTCTACCGAAGTTGATGCTGCCAATCGGACTTCTTGTTGGCCACGTAATCTCTCGCGAGATTGGGCCATATCGCAGCTCTCCTTATCGCAGTGAAGGCTTGCTTCACGTCGCGCGAAGAGTGATGACGCCGTTGGGACCTGGCATCTTCATGCAGAGGTAGGTGTAGTGAGGGATCGCCATGAACTTGGCAAGCGCAGGCCTTCCGATGATGGCGTGATATGTTGTTTCGAGGTCGGCCACCTCAAAGGTGACGTTCTCCGTTCGGAAGTTCTCTCGGGCTCCGAAGGTGACCGGAGGGAGATATGCCCGAGTGGTGTAGAAGATAGCCCTGGGATAACTCCGTGGAAGGGGCCTGAGCTTGCCTTTAGTTCGGCTCGGATCCGCATCTCATCCATGGTCTTGGCAAACAGATGTTGAGGGCACTGTCCCCATTGATGAGGACGCGCTTAAGCTCGATGTCGCGGACCACGGGTCCGTGACGAGTGGATAGCGCCGGGTGAACCACTCGGTCGATGATCCGAGCGGTCAAAGGTGATGGCCACTTCCGACCATCGTAGATATTGAGGGACTTCGAGTTGAGCCGCGTTGACCTCCCGCCGTTAGCTTCTGTTTCCTCTTGGACTCATAGGCTAGCGGACCTCCGAAGATGTGGTTGAGCTCCCCACCGGGTCTTGGAAAGGTTCAGCATTTTCAGCCGCGTTGTTCTTTTTGGCGCGACGGCCAGCCTCGTCGGCCGGCTTCTTGTTGAGTTGCGCCACGCACCGTTGGCGAACCGCTTGTAGATAAAGTAGTCCTTCGCCGCGTGCTTATGATTCGGATGGTGGGTGCACCGGGCGTTCATGATGGCGTCGTAGGCGGCGACTGGGACGGCGTTGAGTGTTGGAGGTTGCGGCCACTAAGTCCTCGATCAACGCTTGCGATCTTTCCGGCCCCGGTTGCCGTTGTTGCCGCCATTCTTCTTAGGATTACGCTTCCTCCCGCTTGGTTGTCCTCCCTTCTATCGGGCCGGTCTTGGCGGGCGACCTTAATGGCGTCATTGGATTTGGCGTATGAGTTCGCCGTCTCGAACATTTGCTTCACCGTCTTCGGTGGTTTGTGCCCGAACTTCCCGATGAGCAGCTCATCACGGACTCCCTTCTCGGAAGGCGGCGATGACGATGTCATCGGTGATGTTCGGGATCTTGTTGCGCTTCTGAGAAACGACGAATGTAATCCTTCGAGGCTCGTCCGGCTTTTGGATGACGTTGTATAGGTCGAAGTGCGTGCCGGCCTCTCGAAGGTACCTTGGAAGTTGGCGATGAAGTGGTCCCTCGCCGCTCCACGAGCCGATTGAGCCTCTTGGCAGTGCTCGTGAGCCAATTTCTCGGCTGAGTTTGCGAGGGCCACGGCGTGTAATTGGCCATAGCCTTGTTGTCGCCACCGCAGCTCGGATGGCAAGGGTGTATACGGTTAGCCAAGATTCAGGGTCGGTCTTGCCATCATACCTTTCAATCCCCGTGGGCTTAAACCCACTCGCCAATGCACTCGGCGGAGCTCCCGAGTGAAGGCCGGTACTCCGTCGTCGCCGCTATCGGGTGATCCCCTCCGATCTTCCCGAGTGCGTCTGGCCGCGCTCCCGGTAGCGGCGATCGAGGACTTCCCGCAGATCACTCGGCGGGTCTTCGGCTGACGGTCGGGTAGCTGGAGCTATTGCGACGGACGCGGTGGTGGATGGGTGGATGTCCGTGTCGTTTGTCGCAGAGTCGGCCGTCCGCTCCCGGTATTTTAGCGTGGACTCGCGGGTGGGCCTCTTGGCCCGGTCGTCGACCGATCCGGTTCGAGCCTCTTATAGTCTCCCGACCTTAGAGGCGGAAGCCGGCTCTTGTCGGCGTCTCGGCCACGGATTCGCCGGCCTTCGTGCCGAGGTGGTGGGGTGGCCGCTTCTTCGTGGCGGCGACGATGGTCTTGATCTTGTCGAGTATAGGAGTCACGTTGGCGGGTGTCGTCTCCATGACGGTGTCCAAGAGTGTAAGCGCGACAACCGCGTTCTGCTGTGGCGTTTGGAAAATGTTGGTGTTGCGGACCCGTGTTTGGAGGATGGCCTCCTGGGCAGATCGTCCCGCTTCACGTAGGTCCTGCTTCCTTTTATCGGCCTCGTCCTTGCGTTGTTTCTCTTCTTCGGCTATCTTGCGCTCGAGCTCCACCCGGCTCGCTCTTCTTCACAAGCCTTCGGCCATGGCTGAGCCGGACTCATCCGGCTCGGCCATGAGGACATCAAAGCACTTCGGCCACACCATGTGGCGCCGGAGTTGCTCGGCTTCGTCGAAGGGATGCCGTAGAGGTTGTCGGCGCCGGCGGAGCCGAGGTATCCATTGAGCTCCGAAGATGAGCAGGAGCCGAATGATGGGAGGATGACGGCGACCTCCCTTGATCCCGGGTAATCCGGATCTGGATCGCTCCGCCCGAGCCGAGCTTGGGGTGTGGGCAACTCCGAGTGGGTCGTCGCCGACTGGGAGAGAAGTTTGCTGAAAATCTCGGCGACGTTTGGTAACCCGAACGGCACCGAGAGGTCTTCATCCGAGTAGATCGCTTCCGTCGGGAGGCGAGAAGATTGGCGCAGATTTCGGCGGTATTCGGTAATCCGAATGGTGCCGAGTGAAGTCCGTCGCGTCGGAGAAGGTAGATTGCATCTTGGTCTTCAAGACGTCGTTGTAGATCGTGGCGCTATTCGGAAGTCCGAACGGTGTCGAATGGATTTCCCCACCGACCGGTCCGAATCCGAGCCGAAGGAGAAATCGTCGACGAAGTTGGCGGCGAAGTCGCCGAATCTTGAAGGAGATCCCATCACGCTTGTCGGCGAAATTGTTGAAGAAGTCTCGACGCGCAACCCCTACCTCGGCGCGCTAACCGTCGAAACTTGGTTTCGCAATATAATTTATTGGGTCGCAATGAGATCGCCAAACACAATGGGTTAGAGGAAGAAGAGGATTTATGCAGGTTCAGGCCCTCTCGTGAGGTAATACCCTACTCCTGTTTCGGTGGATTCGATCCGCCGAGTGTCTTTATTGATCTCGTGATCTAAAGCTCAAAGCTTAAAGCTGATCTAACATAGGATATCCCTCAAGGGACGCCCCTTACCCCCCTTATATAGTCTTGGGAGGAGGGCTTTACAGATCGGAAACCCTATCTTACTCTAAGTTGGTTTCTCAATCTTACCAAACCGTGACTATAGGCCGATTGCCTTATCTCTATCGGCAATCGTAACACCCAAGTCATGTTTGGTTTACGATATGGCAGCGCAATCTATCCCTACCTCCAGTCGGATAAGCTTGCCGTGTAGATACCCGATTGCCATAATCTCCACACCCCGCAAAGAAGATAGCCAAGTCGGGACAAGGCGATGCCAAAACGAAGAAAATCTCCCTTGATCCATCGTCCCCTTCCACCAAAATAATAAAGATGTTTTTGCTTGGAAACCATCTGATATGCCTGGAATTCATAGGGAGGTGATCGAGCACTCTTTACACGTCAAAGATGACGCGAAACCTATCAAGCAACGATTACGCCGTTTTGCTCAGGATCGAAAAGATGCCATCAAGGAAGAACTCACAAAACTCTTAGCCGCTGGTTTCATCAAAGAAGTCCTCCATCCCGACTGGCTGGCTAACCCGGTCCTGGTCCGGAAGAAGACAGGGCAATGGCGCACGTGCGTTGACTACACCGATCTCAACAAAGCCTGCCCGATAGATCCATTCGGATTACCTCGAATCGACCAAGTCGTGGACTCAACAGCCGGCTGCCAACTTCTGAGTTTCCTGGACTGCTACTCGGGCTGCCATCAGATCAGCTTGAAGGAATCCGACTGCCTGAAAACATCATTCATCACGCCGTTTGGAGCTATCGCTACATCACGATGCCCTTCGGTCTGAAGAACGCCGAAGCCACATACCAGCGCATGATCCAAAGATGCTTTCAGATGCGGATCGGGAAAAATGTGGAAGCTTGCGTGGACGATGTCGTTATCAAGACCAAGCGTAAGGAAGACCTGATTGCCGACTTAGATTAAACCTTCGAATGAAGTTAAACCCAGAGAAGTGCGATGTTCGGCGTGCCATCGTGCAACCGCTTCGGCTTCATTGTGTCCCATCGCGGCATTGAAGCTAACCCGAGAAAATCAAAGCTATCTTAAATATGAAGCCCACGAGTAACCAAAAAGATGTCTAGAAGCTCACTGGCTGCATGGCGGCGCTAAGCCAATTCATCTCGTGACTCGGCGAGCGAGGCATGCCTTTCTTCAGGCTATTAAAGAAAACCGACAACTTTCAATGGACTACAGAAGGCCACAAGGCCTTTGAAGAATTCAAAGAATTTCTCATGACGCCGCCCGTCCTAGCTTCACCCCAGCCTCAGGAACCCTTGCTATTATATGTCTTAGCTACTCACCAGGTGGTCAGCACGGTTCTCGTCGTTGAGCGCGAGGAAGAAGGGCGAGTCCAGAAGATACATAGGCCAATCTACTTTGCTAGCGAAGTGCTGGCAGGAGCTAAAGTTCGCTACCCTCAGGTACAAAAATTACTGTATGATGTCCTGATAACCGCGAGGAAATTGGCGCACTATTTTCAGGGTCACTCGGTCACCGTCGTCACTTCTTTTCCACTCGGCGACGTCATCCATAACCGAGAGGCGACTGGGCGCATCACAAAGTGGGCTTTGGAACTGATCCCGCTGGACTTAACTTTCAAGGCGAGGACGTCTATCAAGTCACAAGACCTGGTGGATTTCCTGGCCGAGTGGACTGAACAACAAGAAGATGTACCTAAGGAAGATCTACAACACTAGACCATGCACTTTCACGAATCCAAGAGGATCACCGGCTTGGGAGCGGGAGTCGTGCTGATCTCCCCGACTGGAGAAAGGCTGTGATATGTTCTTCACATTCATTTCCCGGCCTCACACAACATCACCGAGTACGAACCCCTGCTGCATGGCCTATGACTTGCTGTTTCACTCGGGATACGATGGTTGGTTGTGAAAGGAGATTCCCAACTGGTTGTCAACCAAGTGATGAAAGACTGGTCCTATTTAAATGACACCATGGAAGCCTACCGGCAAGAAGTCCTCAAACTTGAAGACAGGTTTGATGGACTGGAGCTATCCCATGTCTTGAGACATAACAACGAGGCAGCTGACGAGTTGACGCAGTTCGGGTCCAAGCGAGAAGCTGCTCCAACAGACGTTTTCATAGAGCATCTCTATGAGCCGAGTGTTGCAGCAAAACCAACTCCCAACGAGCAAGCTGCAAACCAAGTTGCCATGCTTGACGCCGACTGGAGGACACCGCTCATCAAATTTTTAACTCAGCAAGAGCTGCCGGAGGACCGGGATGAGGCGGAACGAGTCCGACGCCGTTGTCAAGCTTATGGCATGGTCGACTCTGATTTATACAAGAGAAGCCCCTCTGGAGTCCTAATGAGATGTATCACGCCTGAGGAAGGACGGCAACTACTCCAAGATATCCACTTGGGTATATGCGGAAGTCACACGGCGGCACGCACCTTGGTAGGCAAAGCCTACAGACAATGCTTCTTCTGGCTCACGGCCGTCTCTGACGCCGACAAAGTGGTTCACACGTGTGAAGGTTGTCAGTTTTTCGCTCGGCAGAGCCATGTTCCACCCAAGAGCTACAAATGATTCCATAATCATGACCGTTCGCGGTATGGGGCTTGGATATGGTCGGCTCTTTCAAGAAGGCTCCAGGAGGATTCACACATCTGTTCGTCGCAATCGACAAGTTTTCCAAGTGGATCGAAGCTAAGCCGGTTGCTACAATCACCGCTGACAAGGCACGAGACGTCATCCTCGACATCGTGCACCGGTTTGGCATCCCAAACAGAATAATAACAGACTATGGAACTCAATTCACTAGAGGCATTTTCAAGGAATTCTGTGAAGACTTCGGCATCAAAATCTGCTATGCATTGGTCGCGCACCCCAAAAGCAATGGACAGGTTGAGCGCGCCAATGACATGGTCCTTCAAGGTATCAAGGCTCGAGTGTTTGACCGGCTAAATCCTTATGCTGGCAAATGGGTTCAATAGCTGCCCTCGGTTCTATGGTCTCTACGGACTACGCCTAGTCGGGCTACCAGCCAAACTCCTTTCTTCCTGGTTTATGGGGTAGAAGCCATGTTGCCGAATGAAATGGAGTATGAATCTCTTCGAGTCCGCAGCTTCAACGACAAGCGCTATGATCAAGACTGAGTGGATGACCTGACCCGACTGGAAGAGGCCCGGGGGGCAACCCTAATCCAGTCGGCAAAGTATCTTCAAGGACTTAGGCGATACCATAGTCGCAATGTTCGGGCGCGAGCTTTCATTGTCGGCGATTTGGTTCTACGCAAGACCCAGACCACCAAGGACCGTCACAAATTATCTCCACTATGGGAAGGACCATATATAATCACTGAGGTGACTCGGCCAGGAGCATATCGACTAAAGCGTGAAGATGGATCCATGGTGGAGAACTATTGGAACATTGAACATCTTCCACGATACTATGCTTAAATTACCTTAAGTTTCATGTTACTCTCGACTGCCAACCTCAAGCAAGATGACTTCTTGAGTTGACAGTTGGGGGCTGCACATGTATCAATAAAGCATGATTTTCTGCGGCAACTTGTTCACATTTGGTTTATCATTGTTTAATATTTTGATTCGAGTTCAATAGATAAGGACTGAGAATTTTTTGATGACCTAATCAAGCTTAGGCTTGGTGACAGTCAGACGAAAATTACTCAAGAAATTTTCTAAGAAGACTCGGGTCAAAGCGTTAACATAAACAAGCCAGATATCTACAAGTTCACATCACAGTTTACAAACAACATTTAAAAAATGATCAGGAGCGAAAGTTATTGGCCACATCAACAGCGACTTTCTTGGCCGACTCCCGTGCTTCATCGATCAACTCCAAGGCATGCTCGTCTGAAGTGCCATCAGCAAAGCCCTCCCCGACTGAGTCAACATCCCCGAGGATAGAGTGACTTGGCTTGCGCAAGGGCAAAGTTTGCTCCCATGGTGGCTGCTTCTGAGATGTTGGCAATGTATTGATCCGGAGACCTCCTGAGTTTGTCGAAAACCTCGATGGCATCTAATGAGCTGGTCCCGAGCCCATGATGGAATAACGACAAGAGAAACGGTGTCGCCACGTTAGCAACATCGTCCCTTACGCTTTCGGCCCTTCGGACCCTTTCAACGAAGACATCAAACTGGGCCCAGATTTTGACCTTATAAGCTGCCAAAGGCATATCATTACACAGACACTCAAAGATGAAGCAAAATGAAGAATGATATATTGAAAGAATTTACCTTCGAACTCAGACGACAGCTCGGCTTTGTTGGCGTTAGCCTCTTCCAGCTGGGTCTGAAGCGTGTGGACCTCCGTCGAGTTCTCTGCAACAAGAAAATTTGCTGACGCCTAGATCGAAACAGACTATGAATAAAGGCATAAAGAGACCGAGAGGATTAAACTTACTCCCGACTGAACCCCGGAGGTCAAGGTTCTCCTCCCGGAGCGCAGCTATTTCTCTCCGTAAAGTAGGTTCTCTCGATGCAGCTTCCTCCCGAGTGACCTTGCGCTCCTGTTGGATGTTCTCCAAGGAGTTCAAGTGTGGGACCAGCTTCTCGAGTGCATCAGATTTAGCCATCGACCGGCAATATACCCTCTGCACACGAGTTCAGAGTTGGTCGACTAAAAGAAACCATAAGGCTAAGACAGAGAAGAAGTGATGCTTACGTTTAGCAGCCGGGCAGCTTCTTGCAGGCTATAAACAAGCATGTATCTTTCTTCATTTTCCTTCTGCTTGTTCAAGACGATGCCTTGCTTCAAGCCCTCAGAGTCGCGCCACTCTATTTTAATTGGAGGGACCCAGTCTCAGAAGACTGCAACCTGGGGATCTCCTCCACTTTGGCTGATCGATTTAAAGAGGGTGAATGAAGGAAAAGAAAAAACAGATTGAAGATTAAAGTCAGAAGATCGCTTCAGGGCTTCCCAGCTTTGGTGGCCGAGTCCTTGACTGGTACTTCCCGGCTGCTTTTCTTTTCTTGGTTCGCACCCGACTGGTTATCAGTCGGGGTCCCTTGAGTGGCAGCCGGGATCTCTTCTTCAGCCGCCTGGTTTCCAGTCGGGGCTTCCTGGCTGGTGGTCGAGGGCTCCTCCCTCGGGACATCCTCACTGGGAGGTGGGGGTTTCTCACTCGGAGCGCTCTCACTCGGGAGAGGGCTCCGGGATTCTTGTTCTGCAGGCCTTGTCGCTTCAGACACTGCAGATGTCTTTGGGCCCTCACTCTGTCCAGTGGGGTCTATGTTCTGAAGCTTCCTGTAAAGAGAAGGATGGGAGCAATCGGGACAAAATCATAAAGATTTTCAACAAGGACACAATTTCAGTCATGAGACATACCTGGTCGATCGGCGAATCTTGGGTGCAGATTTGGGTGATGGCCTCGGATGGGTCACTTCAGCTTGAGGGGTTGGGACATCGTCATCTGAGTCATCAATCAGCAGCCTCCTCTTACTCGCTCGCTTGCTGATATCCTCACCGGCAGCGGCCCTTTTGCCGATTGGATCACTCTGGATCTTGACGCCGCCGGCTGGTTTCTTGGCAGGCCGAGCCGGCGCATCATCGTGATGCACTTTATACGGCTTCGAGATAATGAAGGCATTTTCCTGCAAGGAAGATTTCATCTACACTGAGAGGTGCAATATCAAGATTGAAAGAATTTAAAGAAGTTAAGTCATCTTACCAAAGGAGGAGGACGATACAGGTTGAATGGGAGAACAGGCAGCATGAGGCTATGCTCGACTGCAATCCCAGAAGAGAAGATCTTGTACATGCGAGTCTTCAGAGTTTCGTAGCTCATAGAGTCGCGGTCCTCCCGATTGGGATCCCTTTCGCCCTCGTACTCGAATGCGGGCTTGGATCTCTCCTTAATAGGTGCCAATCGGTTCTTGATGAAGTGTCGAGTGGTCTGTTCACCTCAAAGGCCCTTTTTCTTCATCTCCAGGATACTGGCCAAGAGCTTGTTGGCCTCATCCCAATCTTGGGCTACCGGCCCGGTGCTCCAGTTAGGCCTTGGAACCGGAGAAAGGCTAATGAAGTTGGGCAGACTGGGTTCAAGGTTTGAGATGTAGAACCAGTTTGCATGCCAACCTTTGTTAGAGGATTTTAAAGAAAGAGAAAAGTAATCTCTGCGGAGAGATCCACGGAGCTGAAAGCCGGCCCCACCAACAACGCAGGGCTCATCCTTGTTCGGATGCGGCTTAAGATAGAACATGCGGCGGAAGAGCAGGAAGTGGGGAAGGATGCCAAGAAAAGCTTCGCAAATGTGAATGAAGAGAGCAATGTGAAGCATGGAGTTGGGGTTCAGATGGTAAAGCTGAAGACCGTAGTAATCAAGGAGGCCCCGAAAGAACTCAGAAGAAGGAAGGCCGAAGCCACAGTAAAAAAAGGAGGTAAAAACCACGATCTCACCGGTATTCGGAGTGGGGATCTCCTCACCGGGCGCCGGGCGCCAGCCGATGATCTCTTTAGGTGGAAGAACTCCGTTCTTCACCATCTCCCTAAGAGTCGACTCCTTGACGTCTGAAGTCGCCCATTGCTCGAAAGGGATTTCCTTCTCTCCCGCCATGGATGTGGTTTGGGGGAAGCAGATCTGGCTTGGGAAATGGGGATTTGAGGAGGGGATCTTGGGAGCTGGATGCGGAGGCTAGCCTGTGGTGAAATGCGAGCTCCTAGATCGACGGATTTGGGTGCGCGCGAGCCTAGGGTTTTCCGTAGGGAGCTGGTGAACAGTACTGAGAAAAAAGGAAATTTTTGGGAAGACGAAGTGGCGGGGATGACCTCGAGGCTTCATATAAAGAGTTGAGGGTTTTGCTAAGTCATCTCACAGTTGGGCCGAGTCCATGAGAGACTTGCAGCCTACCTAAGGTGTGGCTTGATGCGTGTCCTTAGGGATTTAAGTGGATGGACTTAAGCAGATTTGCCCTGGCAATATGCACGTGTCACATAGCCTAATGCCTTTAAAATCCTTTCATGCCGCGCTATGCGCAACTTCATGAGAGGTTGGCACGATGCAATTTGGAAGGTGACAAACAGTTAAACTTTTCATGGCTGTCTTGATGACAGGGACTGTTTGGTTTTAAATGATTATATTGCTGCTATTTTTCCACCTTGGTGAAGATTTTTTAAGATTAAGACCAATATTATGGCAGGAGCTATTTAATATTTTGGTCGTATTTTTCAGATGACTGAAAAACTTGTTTGCCCATGAGGGTCGATTAAATTATTTGTTCTGAGATGACTCGGGCAGATCTAATCGGATAAGCATAAGCTTGCCGAGTGAGTGTTTTTACCCACAAGGGTTGATTGAGCTATTTGTTCTGAGATGACTCGGGCAAATTTACTCGGATAAGCATGAGCTTGCCGAGTGATGAGATTTTTTATATTTGCTTTAGCTTGAGCTAAGCATTTAAATGAATATGATTTTTTATAGTTCTTGACTATATGCTTAGTCTATTTTTGACTAACCACATAGTCGGGGGCTACACCTAATTAGGTGCATCAGGAGATGCACCTAGATATTTATTTTTTGAGAATTTTTTTGATGTTTTCCAGCCCTTCACAGTCTTTGGAGCCACTCGGGAGTTTCAAGCAGGGATGACGGAACCACTCGGCTCTAGAAGCACTCGGCCAAAGAGTTGTTTGGATGTGTGTTATCTTGGTTCGAGGCAAAGTTATCTCGTCGACTGCGAACGACTCGGGGGCTACTGTGGAGATTATGGCAATCGGATACCCACATGGCAAGCTTATCCGACTGGTAATAGGGATAGGTTACGCCTACTAATTATGTAAACCGGCTATGACTTGGATGTTACGTTGCCGATTAGATAAGGCAAAGGCTCATAGTCATAACTTGGTAAGATTGAGGAAACCGACTTAGAGTAAGATAGGGTTTTCGGTTTGTAAGCCCGCCCCCCAAGGCTATATAAGGGGGGTAAGGGACGTCCCTTGAGGGATATGAGATATCAGCTTTAGATTCAGACATATGCAACACAAGAGCAACAGATCTTGAGATCAATAAACACTCGGCGGATCGAATTCCCGAAACAGGAGTAGGGTATTACCTCACGAGAGGGGCTGAACCTGTCTAAACCTTGTTTTTCACTTAACCCATCGAGCTTGGCGATCTTGACTGCACCCCTAAATTTCTATTGCCGAAACCAAGTTTTGACACATCCTGACGGTAGTCACACCATCTGCCAGTGTTATGTCCTATAGGACCAGATGACCCGGGAGGCACAAAACCCCCGACCCCCGAGGGGGTGAAAGAGGAGGAATGGAGATGTTAAACGCCAGAAGGAAGATCAATAGAGGGAAGATGGCTTCCAGGAGCCAACCCGCACTGTTAACATGATCCTTGGTTGGGAGGCAGCCTTGGAAAGCTGTCGACAATGAAAGCTCCTATCTCGATGAGTGAACGCCATCTCCACTGAGCCGTGCAAACGCCTCCGGTGGTCGGAGGTCCCGATCTCCTTTTCCCGAACTGACCAATGGGCTGATGTCCCTAAGCCAGGGCGGTTCTCGCTAGTAGTGGACCCACTGGTGCTCAAGGTGCGCCTCAAACATGTGCTCATCGATGGGGGCAGTGGCATCAATGTCCTCTTCCAAGGGACTGTGCGTGAGCTCAGGCTCTCCCATGCTACCCTCGAGCCCACTGACTCGCCCTTCTACGACATTGTCCCTGGCAAGGCGAGTTTGCCTCTTGGCATGGTCTCTGTCCCCGTGATGTTTGGAACGCAGGAAAACTACCACATCGAGTTTGTTAGGTTTTACGTGGTGGACTTTGAGATGGCCTACCACGCAGTGCTCGGGCGCCCAGCCTTGCCAACTTCATGGTAGTCCCGCACTGCACATACCTAGTCCTCAAGGTGCCTAGGCCCGCGGGCGCGTTCTCCGTCCGAGGGGATGTCGCCACCTCCTACGCCTGTGAGACTGAAAGCCTTACTCTGAGTGAGGACGTCGACCTCTCGATCTGCATCGGGGAATTTACCTCCCTACTCACCGACACCAAGGGTAAGGCGCCGATGGTTGATGAAGCCCCGGACTCGGCGACGCTCGCGTTGAGACTCACCGCCAACCCCGCAGAGTACAAGGCCGTCTCCCTCTCTGACGCCGACCCTTCAAAGACGGCCCTGATAGGCTCTGGCCTTGGGGATAAATAGGAAGACACGCTTGTTGACTTCCTGCATGCAAACATCGATATGTTTCCTTGGAAACCGGCCGATATGCCGGGAGTACCGAGGAGTTGGTCGAGCACGAGCTCCATGTCTTCCCTGATTGCAAGCCGGTCAGACAGAGGCTGTGGTGATTTGCCCAAGAACACAAGGACGGGATCAGGAAGAAGCTAACTAGGCTTTTAGATGTGGGTTTTATCAAAGAAGTGTATCATCCGGAGCTTTTAGATGTGGGTTTTATCAAAGAAGTGTATCATGGGAAATGGAGGATGTGTGTTGATGATACCGATGTGAACAAACACTGCCCTAAAGACCAATTTACTCTTCCCCGCATCGACCAAGTTGTTGACTTCACCACGGGTTGTTCCTCCCTGTGTTTCTTGGATTGCTACTCATGCTATCATCAGATTGGCCTCAAAGCAGCCAACCAAGAAAATACGTCTTTCATCATGCCGTTCGGGACCTTCTGTTACACCACGATGGCTTTTGATCTTAAAAACGCCAGACCAACTTACCAGTGAGCCGTTCAGCATTGCCTAGTAAGCCAGATCAGCCGTGACATAGAGGCCTACGTCGACGACATGGTGATTAAGACGCGAAACACCGACGACCTGTTGGCTGGCATTGACGAAGCCTTCAGGAATCTCCGCACGCACCGATGGAAGCTTAACCCCGAGAAGTGTGTCTTTGGCATATCATCTAGGAAGCTCCTCGGCTTAATCGTCTCCAACCGAGGCATTCAGGCCAACCCCGAGAATATCTCGACAATCCTGAATATGGGCAAGCCGTCCTGTGTCAAGGATGTCCAGAAGCTCACGGGATGTATGACGTCTCTCGGGAGGTTTATCTCCTGACTCGGTGAGCACGGAGCACCTTTCTTCAGGCTCATCAGGAAGGACGCAGACTTCCAATGGTTGGACAAGGCCAGCAGGGCATTCACCGACCTCAAGCGCCTCCTGGCTACGCCTCTGGTACTCGTAGCACCAAACCCCGAAGAGCAAATGCTTCTATGCGTCACCGAAACAACCTCAGTTGTGAGAACAGTGCTGGTTGTCGAGCACCCAGAAGAAGGCCGCGCCTACCCGATGCAAAGGCCAGTCTATTATGTCTCCGAGATCCTCGGGCCATCCAAGGCTCGGTATCGTCAGGTGCAGAAGTTTTTATACGCTGTTCTCATCACCACCCGAAAGTTAAGGCACTACTTCCAGGCCCACAAGGTAGTGGTGGTGACCGGGTGCCCCCCTCGGGGACATCATTCAAAACCATGAGCCTATCGGTCATGTGGTCAAGTGGGCCATGGAAATAGGTGAGTTTTCCATCGACTACAAGCCACACAATGCCATCAAGTCCTAGGCCCTTGGCGATTTCGTGGCCGAATGGACAGAGATCCAACTCCCCCTGACCTCCGAGACTCGGCCGACCTGGACCATGTAGTTTGATGGCTCGCTCAGCATCGATGGTGCAAGAGCTGGCATGCTTTTAATCTCTCCAAAAGGCGAGCATCTTAAGTACGCCCTCTAGTTCCTCTTCAAAGTGTCGAATAATGCTGCCGAATACGAGGCCATGCTACATGGTCTTCGAATCACCAAATCCATCGGTGTCGAACGCCTCATGGTGTACGACGGTTCAAAGTTGGTGATTCGCCAGGTCAACAAGGACTGGACCTGTTCAAGCGAGAAGATGGACGTGTACTGCACTGAGGTACAGAAACTTGAGGGCAAGTTCAGTGGCCTCAAGTTCCATCACGTTCTCCGTGACACCAATGCAGCAGCTGACTAGTTGGCCAAGCTTGGGTCCTCTCGAGTTTCCGTCCCGCGGAGGGTCTT
Organism: Oryza australiensis; assembly: GCA_019925245.2. Classification (NCBI taxonomy): domain Eukaryota; kingdom Viridiplantae; phylum Streptophyta; class Magnoliopsida; order Poales; family Poaceae; genus Oryza; species Oryza australiensis. The sequence continues at coordinate 251,299 of JAIFGZ020000447.1, forward strand.
TGTTCAGGAATTACACAGGTCGTCGATGAAGGAGGACCAACCACCCGCGCAGACCCCACCATTGTCAGGTGACACGGTGCTCACCGTCACAACCACCTCAGGTGACTGCTGACAGGAGCTCGTGGATAACATCACCACCAAGGCACTTTCGCTCGATAAGGTCTCGACAGAGCACATTGTTTGGCGTTGCAAACAGTATGTGGTGGTGGGCTCCGAGCTATATAAGTGCGCTTCCTCTACCCGAGTGCTCCTGCTGTGCGTCCCTCGAGACCATGGTGTCAAGATCCTCGATGAAATTCATTCAGGCATCTGCGGTAACCACACGGGCACTCGGACATTGGTCGGCAAGGCTTTCCACTCGGGCTTCTATTGGCCGACCGCCAATGAAGATGCCAAGGAACTAGTGCAGCGCTGCACTGGGTGCCAGTTTTTTGCCAAGCAACATCATCTCCTTGCTCAAGCTCCCCAACGGTCCCACCGTCATGGCCATTTGCATGCTAGGGGCTCGACATGGTCGGCCTGTTCCCTAAGGCACGACAAGGCTTCGATTGTCTTTTTGTTGCCATCGACAAATTCATGAAATGGATCGAGGTAATGCCCCTGAAGACCTGCACTATGAAGAAGGCAGCTGACTTCATTGAGGGCATCACTTACCGTTTCCGCATCCCGAGGGAGATAATTATCGACCTCGACACATAGTTTAGTGGGAATAATTTTTGGGAGTTTTGCAGTGCATCAAAGTCAAGTATGCCTCGGTGGCACACCCCGAGACAATGGGCTGTGTGAGCGTGCTAACGCCATGATCTTACAATGTCTGAAGGCTCGGATCTTTGACCCACTGGTTGTGCGAGCTCCCCGCCGTGCTCTGGGGGCTCCGGAACTAGCCAAGCCGAGCCATCGGCCAAACCCTGTTCTTCTTGGTCTATGGCTCGGAGGCTGTCTTGCCGGTTGACATGCTCCACGACTCCCTGGGGATTCGCCACTATGATGAAGGCATGGCTGAGTAGACACGAGCTGAGGACATTGACAGCCTTGAAGAAGCTCCAATGGCCACAGTAATCCAGACGGACCGCTACCAGCAGGCCCTTCGCCGTTACCATGATAGGAACATCCAGGGGAGGTCCTTCAAGGTGGGTGACATTGTGCTCCATAGAGTACAGTCCTCAGCTAGCATGCACAAGTTGTCGGCCCCCTGGGAAGGCCCCTTTATCATCTTCGCCATCACACGCCCGGGCTCCTATAGGCTAGTTCGCGAGGACGGTCAAGAGGTGCCGAACTCATGGAACATCGAGCACCTGCGCCTCCTTCAATAACTAAGTACCCAGTCCTCAATCCCTTCAATAATGCAATTTCAATTCTCCACTGATCTATTTATAGGTCATCTTCTTCTGACCCCCGAATGGCTCGGGGGCTCGACAGCCCTCCTGGGCAGTGTCGGTAGCCACCCGACCCCTTCCTTGCAAAATGCTCACGGCTAGCCCTGAGCAATGCGCCCCCCGTTTGTTAGCGAGGGGTTCATTGGAAGAGGAGTCCGCCGGCTATGCTTGAGCTGCCTAGGGGCTCATTCTTTGCCCACTTTGACTGAACGTGATGGCTCGACTTGACATCCCTTGGGATAGGGGCCGAACCCCTCCCTGAGGCTGGCCACGGTCGAGACTGATCAATGTTCAGTCGGGTGCTAGGCGAATGGGCTCAGGGCTCTTAACGAATATATCCTGTGTAAATGACTAAGACGCCTAGGGCTCGACTCGGTGTCTACCCGGAGTGAGGTCTGTTGATGGCCCGAGCCGCCTTACTTCGAGGGTCAGATACGCAGTGAATAATCGGTCGTCGACCATACGTTCGCTCACTATGTAAACGATTAACTGGTCCTAGCTTGATTGGATATCAACCGAAATCCGTTCTGTTAGCTTCAGCCGCTTAGCTACAATGGTCATATACATTTTGAGTGATCGTCTATCTCCCTCATCCGCCCATTCGCCTTCCATACGGCTAAGTCGTTAGAGCTTGACTGGGAGTTCTCCAGATCCATCTGTTGAGGCCCCAAGTCGCTCGGCTTCGAAGGTCAGACACGAGGTAGATGCACGGCTGTCTCTTCATGTGCTGACCCGCTACGAGGGGGATTGTCTCGCTCGAGCTTGACTGGGAGCCCTCCGAATTAGTTCTGTTGAAGGCCTAATTCACTCAGCACAGTCTTCATGTAGCGAAAGTTCGGTTGTCCAAATTGTTTTTGACATTTTGCGAATTGAAGACTACTTTCAAAAGAACTGAGGTCCTATATTACACCAAGGACAAAAGTCTCCATTACAAAAGGGGTTGAAGATCATATACAGAGTTCGGGGTTCCCTAAAACTACAGGTCCTTGTCGGCAACAATCTTCTCCACCGTCGGCTCCATTGCAGTGTAAATACCTTCAACGTCGGCCTTGGCGATGCTAACCGGCCACCCTTTGGCGACTGCATTGATTTCCGCACGGCGGTACAACTTATGCACCACCCCGAGGATGTGTGCCGCTGTAGTCTTCGCCACATCCCGGACATAAGCCTGGAGAAGCTTCCGCCCGTCGAGAAGATGCGCCATGAGCTCGTCCTCGGTCGTCCTGGCCGATGCTGATTCAGAATTAATCTTGGCAAGGACTGCCTAAACTCCCTCCATGCAGTGCGCCCAACGCGTCTCAGCCACCTCCGCGCGAACCTTCAGGCCGTCGCCCTGTCGGTGGAGGCCCGACAATCGGCCTGCTCAAAAAGAGGTCGGTCAAAGCACATGCCAAAACAGAAAATAAAGGAAAAGAAAGCAAGACGATACTCACAGTTAGCCTCCTCCCTCGCCACCTCTGCTTCCGCCAGCCTAGCCGTGGTCTTAGTTCTTGCCGCTTCAGCGGCTGCTAGCTTTTCCTCACCTCGGACGCCACCAACCTCGCCTCGGCATTGTCGAGGGAAGTGACCAAGTCTTGGAGAAGGCTTTCAGCATGCTACCGTTGAGCTGCGAGCTCCTCGACGTCCGCTCGGGAGGATGACCCCTCGAAGCGGGGGTCGATATCCATCGCCCTCCTGCTCAATGCTACTAGTCAGTCCATTTAACACAAATAACAACAAATACATGGTGAATTTAACAGCGCACCGGTGTGGTACCTTCCTCATCGGTTCTGATGTTTCCTCCTCCGACACCCTGCGTGAGCTTGGTCATTCCCTTGGGGAGGTGGTAAGCATCCGTTTCTCCTTCAGATTAGTCGTCACGATGAGGGGATGGATCTCCACAATATCCAGCCTCGACGAAAGGGCGCGTGCACCCATATCCTGCCATAACACAAACACCTGGCAGGTGAGGCTTTGATAGAAAAAGGGAAGACAAAACATGGGAGAAAGCAAAGTGCACTCGAGCAAAAGTCAGAGTCCAGGACATCACCGGCTATTGCTGTTCGCTGCTGTTTTTGCACCAGTTTTTTCTCGCACTTCCCGAAGAACTTTGTGAGGGCTCCATGAGTCACGGTAGGGTTTGAAGCAGTAGAAAGCCAACAAGCAGGCATGATAGATTGGATGCAAAAGTTTTTGAGAATTTTTTGGCGGAAAGAATGTGTGAGGAAGAAGGAAGCTAGAAAGACGAAGCTTAAAAAGGGCAATGATGGGCCTGGCAGCGCCATATTTGGAAAACGCACGACACCATTAACGGCGTGTGTGGGGCATCCGACGTACCCCGGCCCATCCATCTCGCTAGCGGCCACATAGTTCTGATGGCGAATCTGAGCCGTCGATTGCATGGAGCGGCTAGTGGCACCCTTACAGTCCACGTTATGCACCCCGATGAAACCACCATTGGACCCAGTGCTTTGCCCGAGAGATGAATCTTGACCGTTAGATCCTTGAGTCGTTATGGAAAAGTGGGGGACCTGAGGGCACCATGAGTGTAGTGCAAGCCCCAAGGTCAGGCAACCGTCTGACGACCAATTTTTTGGGATTTTCCTTCAACCTTTCCGACCGCCATCAGCCTCCAGGCTATGACCTTACCGACTCAGTCATTAACCTTCGAGCTATGACTAAGTCAACTTCGAGACTACCATGAGCCTCTGGGCGGCAGTACCAACAAACTCAGCATTCACCATCAGCCTTCGGGCAGGGGGTTTGTCAAGCTCACCGATTGCCATCAGCCTCCAGGCTATGGCCTCACCGATGCAGCCGCCTACCTCCGAGCTATGGTGAGTCATCTTCGTCGACCACCATCGGTCTCCGGGTGATAACTTAATCCAAAGACGAATGAAAAATAGTACTTCAGGCTTGATCCTAGGTCTGGACATACCATCCAATCCCAGGCTCGGAGGCAACACCTAGCAGGTGCACCTGCTGAAGCATGGTTAGGAGGCTTCGGGAACTCGTTGCAGTCTGCAATCTCGAGGAATTCAGACCCTAAGGTCGAATGTCCCATTCGACCTTAGGCTCAAGGGCTACACCTGGCAAGTGCACCTAGGCAGTGCACCTACCAAAGTCTGATCAGAACGCTTTGGGAACCCGCTGAAGACGACGACTAGGAAGAACTTGGACGCTAAGGATGGATGTCTCATTCATCCTTAGGCTCAGGGGCTACTATCGGGGGAGTCACCCCGAGGTAGCTCATAGAGCCGAGTTAGGGTCTGCTGAAGACGGACCTGGAATCCTCGGGACAGAGTCGGCAGCGTGACCTCCTCTTGGGGTCGGTCGCCCCAACCTCCCCCCAGGTACGACTTTACCTTCCTTCTCGACCTCAACTCATCAGCCTGACCTCTAATCTCCTCAGGAAGGAAGGCTTGCTTTGCAAGGTTTGCAGAGGAGGCAAGGAGGGAACAACCCGGCAGAAGATGATGTCACCCGACAAGACTGAGCAGAGGGTACCTGCGGAGGAGGGATCCCAAGGCAGGATAGAGCACGAGATGCCCACGGCGCATAGGACCCAGAGGATCTCTTTGTACTTTTCAGATGTTGTTTGTACTTGCTTTCTAGTCTTTAGTCTTAGCTTTTTTGACCCCCAAGTCCTCTTGTAACTGCCCCCATGAGCTATAAAAGGGAGGTAGGACGAACGGGCAAGGGGGATCGCCTTCTGAGAACTCTTCTCTAAACTCTGGTCTTTGGAAGCTAGATCCAATCCCTAGAGCCCCCAAGAACTCTCTCCATTATAATCCTTGTTCACACACCTCTCCAACAAAAAACACTGGACGTAGGCCTATTATCCTCCGGGAGGGCTGAACCAGCATATACTCTCTTGTCTCCTGGCTCGTTTGATACCCGAGTCGACCATCGGATCCATCGGTGAGACGCCCCGACCACTCTCTTTCACCTCCTTGGGTAACCCCCTTGGGGGACTATCGGCCATCATGCTGACACTAAGAATTTGACATTTAAATCAAGGATAAAAAGGGAGTAGAGAATTCGGTACCAGATTATTTGTCTCGTATGCATTGTACTAACGTGCAAGAACTGCCAATCAACGATTTCCTATGAGATGATATGCTAAAGTGATGGACTCTAGTCCTTGGTATGCGGACATAGTGAACCTCATAGTCACCGGATATGTCCCACCAGGGGGAAACAAAAAGAAGCTCATATATGAGAGTCGTCGTCACCTTTGGGATGAACCTTATCTATATAGGGTATGCGCTGATGGACTATTAAGGAGATGCATCCCGTGTACCGGTCCTTAAATTCTATGGGCGTCACTATCAAAACCACAGCGCCCACAGCCCACCATTCATCATGTTTTAGTTATTAGTCCGGTCCACAAAGTCCTCGAATTATATCTTTCATTTCATGTGTCCAAATTAATGTCGTCTAGATGAAATGATAGGTGGGCCCCATCTGTAAGTGTTCCGGGAGAAGGGGGAGGTGAGTTGGACTTATTTTTTGGACGCGAGGGTAAACGGGTCATGGCCTTCGGCCGGCCCGGGAGTGAGAGAGGGAGAGAGGCGCAGGCGTGGGAGAGGACGAGCCGGCGGCTCGGGCCGGCGGCCCAAGGCCGAAAGGGCGGGAAAGAGCGGGAAAAGGACGGAGGAGAGAGAAAAGGATTTTCCCAGGATTTATTAATTCTAATTTTGATTTTAATTGATTAAAAATTATTTCTAGTGCTCTGAAAATTCCACTAAAAATCCTGTTAGTGAATTTCGACATGTAGAATTTAGAAAAATCCTACCATGCCATTTCCAATTAGAGTTTGCATTTTAAAATTATTTATTTGCCCCAGTTAATTTCCAACTATTTTCTTTGCGATTTTTCTTTTAGGATTTTTTTAAAAAGGAAAACACCTCGGGGTGTGACATGGGGTATTCATTTCATGGGACCTTTCCCAAGGTCCTATGATTGCGAGTACATCCTCGTGACAGTCGATTTCGTATCCAAATGGGTAGAAGCTATGCCTTACAAAGCTGCGGATGCCAAGCATGCCCGAAAGATGTTTTATGGAATCATCTTTCCTCGGTATGGAACACCAAGGATGGTGATAAGTCATGGATGATCTCATTTCATCGATAAGACCTTCTGAAACTTCTTGAAGGAGCTTGGAGCCCAGCACAATATAGCAACTCCATATCACCCTCAAACAAGCGGTCAAGCTGAGACATCAAACAAACAGATCAAAAACATTCTACAGAAGACCGTTCAGGAAACTACCCGATGACTTTGGGCATATCGGACTCCACTTGGCATGTCGCCCTATCAACTCGTATACGAAAAAATGTGTCATTTACTTGTCGAGTTGGAACATAGGGCATACTGGGCTATCCGGAAATGGAACATGGATTTTGATCAAGCCAAAGCTCAGCGGAGGAAACAACTCTCTGAGCTAGAGGAATGGAGAGATAAAGCTTATCACAATGCCATGATCTACAAGGAAAGAACAAAAAGATGGCATGATAAGCGGATCAAGCCGAAGAATTCAAACATGGGGACAAGGGTTTGTTATTCAACTCGAGAGTCAAGCTATTGGTCATGGAAAACTTTGGAGCAAATGGGAAGGACCATTCACCGTCATCAACACGTCATCACACGGAGCAATCAGACTCCAAAATGATGAAGGCAACATCATTAAGGTAAATGGTCATCGTTTAAAAGTTTTTCTTGATCCTGTTGATAATCTAGAGAAAGAGGTAGATGCTATAGAATTGTTTGATCTAGATGCTTTTCCTTAGTTCTTGTAGATTGTCTTTAGCTAGACTACCTTTTTCTTCATGTTCCGCTTAGGTTATCTGTCCCCTCGGAGAATTTTGGAGTTAAGTGGGGCCCACTGGGGTTCGGCCGAACCCCCAGTTCGGCCGAACCACCCCCAGGCACCACTCCGCTCTAATTTTTTTCCTCATCTACTCATATTCCTTCCTTCGTAAGGTAGGTCTGATCCGAGGTTATTTGGGATAATAGAAAAAGCCTTTCTCTTAGAAATTCCCATCTAATCTAATCTTCTCCATTCATCCGAGCTCCTCCCAATTTCCATCTGGCCAAATCCCTAAACAACTTCTCCAATGGCCGTCAAGGGGCTTGTTCCGTTCAACTCATCCACCTCCACTTTTGACCTCGACGGAGAACCTACTATGGCGAACCGCATGATCGATATTGGTCATTACATGCTTGAAGACATGTGGTCGATCGAGGTCGAGCCCCTAGCAATTATGCCACCAGACCCTAGCAACGGGAGGCCGAGTGACCACAGCAGGGGTTCGGCCGAACCCCCAGTTCGGCCGAACCAAACCTGGCCACTCTCGCCCCCCCGTTAAGCCGCACAGACTCCCTCTCCAATGCAGTCGCAGAGGGGGCATTCCCGCATGACTAGCCCCTACGAGCATCCTATTTCAGCGGCTCCAGGGCCTAAATGGCCGTGAAGACCTGTCTTTTTCATGGAGATGTTCCACCGAGTCCCTCCTCTCAAGCGGCAAATCAGTACGATGCGACGGTAGGCTGCAAGTTTGAAGAAGGCGGCCACCCGGGTCCGGTGTCCTTCTCTTTGGATAGCCCGCCACTTCAACGGTGTTTCCAAGTCCACAGGATGCGAACTCTGACGGGCTATGGAAAAGTATTGAAGCCGATCTCCATTCCAGAGAAGAAACAGCCGGTATAGTCCGTTGACTCCTCGCCTAACCACCAACAGGGTGAGGCGGCACATCTCTCCGCCTCCAATCCGTAGGGCGGAGGAATGTTTGAGAGCAGTGGGAAAAATACCCATCTGAGCCCTCATACGCACACTTGACCTCCACAGTCAAGGATTTGCAAGCTGAAAATAAGAGGTTGCACGATTTAGTTGTGGAGGGCGGCCTTGAGATAGCTGATCTTAAGGATGATTTCAATACTCTCCACTGTGGCCTATGCTCCAAAGTTAAGTGTCTCTATAGGGCCGTAGGGAAGGAAGACCTTTATCGTGCTCCGTCTCCTTGAAAACCTTCCCCAGTTATCTTAGTAATCTTAGGATCTGGCGCCTTAGTTTAATTTAATTTTTAGTTTAATTTCCCTTCATTGTAAGCACCTTGATTAATGGAATAAAATAGAGCTCTCTGATTATTTACACCGGTAGAATTATTTGCTTGTCTCCACTTATGTGTTGTGTTCAAATAATGTCACAGGCACAAAAATAAGTATGGGGGTGTCCCTCGTTTGGACACGCACAATTCCTCGAACACCCACCATATCGTTGCACATTTTAGCACGGGATGATGCAAGAAATGCAGCGATACCTACTATGGTTCAAACAAAATTAGATCCCGCTCATCACCATTCTCCCCCCGTTGTGCAGCATTGCAACTCCTAATTTTTAGTATCCTATGTATTAATTTTTCTAGAACTATGAGCATGAGCTTAAAAGAAAATAATTCAGCCTTGGAAACATGACACATTTTTGTTTGGCTCACATACATTTTATTCCCATGACATTCACTCGTAATTTGTGAAATCAACTATTTAGGGAAAGCATGCTATCCGAATTATTTATTTATGAGATATAGTCTGGTAATAAGAAACTTTGTTTCATGTTGCATAAAATGCTTGGGTATTTTGTTTTGAAAAATTAAAAAACCAAAACTTTGCAACTCGTCGATGATGTTTTATTCCCACCAAAGCCATATGTCAATATTCATGATTAAACCTTATACATATGCTATTTGCAGTTATTTTGAGTTTGGTCAAATAGTTAGACCCTCGGTAGAATCTTTTCATGTTTTCGTTGATCAAAGTCTTGTGCATATCCACCATATAAAAATTTGCTCTCCCTCTACATTAGAGGTTTAGCCCAAAAAAATTATTCCATTCCCAACTATATGCAAATTTCTACTCCGGGAATTTGCATCCACTTTAGTCATACACAAAATAAAGACTCCAATTATTTATGATCCTCCTTCCCATGCCAAATGAGACACGAGCTATAGGAATATATACAAAATAAAAAGTTCATGACGCTCATGAAAAAGAAGAAACATATCTTCTCGAGCAGAATGATAAAAAGAGAGAGAGAGTATGTATTCATAGCCATGTTCTCTAAAATAAAGTAGGAGGAGTCACCAACACAATTAATTTTTTATTTTCCCAATTTTCCATCCATATATTCCTCTCCACATAAACATGCACAAGCTTGATCATGATTACATGATTAGTTTTCTTCTTGGATCTCCTGTTTGACTTTACAAAATATTTTAGGTAAGGATGCCGCATGATTTTCCCTACCTTGAGCTCCATATAAGCCTTATTAGAAGTAGGAGAAAATTAGGCAAGAATTGCCTTGGTGAGGAATCAAACACATTGAGCGACATAAGAGAATCATCAGAGGAGTAAAGTTATGTTTTTCTTTTTGAAAACCTCTCAAAAACCCCAAGTCATTTAAGGAGAATAAATAAAAGTGATTTACACCTAGACTGTTCCATTTTTCAATAACTTAGGATATGAGTAGGTCTAGGAATAACTTGTATGCTAACACTGTATCAAATTTTATCATAATCCACCTTAGTATCTCGACCTTTACTCGAGGACGAGCAAAGGGCAAAGTGTGGGGGAGCTTGTTGACGGTCCTTAACTACCAAAATCTGACCGTCAATCCCTATGGGGTCTCCTCTAGAGAGGTCAACTCCCACAATACCACATAACCTCCCAGGAGTTCGGTTATGCATGAGATAGTACAGATACAAGAACTTCATTTATTATTACAAACCGATAAGGTTTAGTACAAACTTTACAATACCAGATAGTAAACAAATACGGCCAACTAGGCCCAATATATGCAATACAAAAACCGTGACACTTCCACAGGGATAGCCCGAGTGTAGAGTCAACCTAGAACTCTTACTCTTCCTCCCAGTCCACTAAGGTACTAGGAGCTTCTTTTTCGACTTTGGCATTTCCTGAAGATGTTATATGCAAGAATGAGTACCGATGGTACTCAGCAAGCCAAACTGAATCCAACTATATATATATAAGTATGCATGATATCTTAAAAGGAATATGAATTATAAACCTAGCCTTAACATGATTCCATGTCCTACCCTTCCTTAAAATTATTTACATATGAATAATCAGATTTTATGACAACATTTAGAAAATTGCTTATCGCTAGTAGAGAACACCTCATAGGTGCCGGTTGGGAAACCCCCTTAGGGGCCGGTTTTCCCAACCGACACCTATTGGTCGGCACCTATTTGAACAGAAATAGGTGCCTATTTAAGAACCAGCACCTATTAGGTTCCAGGGATCAAAAAAAATTCTAGCTCGATGCAAGCCGAGCTGATGAATCCACAATATTCCTCGCCGCCCCTAATTAAGAACAATATTCCCCATCTATTCCACAGATCAAACAACAATATTCTCCATCCATAATCATTCAGAGATCAACAATATTCTCCATCCATAGTCATTCTCCAACAATATTCTCAACAACAATAATCATTCACAGATCAACCACAATCAAGAAACAAGTAGTGCACAAGATCAACAAGAATCAAGAATCAAGAAATAATCATGCGCCGCCCATGGAAGCAGGTACCCGATGCTGACCACCTCCATCGCAGCCGCTGCCTCCCCTGGCCACATCCGGCGGAGGGAGGGCTCCTCCACCGCCGCCGTCGCCTCTTCCCCTCGTCAGATCCGGTGGGGGGGAGGGCTCCTCCACCGCCGCCGCCACCTCCCACCGCCCTCCTACCGCCGCCTCCTCCTCCCGCCGCTAACCCGGCCTCCCGCCGGTTCACCTCCTCCCCGCCGCCTCCGCCGCCGCCCCGGCCTCCCATCGCCTCCCATCCTCCCGCCGCCTCCCACCGCCCCACCCTCCCGCCGCCCCTCCAGCCTACCGTCCTGAGAAGAGATGGATAGTGAGAGTGAGAAGAGATGGATAAGAAGAGATAAGGAGAGTGAGAACCGAGAGTGACCGATATTAAAACCGACACCTATAATATATTATAGGTTCTGGTTTTCTAAAAAACCGACATCATTAGTATAGGTGTTTGTTTTTCTTTAGAACAAACACCTATAATATATTATAGGTATTTGGTTATTATTTGTGAAAACGGAGCTTATCACATTAAGGGGAGTCTAGCATTTCTTCATGTGCTCTACTACTCCTTATATGTGAACAAATCAAACACAAGTGCTAGTAGAGCTTTCAAAATGCCCAAGTCAACATAAGTCAAGATTTTTGTAAAATCAAAGTAATTTGAAAATTATCTCTTGAAAAAGGTTTAAAAAGGTTCCCTATATGTTTGCCGAGCCTTTAATAGCAAGAAAAATGGGGTTTGTTTGAAAATGCCACTTTGGCCTCTTTTTGAGGAAACTAGGTTCTTAGTTTTGGCCAAAATGAAATTTATCTCCAAAATGAGTTTGAGAAGGATTTTGAAAAGTGTTAAAACAAAGTTGGTAGAGAAATCCACCTTTAATGTTTTTGGTATTCGAAGAAATTTCAAAAACTAAATCGTTCAAAAGATATTTGGAAATCAATTTGGCCCAAAAACCCCTATAGACCATAAAAGGTCACCTCCTAGCACTTAAGTGAGTTAAGTCGCAAATCATCATAATTTTCAAATATTAGGGATGATCAGCAACATTTCAACTCATATATTTCCAAATTTGCTCCAAATTTAAAATTTTAATGGAGTTACTTGTGTGGGGGTTGCCGGCTTGTCCAAGGGTTGTGCACAGCCGGCAGGGGGCCTGGCGGTCTGACCGGCGCTATATGCATGGTCTGACCGGCCAGGTACGGCGGTCTGACCAGCCGAGTAGCATCGGTCAGATCGGCCGATCAGGTGGGCCGAAATTGATTCTTCCTTCTTTCTCTACCCGACATATTCTCTCTCATTCTCTTCTCCTCACTCCTCCACCCAAAATTCTCTTCTTCTCTCTCTCTCCCTCAAGCCCTAACTCAAATCCCCCTCTATTCCCCTCAGTTAGACCATGGATTTATCTCCGGTTATACTGTAAGCGGATCCCCTCTTCCTCCTCTCTCCATTCCATGGATTAGATTGTGTTTTTATTGATTTTTTGATCCATGGGTTGGAACCCTAGGTGAAGGAAGAGGTGTTCTTGGTTGTGCACAATTTAGTGGTTTAATCTTCGTGCAAATCAACTCCTACAACCGGTAATCTCCTTCCCCTCTCTTGTGCTCATCAATTTATCTATTTCAATATCTGGGGTTAAGGGTAATTTCTCCCTCTATATCAAATTCTTGATGAAACAGACACCTCTTTGTGCTCCTTGTTTTATCTTGTACAAACCTTAGTCCTAGCACATTTTAGACTCACTTTTGTGGATGTGAAAAATTTGAAAGATTTGTGCTGACTGCCACCGGCGGTCTGACCGGTGTCGGCGCGCGGTCTAACCGTGGGAACCCTTTTGGTTTGACCATCCAAATACCGTCGGTCTGACCGGCAGTAGGCCATCGGTCTGACCGGGTGCATTCCGTAGGTCTAACCGGTCTGGTGCCGTCGGTCTAACCAGCTGTGGCCACGGTCTGACCGCCTCTGGCTGGCAGCGAATATCCATTTTGGCACTTCCAAGTGATTTCTAAATTAGTTTCTAATATCCACTCTTCGATCTTTTGCCTTCAGAAATGCCTCCTCGCACTCGCCATGGTCGTCAAGCTCAAGACTCAGAAAGTGAGCATGAGTCCAGTGAAAATCAATATGCTCCAAGTGGTGGTGCCGAAAGTGAGGAAGAGCAAGAAGTGGCAGATTCTAAAAATGCAAGTGAGGACAGTGGTGATGAGATGGAGGTTGACCCAGCCATCCAATTTGTGCTCAACATGAGAAATCCAACTCAGTACACCATTCTCAGAAATCATGATCAGTTTAGAAGGCCTAGAGATTGCACTGACCCAAGGTTCCACACCGCTTTTCAAAAGTCGGTGTTTGAACAAGTCTATAGAGGAAAGGCTTTTGCTGAGCACAAATGGATCTCCTGGCAGAGCATAAATGACACACAGGAGTTTGCTTGCTTGCAGGACATGTTCAGGACAATGGGCATTGTCTGGATTGTGACCCTCAGGCAATATTATGATGAAGAGGTTGTTCGTCAATTCTATGCCACGGTGTGGGTTGCAGAGGATTTCTCTCAGATGAAGTGGATGTCAGACACTCTTCAATGCTCTATCTCAAGGAGGGAATTCCGAAGGCTGCTCAAAATCCGCTTTAACTTTGGTGATGATTTGCATGAGGAGCACGCTCACAATCCTTTCTGCATAGATGATCTTGAGCAATTCTATGAGGCTGGAGAGCGACACACATATGGGAGGGTTGCAGGTCTAAGGAATATTCCCAGTGTGGTCAACAGGATAGTACGAGCTACCATTCTTCCTAGATGTGGTAACAACGATGAGAATAAGGGAGTAGCCTGGCATGTCATTGATGCAATCCTCTAGGGTCGCGAGTTCGATGTGATCAACCTTATGATGCAGGAGATCGCTATCTCCAAGGGCACCTTTGGTCAAGGAGTCTACTATGCGCCATACATCATGAGAATGATTTAGGAGAAACTTGGACGTGCTGGAAACAACCTAAAGGAACAAGCAATACAAGCCCCATCTTCAGCTCAGCACTCCTCGTTTTCCTAGAGTGCGCCAACCACAGTTTGATCATGGCGCGAGTCCAAGTGCGGCACCTCCACCATCTCCTCCTCCTCAAGGTCTTAACTCTTATTTCACTCCTCAGTTTGCTTATTTTGGCATGCCTCCTCAGGATTACTTTAACCCAGTGCTAGAGGTCGTTCACTCCCTCAATGACAATATGGCAAGGTTGAGCACTTGGCAAGAGGCCATGTATGAGGATGTTAGGGGGCTAAGGTCTAATGTAAGCAGCATGCATGCAGATGTGGGGAGATTATCAAATCAAGTGGATTCCTTGGATCGGTTCATGACTTCCTGGGAGAACTCTCAAGCCCTTGTCTACTCTCATCTCCAGCGCTCCGGTCCTTCTCACTATCCCATTCCTTGCCCTCCTTCTCCTCCTCAAGAATGATGCTTTTTGGTCCTTGATGCCAAAAGGGGGAGAAGTCTACCTAAGGGGAGAAGACTAGAACTTCTTTCCTTCATCTTAAGTGGGTTTGGGACTAGATTTATTGAGGTTAGTCCTCTTATTTAGTAGGTTAAGGTGGAAGGGCTATTTATCTATGTAATGGGCTAATACTATTATCTATCTTGTATGTTCTTTTTCGTTTGTTGAACACTTGTGAAGTTTCTAGGCCCTTTCGAGGTCTTGTAATAGCCTAGAGAACTTTTATGGATTGGATGATGATCTTATGAATATCTTGTGATGGATGCTTATTGTGTCATATACCTTTTGATAGAAAAATCTTTTGTGTTGCTGATATTTGTGATTATCATGCATATGTTTAGGGGGAGCTTATACTATCATTTCGTGATTCATGCCTATTATATATTTGTGGTGTTTGTCATCAATTACCAAAAAGGAGGAGATTGAAGCATCTAGGCCCCATTATTTGTTTTGGTAATTAATGACAAGCGCTAATCATGGACTAACGATACTCTTGAGTTTCATACATTTGAGTTAGGATGACACGATGGGAAGAGCATGGATGATCACTGAGGATTATTTTCAATGGCACAATACAAAAAGAATTGAAGATGGTAAAACTAACGGTTTATTTTAATTGATCGAGGAGTTTGGGCGATCAAATTTTATAGAACTTATTTATAGCTTTGGCGTACTATCAAGAGGGGTAATGACCTAAGCAAAGAGATGATCAAAATGTCACATTAGGTCATTTGCATTCCAACTTTAATTTCTTGTCACTGACTGACCAAGGCCGGTCTGACCGTGGATGTTCATCAGTCGGTCCGACGGCCTTGAGGGTGGTCTCGACCGCCATTTGTGGCGGCCTCGACCGGACGTACACCTCGGTCCGACCGGCCTCCTTGATCCCCTCTGGCCTGGCGATCCAAAGCCGCCAGAGCCGTAGTTGGTTAGACCGAGCCGATTGCGGTCTGACCGGCCTTTTGGCCTTCGGTCTGACCGGCCTCCCTCTTGTCAGAGCAATGATTGCACTGTAACTGCTAGTTAACTAGCCATTACAACTTAAGGCCGGTCTGCCCGGCCACCCTTCATCGGTCTGACCGGCAGGCAGCAGAGTTAGAGGATTTCGACCCCAACCTCTATTTCAATTGATGTGGGGTATAAATAACCCCCTCTTGGCAGCAAGGGACTCCTTCTTGGCACTCTCTTCAATTGCATACACCCTTGCACATCTCTCACACTCAATTGAGCTTTGTGTTCATCCACTTAGTGTGTTTGAGAGTTGATTGAGCCAAGAGCCAAGTGCGTTGCTTCATTGTAGAGCTAGTGTGGCACTTGATCATCTCCGAGCCATAGGATTACTTGTTACTCTTGGAGGTTGTCGCCTCCTAGACGGCTCGTGGAGGAGTTGCCCGGTGACCTCTCCAAGAAGATTGTGGAGGAGGCCCGGTGCCGGATTGTGAGTGGTTTGGAGTTCACCACCTCCGGAGCGAAGGAAGAACTACCCCTAGTGATCGAGGCTTGGGTTGTCCTCTCCGTGGGCTGGCTCCCACCTTGCCCACCCCTTGATGAAGGGGAAGTGCGGTGGCTTCGTGGTTGAGCGGTGGAGTTGGGCTCACCTGAACGGGGACTAGGAAACCGGCGAGTTCCCGAACCTCGGTGAAAAACTCCTTATCTCTTGTCTCATTTACTTATTGCATTTACTTTTATGCAATTACATTTGTAGAGGCATAATTGAGCCACTATCACCCTAGGATTGCAAAACTTAACTTAGTTGCTTAGTTAGACTCATCTCCCACCAAGCCTAGGAACTTAGGTTAGTTTTGAATTAGAGCCACTTAGTTTTAAATCGCCTATTCACCCTCCTCTAGTCGACATCTCGATCCTACAACCGCGCTCGTTGCCACGACAGTCCGGCGATGGCACGGTCGGGTTGGTGGGCTTGGGAGCATCTAAGATGTGCTAGGAAGCTAACTGTGGTGGTGGTTTGGTCGAAAAAGCTTTGGAGTGTCCTAGCGTCGTGCACGGTGGCGGCCGGAACAGGAGGAAGTCGCTGCGGCTCGTCGGCGATGTGTTTCTAGTGACAAATTGACTCGAACAAGTTAGGGGAATTGAAGCTCTAGGTCTGTAAAACACAGGAGTACCTTCAATTTGAAGACAAATCAACCGAGGATGACGAGTTTGGAGATTGGTCTCAGGCGGCTACAATTAAGGTTCTTTGTGTTCTTCAGATTTCTAGCAATTTAGAGCATAAGATTTGGGGAAACTTTGGAGGGAGGTAGAGGAAGGAATTGAAGGGTTACGTGGAGGCTACAATAGCATAAAACAAAACTTTTCTACCGTGCAAACCAGGAACACTTGCAAGTAAGGGTCGATAGATCGTTACCGATTGGAGTAGAGTGAAGCGAAAATAGCCAATGAGGAGCTATCCGATCCGGAACAGTGCCAGCCGATCACAGCCGATTCCCCGAGTCAACAGCCGATCCGCCACAGCCGACGCGTCGATTCCATAGCCGATCTGTCGCAGATTTGCCGATTCGTCGAAACACGCTCACGCTGCCGATCCGCTGTAGGCGCCTCACTCCGATGCGCCGCAGCCGATTTGTCTGATCGCAGCCGATTCATAGCCGACGAACAGCACCACAATGTAGACGTGCCTCTACTGGTATCCACACGTCCAGGGACAGAACGCGTAACACCCGTGTGGAAGCACAAGATGCAAGGCTAGGGTTTGGCTCGAATGTGGGGAGGGTTTCCGTGGAGTTCAGATTGATTCGGTTCAATTCAATGCATCTACTCTCCACCCCTTGCCCCTTTATATAGAATTGCCGCCTAGGCCTATAGGCCCATAGGGACTCTATTTTGAATCGGATCCTACCCGAATCTCATAGAGTTGGCCGGCCGGACTTCGTAAGCTCATTGGACTCTATATTAAATCAAATCTTATCAAAATTGAGCCATATTCGAGTCCAACTCGAATGTCTGTTATATCCCTTTAAGTGTGCGATCTTGTAGGTTCAGGTATACTCGGCTTCGGCTCGAGTCCAACTCAGCCAACTGTCAATAGCGGCGCCTAGCAGCACATATTGACACCATAGTATACAAGAATATAATATCGGCTCTGAACTTGTAATGTGTACACAAATCCCTTTGTATCATGATACCAATTAAGCTATAGGCAAGATGTGTGCCATCCCTTCAATAGCTTAACCATTCACTCGAACCGTATTGGATTATCTGTCTGTTGATTGAATCGTCAATCAACTCGGCATGGCCATGCACTTCCATAATCCATTACCTCGAGGGGCCCAGAGATATCTCTCCAAAGGAGGGGCAAATTCCATCTTGATCACTCACATCCCACTCCATGTTTCATAGAAAATCCGAAGACTACTTTTATAACTACCCAGTTATGGAATAACGTTTGGTAGTCCCAAAGTAGGCTACTACACATGTTAGAATCCATGATGATCTCAGGTCTAAGGACCTTGCACCAAGACTACTTGAGACCAACTATTGGCATATTAATTCATATAGTGTCTCATGGTGGGTCTATCCAACAATGTGTTCTCTAACACATGTCCACGTATATTGTTTTCGTATCTCCATACCATGATCTATGAGACATGATCATCAATCAATAACATCTGATCTTAGAATCGTATTTGTTCCAACAATATGACATGTGATCAGGGATCATTTAGAAATAGATTCATGCATAAAGAGTATCATAAATAAGCAACGTACTTATTGATCAATACAAGATGTCTATTTCATTGAACTGAATAACACTTTATTTGTTTATACATAAACGTTGACCATGATATCCAACATCTTCATTTTGCCTCTAGGGCATATCACTAACAGGAATAAGGAAGAAACTTTTTGTAGAAAATTTAGCCCAGGGTGCTCTATTTATAGTGAATTAAGTCGGTTCTTGCACGCGGGATAACACCGGTGGCTGAGGCGGTTCAGTATGGCGGTTCATGCGATGAAAATGGCGCTCCAATCATGTGTTGCCACTTGTGTGAATGTGGACCCCCGTTTTTGAGACGGGAATCTTTCGTGTTCATAGTACTAATTCCCTGGATCGAGTAGTTGGTGCCCACGAATACAGTACTGGATAATCAAGTGCACATGCACGAATAGTCTTACAATACCATTATTACATTAATAGGCCCGAAGGCATTGTTCATCCCACAGGACCTTATGGTCCGAATACAACATAAAAACAGAATTTAGATAAGGCAGCGGAAAGAGGCAGCGGCTCGTCAATTGCCACAGGCAACGACCGGGGCTAAGGTCTAGTATGCGCCGTCAGTTCCTTCGCCCTCCGGGTAGTACGCGTAGGGGTCTTCTGGCTCTTCATTTCCATCAGCTGGAGGTTTGTGCGTATAGCAAGGGTGAGTACCAACCGTACTCAGCAAGCCAACACAGAATTGATGCATATGATAGGGTTATTCAAAGAACACGGCTAGAGTTATTTTTGCGTAAAGCCAATTTTCACAATTCTTTTCACAAGCCTACCGACTAGCCAAATCAAGTTTTAATTTCATAGTTCATTAACCCGGCGACGGTTCGTCTACCATCCATCGTGATTCCAAGGATGGCTTCCCGTCTCCGGTTCGTCATGATTTTCTCGGGAGTCCACCCTTCTCGCATTCTCGAGAAGTTGATCCACCGAATGAAACCATCATGCATACCCATCCCAGCAGTTTTAAAGTTTAAAAATCTAGCCAAGGGAAAGTCTTGTCACGATGCTCAATATCCGCGAGCACGGCTATTCGAATAGATTGATTCACTCACACCTGCGGTGGATGTACACTTTACCCGTACTCGCGACAGCCCAACAAATGAGCCTACGCCTCAACACATGAGACGGTCACGGCAAAGCCTTTCGATAACCTTGCTTTGGCAGCACCCGCTCCATGAACTTAAGCCCTCATGCACTCTAGCCGTCCTTTTCTAGCGGTGAGAGGAGTTCGCGCACCGGGTAAGGGAAGTCTTTCCGATCTTTAAGTTTAATTAACATCGTTTAATCCCACCATTCATAACAAAGGCCGCAGCCTCATTCTCGTCCCATAACCACCTCATAGAGAACCATCTATGCAAGGATACCGCCTCCGCTCGGCTATTTAATCGGCTAGGTCTATACCCATTCGAGAAGTACGGTTGTACCGGCTCGTTTCCGCTATCTCATGGCTCGGTCCTTAATTGACCTGGTCGGCACTTGCCTTTTCCGGAATCCACCCAAATCATCCGCCGCCCCAGCCTAAAACATTTGTATAGTACTTTCAATTTCCACCAAACTTAGTTCATCATGGCCATGTGGCGCTCATGTCTCCACATGCCGAATCTCAACTACCTTCCCTAAGGTAGTTGCCCAAGCACAAAGCTCTTTTATAAAGTCATGAGTATGCATAATCTAAGTTTAGCGGGCTAAGCGCTTTTTGAAGCTATTCTCTCGGTTATTTGATCACATCGAGGGTTACAAGGAATAATTCTAAAGGTAATCAATGACAAGGTATGGCATAACAAGTATAGGTAACTCTTTATAGCATGCATGTTTAGAGTTTAAAATAACATCATTTCGCAATTGGGATCAATATGTTCAAAGAGTGTGATGACTTGCCTTGCTCGCACACTTGAGGGGTGGGATCTTCACGGTGTCGATGCCGGTTTCTTCAGCGCTACCCGTACGTGCGAAAGATCAATTGAATTCAGTTAGAATTCAACAAAGCACCGAGAGATCGAAAAGAACCACAAAAGCCATGAAAACAACTCCAAAAGTTTTGCCGAAAATTCTACTCGAGTTAGGACCAGGGTTGCGAGGAAAATCCGGGTTTTTGGAATCGAACTGATGACCTAGGGTTTTCGCAAAGTCGGCGATCGCAATTAAATTTGGAATTTACGTTTGAAAATATCAGCGAAGAAAATTCGTGCTCGAAATTTGAGGGTTTGAGCACAAAAGCGAAACCTATTTCGATGGCGAGAAAGAATTAAACGGAATCCGGATTGAAAAAAACGATGCGAAATGGAATTCCGGAAAACGTCCGATTCCGATTTTTCAAACTTTGCACTGAGAAAATATGCGAGAAAATAATTTATTTTTGCCCAAAATTTTACTCAAGTCATCCCAAAATATTTTTCCAAATTTTCCAAAATTTTTCCTAATTTTTCCCTATTTTTCTTTTTCTCTTTTTCTTTTCTTTTTCTTTTTCTTTTTTTCTTTTTCCTTTTTTTTCTTTGCGCACTGTTCAATGCCCGCAGGTGTTCGACCGGTGCCGAGGAGAAACAGAGGCGGCGAGTGAGGAACAAGGCGGCGCAAAGGGGCTTACGGCGACGGCGGCTCGGGGAGGAGCAAGGGGGCACGGGGAATGGACTTGCGCACGGCGGCGACGGCTAAACGGCGGCGGTGCGGTGAAATAGGCGGGGCACCGCCCCTTTTATAGGCGCGGCCAAGGGGGGGCTTGGTGCGGCGCGGGTGGAAGGAGGGGGTCCGGCTCGGCGCGGCGCGGCGGTGACACGCGACGGCGCACGGGGAGGGCCGGGTACGGCGGCGAAACGCGGCGGCCGAGCGCACGGCGCGGGCGGGTCCGGCGCGGCGTGCGCGCGTGGTGTAGGGGCCGGGCGTGGCTTGGCCGCGTGGCGGCGAGCGCGCGGTGCGCGGGCGCGGCTGGTACGGCGGGCGCATCGCGGCGGGCGCGGCGGCGCGGTGCGCGGGTCCGGCGCGGGCGGTCGCTTGCGCGGCGCGTGGCGCGCGCGGCGCGCGGCGCGCGTGCCCGCCCGCGCGTGTGCGCGCGCGGGTAGGGGCCGAGTTGCGGTTGGCGCGCGGCCGGGCCGGTACGGTGTCGAACAGTTTGTGACCAATGAACAGTGCATTTTCACTTTTTCCCGATTTTCTATTTTCTTTCCCATTTTCTATTTTCTTTCCTTCTAAAAATTCCAAAATAAATCCTAATATTCTAAAAATAATTTTTAACTTTATATTTTAAACTTTTTCTTGACTTTCATTTTTCCATAATTATTTTTCATACTTATTTAAATTCTTTCTCCTAATTTTCATAATTTACCCATTTTTAATAAAAAATACATTTCCCAAATTTTGAGTACGCCTCCCGAGAATTTTATTATTTATTTTGTGTCTCAATTTATCTTCTCCCAACCAAAATTTTTATTTCATATTACTCGAAATGCGTTTTCACAAATCCGCACTTTCCCCGGATTCTTTTTTTTTAAAACCCTGATGCGGCTTTCGCACCACCGTTTTGTCAACTCCGAAAACTCCAAATACACCGAAAAGGGAATTGACCACGACTAAATTTATGCAACTGAGCTGGCAAATAAGAAACAACAAACCCGAGAAGAAGCAATAAGCCATGGTTTTTGAAAGTTCCGATTTTTACGTTCCGATTTCGGTTCTCCGATTTTCAGGATGTTACAAACCTACCCCCCTAACAATAAATCTCGTCCCCGAGATTTCTTACCGGTTGCTGAGTAGGTGTGGGTATTCTGTCCTCAGGAACTCCTCGCTCTCCCAGGTAGCCTCTTCTTCCGTGTGATTGCTCCATTGTACTTTGTACATACGCCATGACTTGGTCCGCGTCTTCTTTTCTGCCTCGTCCAGTATCTTGATTGGATGCTCCGGGTAGGTAAGATCACTGTGGACATGGATGGTGTCTAAAGGAGCTTGCTCTTCTGGTACCCGCAAACATTTCTTCAGCTGCGATACATGGAATACTGGGTGGACATCGGAGAGATTCTCGGGCAGTTCCAATTGGTAAGCCACTTCTCCTCTCCTAGCGTTTATCAAGAATGGGCCCACGTATCGTGGTGCGAGTTTCCCTTTGACCTTGAATCTCTGAGTTCCCCGTAGTGGTGAGACCTTTAGATACACGTAGTCACCTTCTTTAAATTCCAATTCTCTTCGACGGGTGTTCGCGTAGCTCTTTTGTCGTGATTGAGTAGCTTGTAGTCGGTCCCGGATCAGGCGAACCTTTTCCTCAGCCTCCTTGATTATGTCAGGCCCGAATACGGTTCGTTCACCGGTTTCTGACCACATTAATGGGGTTCGACATCGGCGACCAAATAAAGCTTCGTTTGGCAACATCTTCAGACTGGCTTGATAGCTATTGTTGTAAGAGAACTCGGCGTACGACAAACATTTCTCCCAATCCTTGGTGAAATCCAACGCACAGGCTCTCAGCATGTCTTCTAGCACTTGATTCGTCCTCTCAGTCTGTCCGTCAGTCTGCGGGTGGTAAGCGGTACTAAAGGCGAGGTGACTACCGAGTGCCTCGTGGATCTTGCTCCAAAAATGAGATGTGAATTGGGTACCACGATCCGATATAATCCTCTTTGGTACACCGTGGAGACACACAATCCTACTCATATATAGTTCCGCTAGCTTGGTACTGTTGTAGTTAGTTTTCACGGGAATAAATCTGGCAGTCTTGGTGAGTCGATCTACTATTACCCAAATGGAATCGTAACCAGTCGCGGTCTTAGGTAGTCCTACTATGAAATCCATGCCTATCTCGTCCCATTTCCATTCGGGAATCTTGAGTGGCTGCAGCAAGCCAGCTGGGCGTTGATGTTCGGCTTTCACCCTTTGGCACACATCGCACACGGCTACGTATTCGGCTACATCCCTCTTCATATTAGGCCACCAGTATTCTCCTTTCAAATCCTGGTACATTTTCGTGCTTCCGGGATGTAACGAATATGCCGATTCGTGGGCTTCCTTTAAGATCAATCCTCTCAAACCGCCTCGTTCAGGCACACAGATTCTTTTCTTGTACCACAGGATTCCCTTGTCATCTACTGAAAACTCCTGAGCGCGTCCAGCGGCCATGCGTTCCTTGATTTCCTGGGTTTCCTCATTCCCTTTTTGGGCTTCCTCTATTTGAGTTCTCAGTAGGGGTTGGATCTCCAGTGAGTTCACTTCTCCGTGAGGAATCAGGTGCAGATTGAGTCGAGCCATTTCTTCTTGAAGTTCGCTGGCCATACCTCCCAATCCCATGTGGTTGCATTGGGCTTTGCGGCTCAGCGCATCGGCCACTACATTTGCCTTGCCGGGATGATAATGAATTCCTAGATCGTAATCCTTGATCAACTCCAGCCATCGCCCGTCGTAGATTGAGATCGGCCGAGTAAAGAAATATTTTAAGCTCTTGTGATCGGTATACACATCACGGTGGTTCCCGATCAGATAGTGTCTCCGGATCTTCAATGCGTGTACAACCGCGGCTAATTCCAGGTCGTGTGTGGGATAATTCTCTTCGTGGGGTCGTAACTGCCGAGAGGCATACGCTACGACCTTCCCATCTCGCATCAACACTCCTCCCAATCCTTTCGGGATGCATCACAAGTACATCACGAAGTCCTTCCGGTTGTCGGGTAAGGTCAAGATTGGGGCGGTGGTTAACTTTTCTTTTAATTGGTCGAAGGCTTTTTGGCACTTCTCATTCCATTCAAACTTCTTTTCCTTCTTCGAAGTTGAGTCATAGGTCGGGCTATAGTGGAAAACCCTTGATAAACCGTCGGTAATAACCGGCCAAGCCCAAGAAACTCCGAACTTCCGTCACGACTTGGGTGCCTTCCATTCCATAACGGCTTCGACCTTGGCGGGGTCTACTGCTACTCCTCCGGCTGAAACCACGTGGCCAAGAAAAGCGACTTCCTTGAGCCGAACTCGCATTTGCTGAACTTTGCATACAGCCGGTGCTCTCGTAGCTTTTCCAAGTACTAGTCGTAGATGCTCCGCGTGTTCCTCATCGTTCTTAGAGTAGATAAGTATATCGTCGATGAATACCACTACGAATTTGTCCAGGTACTCCATGAATACCTTGTTCATCGGTTCATAAAATATGCCGGGGCATTGGTCAATCCAAAGGACATCACGTGAACTCGTATAAGCCGTAACGTGTAGAGAACGCCGTCTTAGGAATATCTCCGGCTCTAATCTTCAATCGATGGTATCCCGACCGTAGATCAATCTTTGAGAACACCTGTGCACCCTTAAGTTGATCGAATAGGTCATCGATGCGAGGTAGCGGGTACTTGTTCTTGATAGTGACTTCGTTCGCGATCGGTAGTCCACACACATTCGCATGCTCCCATCCTTCTTCTTGACGAAGAGTACTTGGAGCTCCCGGGGAGAAGAGCTGGGGCGTACGAATCCCTTCTCTTGTAGTTCTCTTATTTGCTTCTTGAGTTCCTCCAGCTCGTTGGCTGGCATTCGATAAGGCCTCTTGGATATGGGGGCAGTACCAGGCATTAGATCGATGATAAACTCTATGTCGCGATCCGGGGGCATTCCGGGCAATTCCTCGGGAAACACGTCCGGGTATTCTTGTACTACTGGCATTCCGCCTAGAGGTAGCATGGTGAACACTCCCGCAGCTTGTTCACATAGCTTTGGGTTTTGATCCATAGTTATGCTCATCGGTGATCCCCACGGGGTGGATACCGTGACTTCCCTTCGATTGCAGTCTATAATTCCATTATTTTTGGTCAACCAATCCATTCCGAGTATGACATCTATGGTTTGGGGCGATAACACCATAAGGTTTGAGAGAAACACCACGTCTCTAATCCGTATGGGCACATTAATGCAGGCATGGGGTACGGTTATGTCTCCCCAGTGAATGTACCAACACAGCCTCTTAAGTGCTACTTGGTGTAGGTGGTGTTGTTTGCTTACTTGGGAAGATATGAATGAATGCGAGGCTCCGAATCGAATAAAACTTTAAGCGGTGTAGAGTTGATAGAGAACATACCCATCAATACGCTCGGTCCTCCCGTGCTTCTTCCGCCCGCACATGATTCACGGCCACGTCGAAACCCGGTGGCAGCCTCGTTGGGTAGCGGGGTCTGAATGCAGACCTCGTCTGCCGCGCAGGGTGGGGGTTCCTCGGACGGGTGTTGCATTGGCGCCGGTGCGCACGGGGTGTTGCGTGGTTTTGGGCAGCTATTGGAGTAGTGCCCGAATTCTCCGCAATTGAAACGACTCACATTCCTTCTTCTGGAGCGGCTAGGGTTGGTGTGGGTGTACGAAGCTGAGGTGTAGCTGACCTGTTGACATGGTCGGAAGCGAGAGAACGTCCGGTTGCCGGGACGTTTGGCTTCCATCCAGACGGGGTGGCTCCCTTGGGGCGTTGTGGCGTTCCCTGGAATGGGCGAGCCATAGCGAGCCTCCTCTTGCGGTTATTGTCTACCACCTTTTGGTCATGCTCAAGCCGGACGACCTTGTTGATGAGGCTCTGGAAACTGGTGTGATCCTGCCCGATCATCGGTCCCCTTAGTTCGTCATTTAGTCCCTCAATGAATTTGTCTATCTTTTCTTCTTCGTCTGCCAGGTCACTGGTGGCGTAACGGGCAAGCTGGGTGAACTTGTTCAGATATTCTTGTCGAGGTGTTCCCTTGACGCATCTGCGGAACTCGTTTTCTTCATCCTCATAATTGCAGTGGCACGAAATTCTCACGGAACGCAGCCGTGAATTCCTCCCATGTTGGTTCGCCGGCGTCTTCGGCTCGTGTTTCTTTGTAGGTGTCCCACCAGTCACTTGCGGGGCCATCCAGCTGGTTAGTAGCGAAGACAACTCTATCAGCTTCTCGGACTCTGACGAGGGTTAGCTTCTTTTCTATCACTCTTAGCCAATCTTCGGCATCCATAGGTTCTTCGGCCGTGGAAAAGTGGGTGGCTTAGCTCTCATGAATTCTCCCGGACTCGATCCTCCTCGACCTCCTTGATTATTAGCAATCGCTTGGAGTAGCCGGGTGCAAAGCCATGACCTCCGCCGGAGGTGGAGGGTTGGGTTCGGCGGGTTTCGTTGGTTGCCGCGGCTCTGCGACGATGTGCCATCCGAGAAGGGAGATGAATTAGGAGATCGGACTAGTTTAGGTTATAGTTCACGGGAATTTTTCTTCAAGTTCTTTCGAATGATCTTCAGCAGACAAGGTGAAATAATAATAAGCATACGAATTAAGACATCGCAAGGCGATGCTCGGGTTCATCATGTTACATAAGGGGTACACGGATGTACACACACAGTCCTTCATGCCGGGATAGCAACAATAGTTATATCGTCCAACTACATCAACTAATTAAGGGGGATTAGGGAGTGGTTCGTGCCGCCGAGTGGGAAGGTCTTCCCGCCTAGTCATCCAACCATCCGCAAGAGCCGGGCGCCGGAAGTGGGTGGTCCGCTGAAGCAAACCGAAGTCCCCACGGCTCGAGGTGGTGGCCTCGGAGTCACACCGAATCTTCCGACTCGGTGGCCGCGTACTCTTGCGAGCGGTGCGGCGGGTGAGGGGCCTCCCGTGTGAGTCGGGCGACGAGGGGGAGCTTCCTCCTCCATTGGGTCGGTGTCGCTAGACTCCCATTTGATCTCCATGGGCTCGCCTCGGACTCCATGTCGGTGTAGATCTGGATGGGGTTACCCTCTCGACCCGGCTTGGAGGGTACTGGCACGGAGCTCGGGGTGGGTCCCATGGACGCGGCGGCGTGGTGTCCACCGTGTACGGTGCAGCTCGTGCTCAACATAAAGCTTGCTCCATCATGGCTTGAAAGGTATCCAAGCATGCTGGAGTCATAAGGTAATAATGGTCGGGCACAGGGGCAGGAGGTGATGGCACAAGCTCGGTGGAAGTACTGCAGCGTAGGCGGGATGAGTGTGCATTGCTCCTCCACTGGTTGATCTGCTGCTTGCTCTTCTGATGCTCTTCCAGCTCTACAGAGCTTCCCCGGGCCATGTAGCGGTCCGAGAGTTGCTCGTCTTGGGCACCATTGGCTGCGGTGAGTCTGCGGCATGCTTATCTGGTCTCCACAGCCTTGGTGGCTATTGACCAGATCATTGAGGCGTGACTGCTGATCGTTGATCTCGAGCAGGGCCTCCTCGTAACAGTCGTCTGCTGTCTTCGCCCAACGCGATAAACGCGTGACCATCGGGTTGTAGCAGCAGGGGGTAGCCTCCACGGTGCAGACCGGGTTGCCCTCTTCGCGGTAAGGATGATGCACGAACTCTGTCATTGTGAGTTCGGCACGGTGTTCCGCATTAAGGCGAAGGAAGGCCTCGCGAGCGGCATCTGAATAGCGCACGCTAGATCCCGGTGGTAGCGAGTGTGGAAGCGTAGGATGTCTCACTCCCCATGCGGGCTTCTATGGATACGGCTGCCTCCCAGCTGGATACATCTCGGAGCCATGTCTTTTGGTGTGATAAGTGGGTGGTTCCGGGTACCTCAAACACCATAGTAGGGACTGAAGTTGTACCACGAACCCCTCGTCTCGCGGAATAGTGACTTCCCGGGTTCCGTCGTGGTTTGACATCCGCTTTACGGGCAACTTAGGGTTAGCGGGAGAGAGCTATCATAATCATTTGGTAAAAAGAAATACGATGTAGAAAAGATATATTTGCATTTTCGAAATAATAGTTTAAAACTGATCCTACCGTAGGGATATTTCCCTTTAGCCATCTAGTTAGGGGTAGGGCGCCATTTGGTCTTAGCCTACGGTCGCATGGCTCGATACCAGCTCTATGGACCCCGTTTTGAGACGGGAATCTTTCGTGTTCATAGTACCAATTCCTGGATCGAGTAGTTGGTGCCCACGAATACGATCGATAATCAAGTGCACATGCACGAATAGTCTTACAATACCATTATTACATTAATAGGCCCGAAGGCATTGTTCATCCCACAGGACCTTATGGTCCGAATACAACATAAAAACAGAAATTTAGATAAGGCAGCGGAAAGAGGCGGCGGCTCGTCAATTGCCACGAGCAACGACCAGGGGCTAAGGTCTAGTATGCGCCGTCGGTTCCTTCGCCCTCCGGGTAGTACGCGTAGGGGTCTTCGGCTCTTCATTTCCATCACTGGAGGTTTGTGCGTATAGCAAGGGTGAGTACCAACCGTACTCGGCAAGCCAACACGAATTGATGCATATGATAGGGTTATTCAAAGAACACGGCTAGAGTTATTTTTGCGTAAAGCCAATTTTCACAATTCTTTTCACAAGCCTACCGACTAGCCAAATCAAGTTTTAATTTCATAGTTCATTAACCGGCGACGGTTCTTGCTACCATCCATCGTGATTCCAAGGATGGCTTCCCGTCTCCGGTTCGTCATGATTTTCTGGGAGTCCACCCCTTCTCGCATTCTCAAGAAGTTGATCCACCGCGAATGAAACCATCATGCATACCCATCCCAGCAGTTTTAAAGTTTAAAAATCTAGCCAAGCGAAAGTCTTGTCACGATGCTCAATATCCGCGAGCACGGCTATTCGAATAGATTGATTCACTCACACTGCGGTGGATGTACACTTTACCCGTACTCCGCGACAGCCCAACAAATGAGCCTACGCCTCAACACATGAGACGGTCACGGCAAAGCCTTTCGATAACCTTGCTTTGGCGTACCCGCTCCATGAACTTAAGCCCTCATGCACTCTAGCCGTCCTTTTCTAGCGGTGAGAGGAGTTCGGCGCACCGGGGTAAGGGAAGTCTTTCCGATCTTTAAGTTTAATTAACATCGGTTTAATCCCACCATTCATAACAAAGGCCGCAGCCTCATTCTCGTCCCATAACCACCTCATAGAGAACCATCTATGCAAGGATACCGCTCCGCTCGGCTATTTAATCAGCTAGGTCTATACCCATTCGAGAAGTACGGTTGTACGGCTCGTTTCCGGCTATCTCATGGCTCGGTCCTTAATTGACCAGGGTCGGCACTTGCCTTTTCCGGAATCCACCCAAATCATCCGGCCGCCCGGTCTAAAACATTTGTATAGTACTTTCAATTTCCACCAAACTTAGTTCATCATGGCCATGTGGCGCTCATGTCTCCACATGCCGAATCTCAACTACCTTCCCTAAGGTAGTTGCCCAAGCACAAAGC
This sequence comes from Oryza australiensis, assembly GCA_019925245.2. Classification (NCBI taxonomy): domain Eukaryota; kingdom Viridiplantae; phylum Streptophyta; class Magnoliopsida; order Poales; family Poaceae; genus Oryza; species Oryza australiensis. Next base: position 280,634 of record JAIFGZ020000447.1, read on the forward strand.
TCTTTTATAAAGTCATGAGTATGCATAATCTAAGTTTAGCGGGGCTAAGCGGTTTTGCGAAGCTATTCTCTCGGTTATTTGATCACATCGAGGGTTACAAGGAATAATTCTAAAGGTAATCAATGACAAGGTATGGCATAACAAGTATAGGTAACTCTGTATAGCATGCATGTTTAGAGTTTAAAATAACATCATTTCGCAATTGGGATCAATATGTTCAAAGAGTGTGATGACTTGCCTTGCTCGCACACTTGAGGGGTGGGATCTTCGGCGGTGTCGATGCCGGTTTTTCTTCAGCGCTACCCGTACGTGCGAAAGATCAATTGAATTCAGTTAGAATTCAACAAAGCACCGAGAGATCGAAAAGAACCACAAAAGCCATGAAAACAACTCCAAAAGTTTTGCCAAAAATTCTACTCGAGTTAGGACCAGGTGTTGCGAGGAAAATCCGGGTTTTGGAATCGAACCGATGACCTAGGGTTTTCGCAAAGTCGGCGATCGCAATTAAATTTGGAATTTACGTTTGAAAATATCAGCGAAGAAAATTCGTGCTCGAAATTTGAGGGTTTGAGCACAAAAGCGAAACCTATTTCGATGGCGAGAAAGAATTAAACGGAATCCGGATTGAAAAACGATGCGAAATGGAATTCGGAAAACGTCCGATTCCGATTTTTCAAACTTTGCACCGAGAAAATATGCGAGAAAATAATTTATTTTTGCCCAAAATTTTACTCAAGTCATCCCAAAATATTTTTCCAAATTTTCCAAAATTTTTCCTAATTTTTCCTATTTTTCTTTTTCTTTTTCTTTTCTTTTTCTTTTTCTTTTTTTTTTCTTTTTTCTTTTTTTTTTTCTTTGCGCACTGTTCAATGCCCGCAGGGTGTTCGACCGGTGCGGAGGAGAAACAGAGGCGGCGGCAGTGAGGAACAAGGCGGCGCAAAGGGGGCTTACCGGCGACGGCGGCTCGGGGAGGAGCAAGGGGGCACGGGAATGGACTTGCGCACGGCGGCGACGGCTAAACGGCGGCGGTGCGGTGAAATAGGCGGGGCACCGCCTTTTATAGGCGCGCGGGCAGGGGGCTTGGTGCGGCGCGGGGTGGAAGGAGGGGGTCCGGCTCGGCGCGCGGGCGGTGACACGCGGCGGCGCACGGGGAGGGCGGGTACGGCGGGCGAAACGCGGCGGCCGAGCGCACGGCGCGGGCGGGGTCCGCGCGCGCGTGCGCGCGCGGTGAGGGCCGGGACGTGGCTCGGCCGCGTGGCGGCGAGCGCGCGGTGCGCGGGCGCGGCTGGGTACGGCGGGCGCATCGCGGCGGGCGCGGGCGGCGCGGGCGGTCGCTTGCGCGGCGCGTGGCGCGCGCGGGTGCGAGGCGGCGCCGTGGGCGTGGCGCGCGGGGTAGGGGCCGAGGCGTGGTTGGGCGCGCGCGCGTGCGCGCGCGTGCGCGGCGCGCGTCGGCGGGCGCGCTGGCGCGCGCGGCTGGGTCCGGTACGGTGTCGAACGGTTTGTGACCAATGAACAGTGCATTTTCACTTTTTTCCCGATTTTCTATTTTCTTTTCCCATTTTCTATTTTCTTTCCTTCTAAAAATTCCAAAATAAATCCTAATATTCTAAAAATAATTTTTAACTTTATATTTTAAACTTTTTCTTGACTTTCATTTTTCCATAATTATTTTTCATACTTATTTAAATTCTTTCTCCTAATTTTCATAATTTACCCATTTTTAATAAAAAATACATTTCCCAAATTTCGAGTACGCCTCCCGAGAATTTTATTATTTATTTTGTGTCTCAATTTATCTTCTCCCAACCAAAATTTTTATTTCATATTACTCGAAATGCGTTTTCACAAATCCGCACTTTCCCGGATTCTTTTTTTAAAACCCGATGCGGCTTTCGCACCACCGTTTTGTCAACTCCGAAAACTCCAAATACACCGAAAAGGGAATTGACCACGACTAAATTTATGCAACGAGTGGCAAATAAGAAACAACAAACCCGAGAAGAAGCAATAAGCCAAGGTTTTTGAAAGTTTCGATTTTTACGTTCCGATTTCGGTTCTCCGATTTTCGGGATGTTACGTGAAGAGATGGGGATGTCCGACATCGGTGTCTGTGGCCCATGGGCGGGCGGCGCCCACGGCCTTGGTAGCTGAAAGCTGCGATAATCGTGGTCGGGCCTAAAGAGAGGAGGAAGAAGGAAGAAAGAAAGGGGAAAAGGAAAAAGAAGAAAAAGAAAAAGGAAAAAGGAAAAAGGAAAAAAAGAAAAAAAAAGAAAAATTGGAAAATAAAGGGAAAGAAAAATTTAGGAAAAAATAGAAGAAAGTTAATCTAGGATTCAAAATTAATTAAACTTAATTTTTGGGAATTTTTCTCAAATTAGAAGTCAAATTGGGATTTCAAAAATAAAAGGCAAAGAATTAGTAAATTTAGGATTTTTAGATTAAAACAAGGAAAATAAAATAAAAGATGCAAGTGAAAATTAAGAGATTTTAAATGTTTTAAAACAGAACACACAATAAACTTGTTCGCAAAAATTTTCTACATTGATTTAACCATTTTTAAAAGTATGAATTTTAGGGATGTCACAGACCTACCCTCCTTAAAAGAATCTCGTCCCCGAGATTCAACTGATTCTTGGACAATTTAGGGAACCTCTTTTCTAACTCCTATTCTCTTTCCCAAGTTGCCTCTAGCTCTATATGATTCTTCCATTGGACTCCACAAAATTTTATACTATGATTTCGCAGCCTCCGTTCAGACACTTCTAATATCTTTGCAGGCTCCTTTTCATAGGTTAAGTCAGGTTGTAACTTGATATCTTGCATTGATAATTCTTCAGTGGGTTGTCTCAAACACTTTTTGAATTGTGAAGCATGAAATACCGGAGGTACATCACTTAACTCCGTCAGTAAATGTAGCTGATAGGAAACTTTTCCTCTTCTTTTAAGAATCTAATATGGCCCAATATATCTTGGAGATAGCTTCCCTTTCATTTTAAACGTATGCATGTCTTTGAATGGTGTCACCTTTAGATAGACGAAATCTCCAACTTTGAAACTCAAGTCTCATCTTCGATTATCACTTTAACTTTTCTGCCTTACTTGGGCAGCTCTTAATTCTCTCTTATTATTCTGACATGGGTTTCCGCATCATGTACCAATTGTTGCCCTATCAATTGTCTCCAACTTCTGTCCAATTGAGAGGAGTTCTGCACTTTCCGCCATATAGTGCTTCAAAAGGTGCCATTCCGAGGCTAGATTGATAACTATTATTTATATGAGAACTGTGCGATGGCCACCAGATATTCCATGCAGGTCCATATACTAACATACAAGCTCTCAACATATCTTTAAGAATCGGGTTTACTCTTTCTGTCTGGCCTCCAATTTGTGGGTGATAGGCTGAACTGAGTCCTAACTTAGTACCCATAAGTTCCTAAAATTTCTTCCAAAATCTGGATGTAAACTGTGATCCTCGATCTAACACAATTCTCGGGGGAACTCCATGCTGCACAACTATCCTTGTCAATTATATTTCAGCCAATTTATCCCCTCCACAGGTCTGTTTGATAGGGATAATGTAAGCTACTTTTGTTAGCCAATCAACAATAACCCAGATGGAATCATATCCTTCTTTAGTTTTTGGTAATCCCATGATAAAGTCCATTCCGATCTTATCCCACTTCCATTCAGGATAAGAGTGTGGTTGCATCAATCTCGCAGGTCTTTGATGATCTCCTTTTACTTTATGACATACTTCGCATAGGCTCACATATTCTGCTATTTCCTTTTTCATATCGATCCACCAAAATATCTTTTTGAGGTCCTGATACATCTTTGTACTCCCAGGGTGGATGGAAAATAAAGAGTTATTAGCCTTTTGCAAGATCATATCCTTAAGCTCTTTCACATCTGGGACACAGATGTGTCCCTGGAATTTAAGCACTCCGTTGCCATCCTCTGAAAAGCCTGGTGCTTTGCCTCTTTGTAATTCTTGTTTAATTTTCTAAATTTGTGGGTCATTTTGTTGTGCTTTCTTTCTTTATCTCATCCTCCATAGTGGGTCTCACTTCCATATGAGCCACACTTGCTTTACCCACAAATTCCAATCTTAATTTTTGGATTTCTGCCTGTAGCGTCTCTGGGCATTCCTTAATCATGCTATTATTGCAATAGGCTTTCCGACTTAGGGCATCAGCTACAACATTACCTTTCCCTGGATCATACTGGATATCCCAATCATAATCTTTTATCAGTTCAAGCCATCTTCGCTGCCTTAGATTCAAGTCAGGTTGAGTAAAGATGTACTTAAGACTCTTATGGTCTGTATACATCTCACATTTATTCCCAATTAGATAATGTCTCCATATCTTTAATGCATGTACCACCACTGCTAACTCCAAATCATGAGTTGGATAATTCTACTCATGTGGTATGAGTTGGCAGGATGCGTAGGCAACCACTCTCCCTTCTTGCATCAGTACGCACCCTAGTCCTTGACAGCTAGCATCACAATAGACCTAAAAGTTGCGATGGTTAATTTTCTCTTGAGCTCCTGAAAACTTTTTCTCACACTTATCCGTCCGTTCAAAAGATACATCTTTCTTCAATAGGTTGGTAAGAGGTCTGGCTATTTTGGAAAACCCTTCAATAAAGCGTAGATAATACCCTGTCATTCCAAGAAAACTTCTAATATCCCTTGCTGTTAATGGTTGTTCCCATTCTGATACTGCCTTCACCTTCTCCGAGTCCATTTTTACTCCTTCTGCAGTTATAATATGTACAAGAAATTGTACTTCCTCCATCCAAAACTCGCATTTAGAGAATTTAGCATATAATTGTTGCTCTTTTAACTTCTCCAGAGCTAATCTCAAATGTTCTTCCGTACTGGAGGAATGGATGAGAACATCATCTATGAATACTACCACAAACTTGTCCAGGTATTCCTTATATGTCTTATTCATCACATTCATGAAAATAGTAGGTGCATTAGTCACGCCAAATGGCATTACCGTGAACTCATACAGCCATACCTGGTAATGAAGGCTGTTTTTAGTATACCTTCCTTTTTAACTCTTAGTTGATAATATCCTGATCTCAAGTCTATTTTTGAAAATACCTTGGCTCCTCTCAGCTGATCAAATAAATCATCAATTCTTGGCAGTGGATACTTATTCTCGATTGTGACTTCATTTAGGGCTTCGTAGTCTATGCACATTCTTAATGTTCCATCTTTCTTCTTTGCGAATGGTACTGGGGCTGCCCATTCTGAACCACTTGGCCTTATAAATCATTTTTCTTCCAATTCGTCTATTTGCCTCTTTAACTCTACTAACTCTGGTGCAGCAATCCTATACATGGCCTTTGCTATTGATTTAGTACCAGGTGTTAACTTGATAGAGAACTCAATATCTCCTTCCGATGGCATTCCAGGAAGGTCTGTTGGAAACACATCGAGAAATTCTCTAACAATTGGTATTTCCTCCTCTAACAATCGGTATATTCTCAACTCCTCCTGCTACCATAACATTCATAGCTTCTGGTATTGCCGGTAGTAGTGGTTTCTTAGCTCTATATTCCACACTTTTACCTTCTACACTAGTGAATCGGATGATCTTGTTCTCACAATCCATTCTCCTCTTATGCTTATTCAACCCTCCATTCTCAAAATCACATCTAACCCTTGCATTTCTAAGAGGATAAGGTCTGCTATGTCTACCTTCCTCTTAATATCCAGCAACCAATTGTCCGCTGCCAGAGGCTCAGGGGTAGTGGCAAAAGTTGGTGGCTTGGTCATGTGAAAATCGATCCATCTGGACCCCATAGACGATCCTTCGACACAAGGTGCTACAGGTTGTGGCATGCTACTAATAACTTCTTCGAACAACCTGGTGTAATTCCGATCCATGGTTTCCATAAATCTAAGAACATTGTCCTGGTTGACCATGGTCTGCTGCTCTGTAGCTCCATCTCCTTCTGTCCCCGACATCTTATCTTGTTCTTTGGCTAGGTCCGTAACAATTTATTTATAAAATCGTTAATTACAGTATTCATAGGTAAGAATTGAACAGATAAGTACGAACTCAGCATGAAAATAAGGAGCGAGGAAATAGAAAAGGGTGATAGACGGAGTCATGTTTAAGATGTTTCTTTTCAAAACTTTTTGAAAAAGCAAGGAACTACACTAATTGCTATGGAACTCGAAAGTCCCATGCTTCAACTAGAAGCCACAAAGAAAATACATAACATGACTTATTGTTCTATCTTGACGAATAAACCGTCAACTGACTTTGGATGACTTAACTTATCGGCGACTCTATCTTAAAAGGCTAGCTAATTCTAACTCCTGTTCAACTATTCAGCTTTACTTTACCCTAGTATTTCTAAACATTATGAAACAGTTAAGAAGGAGAATAACATAAAATCCTTTTCAACAGAGAGAAGGTACAAATAAAGAAATAGATAAGAGAGACTAAGGATTTAAGATAAGGACAAATAGAAAATTTTTGCACATATTTTTAGTTTTTAAAAATAACATTTCAAAACCGATCTAACTTACCTAGGACAACATACAGTCAAGCTCTGCTCTGATACCACTCCTGTGGGGACTTCTCGAGAGAGGTCAACTCCCAAAATACCACATAATCTCCAAGGAGTCCGGTTATGCGTGAGATAGTACAAATACAAGAACTTCGTTTATTATTACAAACCGATAAAGGTTTAGTACAAACTTTACAATACCAGATAGTAAACTAATACAACCAACTAGGCCCAATAGATACAATACAAAAACCTCGACACTTCCACAGGGATAGCCCGAGTGTAGAGTCGACCTAGAACTCATACTCTTCCTCCCATTCCACTAAGGTACTAGGAGCTTCTTTTTCGACTTTGGCATTTCCTGAAGATATTATATGCAGGGATGAGTACTGATGGTACTCAGCAAGCCAAACTGAATCCAGCTATATATATTTTTAGTTTTTAAAAATAACATTTCAAAACCGATCTAACTTACCTAGGACAACATATAGTCAAGCTCTGCTCTGATACCACTCCTGTGGGGACTCCTCGAGAGAGGTCAACTCCCACAATACCACATAATCTCCCAGGAGTCCGGTTATGCGTGAGATAGTACAAATACAAGAACTTCGTTTATTATTACAAACCGATAAAGGTTTAGTACAAACTTTACAATACCAGATAGTAAACTAATACAACCAACTAGGCCCAATAGATACAATACAAAAACCTCGACACTTCCACAGGGATAGCCCGAGTGTAGAGTCGACCTAGAACTCATACTCTTCCTCCCATTCCACTAAGGTACTAGGAGCTTCTTTTTCGACTTTGGCATTTCCTAAAGATGTTATATGCAGGGATGAGTACCGATGGTACTCAGCAAGCCAAACTGAATCCAGCTATATATAGATAAGTATGCATGATATCTTCAAAAACAATATGAATTATAAACCTAAAAATGATTCTATGTCCAACCCTTCCTTAAAATTATTTACATATGAATAATCAGATTTTATGATAGCATTTAGAAAGTTGTTTATGCCATTAAACTGGACTAACCCATAGACACAACTCCATTAACCGGGAGTACGGCGTATTCAAATACAATCAACTCTACAGCGTCTGCCCAGCTTTACCCGAGGATTAACCTTAGGTTACAAGGCTAAGGGTAACATAGCATCTATATAACTCTAACTTTTCTTGATGTGTGATAAGACCGGTGGACTATCTTAATAGGGGCACCAATCCTAATCAACAAATGGCGCTTGATCGCCTATTTAATAGTTGTTCATCACACACTTGCCCTGGCTTGGTAAGACCTATGGACTATCTTAACAGACAGTACCAATCTTGTTTGTATTGGCTTTCTGTCCGCTGTTTACATACTTTGTTACCAATAAGACTTCTGCGGGCCATTAAGGAAAGCCCCCAGGGAGATCAAATAGAGAAATATATTTTCTTAGCCGGTAAAAACCGATCCAAGGATGGGCAAAACTATGTCCTTATTTTGGCACAAGGGTTTTATATTTTCTGGCATCCAGCCAAAACTATTCTTATATCACATGAAATGATAGAATTTCTTTCTATCTATCATATGAAATAATAGAATCCTTTACCTCTTTAAGATACGAAATTATAGGACTCTCTCTATGTCTGTGCATAAAATGATAATACATGCAACAGTAATCATTTTATCATGCCTACAATTTCATGCTTGGTCTAAACTTAACATGGTGCTATAAATTAATGTAAAGGGTATTCCCAATCACATGGAATAATAAAATTTTCATTTCTTATACATAAAATGATAAGACTCTTCTAATGCATAAAATAATAACTTATAGGATTTACAGAATTACTTAAATTTACATAAAATAATAACATATTTAATCCAAAGAATATTTAAAATCACATAAAATGATAGGTTATAACGATCTAATTCAACTAACCCAGCCCACGAAGCATTTTCAAATAAATATACTATTTAGAACATAGTAAGTAACTATTTTTAAATTCTATAAATGATCAAGGATAGTTTCACTTGCCTTCAGAGTCAACGGTCTCAAATTCTTTGTCTTTTTGTACAGTAGTGAGAGTGTTTACATCGACGATATGGTCGATCTCGGTTCCCTCTACGAAATCGACGTCGCGATCTATTGATAATCGATAAAAGAAATTAAACGAACAATTCACATAAATGCCAAATAAATATGAAAATTCAAAGAGTGTTTAAAAGATGATTTTGTGGTTTAAATAGGAGGATTATTTGTTAAATCCTAAAATTTAAAATTTGGGGCTTGACTTAAGATAAAATAAAAAGTGCTGAAAGAAATATTTAAAATATTTTAAAAAGGAAAATAAATGAGTTCGAGAAAAAGAAAGGAATTAAAAAATAAAATTTTGAAAGGAGTTAAAGTGGTCACTTGATCAATTAAAGAATATTTAGTTCTTAGAATTATTTTTAAATCCTAAATTTTCTCTTTTCTCTCTCTTTTCCTTTTTTTCTCTTTTTCTTTCTTATCTTTCTCTCTTTTTCTCTCTCCTCTCTGTTCTCTTCTTTCAGGGCAGTAGCTGGTTAGGAAAGAGGCCCACGGCGGCGAGGGCGGCCGGAGCTTAGAGACTAAGGGGTCTATCCCCATCTACTAGCCATGGCCGTTCCATATTTAGGCTCGGTCGGGCCGGGGAGGCGATCGAGCGGGCTGCCAGCGGCGAGCAATAGCAGCGACGACGGCGCTCGTCGCCACGGTAGTCTAGTGATGGCATGGTTGGGTTGGAGGGCTTGGGAGCATCTATGATGCGCTAGGAAGCGAACTATGGTGGTGGTTTGGTCGAAGAAGCTTCGGAATGTCCTACGGTGGTGTTCAGGCCGAGGACATCGACAGCATATAAGAAGAGCGTATGGCCGCCGCAATTCAGATGGATCGGTACCAACAGGCGCTTCACCGATACCACGACTGCAATGTCGAGGGGAGATTCTTCAAGGTCGGCGACCTGGTTCTTCGAAGAGTGCAGTCCTCCGTCGGCATGAACAAGCTTTCACCCCCATGGGAAGGCCCCTTCATCATCTCCGTTGTTACCCGTCTGGGCTCGTACAGGCTGATTCGCAAAGATGGACAGGAGGTGCCGAATTCTTGGAACATTAAGCACCTATGCTTATTCTACGCTTGAATAGCTAAGTACCTTGCCCCGACCCCTCCAATTCTGCAAATTTCGATTATCTGTAGATCATATACCCGACCCTCGAAAAGACTCGGGGGCTTGGAAGCCCTCCCGAGCAGTATCGCCAGCCGCGTTGATCCCTTCTCACGCAATTACCCTCATGGAAAAGCCTAAGCGGTGTGGCCCTTAATTAAGTGTTTCAGAGAAGCTGTGCCGCATGCTGTGCTTGAGCTACTTGGGGGCTCACTCACTACCCGCTTTGACCGAACGTGGTTTGCTCGGCCCCGAGTCCCTCGGGCAGTGACTTCATTCCTATCCGGGGCTGGCTAGGGTCGGGCTGACCATGTTTCGGTCAAGTGTCGGAGAGTGAGCTCGGGGCTCAGAAATGTCCGAATCCTGTGTATATGACTAAGACGCCAGGAGCTCGACTCAGACCACCTGGACAATGTTTGTGGATGGACCGACTCGCTCTACTTTGAGGGTTAGACACACAGAGATCGGACGGATGTCGACGACCTCACGTTCACCCGATGCGTACACAACTAAGTGACTTTGCTTGACCGAATACTGCGCCATTGAAATGGCCATTGGGCATAGTCGGGATCCATCATGCCAGCTTCCGCCGCTTAGTCATGAGAGTTATATGCGCATCGAGTGATCGCAAATTCTCCCCCGCCCTCCTATTCATCCTTTACTCGGCTGAGTCGATCCGAGTAGACTAAGGAAGCCTTGAGATCCGTCTGTTAAGGCCCGAAGAACACTCGGCATCAGAGGCCGGTCAGGAGACGAATAGAAGGTTGTCTCCTCGTGCTCCAACCCGCTATGAAGGAGAAGGATCTGCCTGGAGTTTGATCGGTAGCCCTTCGTACTTGGTTCGTTGACGGCCGAGATCGCTCTGCAGGATCTACTCCCCCTCGTAGATGTCCTAGAGTTTGACGGGAAGCCTTTCGGCCATTGGTTCGTAGACGGCTTTGGTCACTCCATTTAAGCTATCCTAAGGCGATAGCCCTTCCCGAGTCTTGACTATTTCGCCCTCCGAACTCGGACTGTTGAAGGACGAGGTTGCTCGGACGATCTGTCACACAGCGATGTGTCGGGTGTCCAAAAATATGCTACTTTGGACATATTGCGAGTCGAAGACAGCATACAAAGAAGACTAACAAAAGTTTTCTTCATTTGTTGCTGGGTGATGACCATACATAGGGCCCGAGGTCCCCCTAACATGCAGCATCGACACGAGAACCTCCTTTACTATTGGTTACACGGACTGGGCCAAGGGTGTGCACATGCTGGAATGATTGGAACAATGAGGCCTAAGGTTTTTCTAACCTATAAGACCATGTTGCTCACAATCTTATCCTCCGCCAACTCTACGGAAGCTTAGATATCGTTGACGTCCCCCGCCTCAACGCCGGCAGGCCACCCCTCAGCCATCGCGTCAATGTTCGCCCGGCAGAATAGCTTCTGTACAACGCCAAGGTCATGCGTCGCCGCCATCTTGGCCACACCCTGAGTGTAGTGCTGGAGAAGTTCCTAGCCACTTAGTAGACGCGCCTGGAGCACCCTGTCGTTCGGGATGAGCGACGACGTGTCTGGATCGATCTCGGCGAGGAGTGTTCGGGCCGCCTCCGAACAGATTCCCGTCACCCGTCGATCACCTTCAAGCTGTCCCCGAGTCGACGGAGCCGTTGACCGGCTCCCGCCAGTTGGCCTGGTCATGAAATAGGTCGGCTAAGGCACACTCCTACTTCGACAACAAAGGAATTGAAGGAGACAGTACTTACGGACAGCCTCCGCTCGCGTGGCTTGGTCCTTGGCCATTTTGGCCAAGGCTTTGTCCCTCGCCACATCGGCGGCCGCCAACTTCTTCTTCAGCTCCACCACCACCGCCTCCGACGCCGACGCCCTCACTTCCGCGTCGTCAAGCGCCCCGGCCTATCACATCCTCACATATTATGTAACTAGTAACTCGAGGAAGGAAAAATACTATAAATATTGATACAAAAGTTTTCAATTAAGTGAAGTGCGGATATTTGGTTTAGGTATAAAATAAAGTGCATATGCATAATAGGAGCATAGTCTCCATTTGGAGTTTAAACAAAAGGGGCCCAAAGAAAAATTCAAGAAAAATAACCAAAAACATAAAAGGGACATCAGCAAAACCACCACAAGATTTGGGAACACATTACAAAGGTGAAAATAGGAATTAACTTGAAACTAAATTTGACCCTAAGAAAAATTTTCTAAGTGTTGAGTTGGTCGACACAGAACTCTGGAGCTGACTTTGGACTGTTGCCAAAATTTATCCAGCAAGCCCCAGGTGGTGAAACTTGGCATTATTGTAGATTGAGTAACACATTACAAGTTTTACATAGACCACCGCCCCTGAATCAGCCTGGAACAATTTTAAACGAAGCCTAAAGTTGTAAAGTCGTCACTGCGTCCAGACTTAGAAAAAATCAGCCTTTTCATCTCTTCTTCCTTTGTTCACTGCCATGCGGGCCATACTGACCTGTGGGGCCACATTGCTAGTGACACATAGCGTTCCCCTTTGTCTCACTCGCCCAGATGCACGCGCCACGCACGGGAGCATGCGTCGCGCGCGAGGAACGCGTCGTGCACGCGTCAAGCCGAGCTCGCTCCCCCGCGCACCGCCAGCGACCGATAAAACCCCGATCGGCCGACCGCCACAGATCCCTTTCCACTCTTGTCACGTTCCACGAAGAATCTGAGACCGGACACCCCGAGAGCGCCATGAACACCTCAGAGAACTCGCTCCGCCGGCGAGCAAGATCCGACCGCATTTGCGCTCCTGTGAGCTACACCATTAGGCAATGCCCGTTCCCAACTCCTTGATATTTGCTCTCTCTGATGACCAAGTTTCACTCCAACTGACATAGCCGATGACTGGGAACGCCATCAAGCCGAAGCCGTGAACTGCACGCTTTATACCGACTACCGCTGAACCACCTGCTCGTCGCCAGCCCTCCACGGTGAGCCATTGCCGAAGTCCTTTCGCCACTGTGTTCCTTGATGCCTGATATTGGTTGAAACCAAAGGAATCATCGGGAAAATCTCTCAGGAAGAAATTCCTCATTTCTTCCCCAACTCCGGCCGCCACCGTCGAACTCCCCTCTTTCTCTCTCTGGTGAGTTCAAGCACGATTCCTCTCGATTCAAGCCTCCCCAGTACTCACTTGACAAGGTCCCACATTCCCATTTCATAGCCGACCACCGCAACACTCTGTCGCCATTCACCCGAAGAGAGGACCGCCGCTGCCTTGCGACCCCGCACGGCGCCACCATCACCTCAACCTCGCCAGCTAAAACACTTGACCTATAAAAGGATCTATATAAGAATATTTCATCGTAAAGGAAAATATGAAATAAAAACCTTATTTAATAGGTCAATCTGAAGCTAAAACACTTTCATCTCATATGCATTCATCATAGCTCATAAATGTTTTCATAAGTGCTTGCCATCTGAAATTGTCATGTATATGCATTAGACGAACCATCGGCAGCTTTCCAAGATCCTGCGTATTTGCATGATCAGGAAGAAGAAGAACCAGACAAGTCCTACCTCCCCCTTTGAAAACTTTGATCCTAGAATTGTGGAGGTTATTTCAAAATGGTTGGGAAGTTTGCATGATGTTTGTTATAATGACACTAAAATCCTGAAAAAATGGATAGTACCCTACCTATGTTGGATGCCATCTCAAACTCCACATAATTTCTTTGCCAAATCCCTTACCCTAGGAATGATCAAGATGTTAATGTGTGATTGAAATATCTAAAACCCTGGATGATGCACCCCTATGCCTAGTATTGCTTGTAGTGCCATTTTCCTATGCTTATTGGGCAAAGTAGCTAAGTTTTGTTTTAAAAATTCTCTTCTAAAAATTATATTATGATAAAAATGTTACTTCTCAAAACAAAAAGGTGTCAGATGTGAATTTCAAGTTTGGTCCGCAAGTGGTATACATATGGTGACTAGTTATATACCGATAGGCGGAGTGTGTGCCCAAACTACCCTAAGGACTTCAATCCACGTATGTTCATCTCGAATACAGTACAACCACATGTGCTAGTATGGGATAGCCCTAGCTTAGTATACTATTTGTGGTTTAGCCTTACATTTAGGTATGCCGAAGTGTATGAGTTCGTATAACTCATAGGAGCTTCCTTTATGTCCTGATGTGGTAGTTTAGGTGACTCAGCCGGTCCAATACAACGGTATTGTGCCACGTGGATGGGTTCCTATCGTGTCCGCCCCCACGACGTTAAATTTAAGGCGTGGGCCTGCCACTTAACGGTCCTATGCCATGCTTCCAAAATGGTATAGGATGGAGGAAACACATATCGTGCTGGTGTAAGGCTAAATCACAGATAATAGAAGGGCTTTGTTGTGTGTAATAAATCGGGTACTTTTGTATTGTGTGCCTTGTTTTGCATGATTATTATGACACATCATGTGGGTAAAGTGTACACACTCTGCAGAGTTAAAACTAATCGGTTAGCTGTGCTCACGGTTACGAGCGTCATGTGAATGTGTCGTGAGTATAACTTTGTGTGTTCTAAAAGGTTGTTCTAAACAACTTGATTTAAAATGTTCAAATATGATTGCTATCTTATTTATCTCCTTTGCTGCCTCGATATTGCAAAGGACGATTGATGATCGCTTATGTTACTCCTTTGCTGCCTTAAAATGCAAAGAGATGATGTTATATGTGTATTACTATCTACTAAATGCCCAATTTAGCAAAGTGACAGCTTGCTGAAATTTATTTGTGCAAAACTTTGGAATTTATAGAGGGGCTTTACCAAAATAAAATTTTCTTTGTGCTAAAAGAACCCAATATAAACTTCCTTTGTTAATGCCAAACATGTAGCATGTAGGCTTGATGGTTGCTTGCCAATACAATTTTTTGTACTGACACTTGTTGTGTATATGCTTGGTTGTTTGCATAGAAATGGTTACAGGAGAATTTCCCCCTGAGGAGGATGAGCTCGTTGAGGAGGAGCCTTTCTATCTGGACGGTTCTTACTAGGGCACTCCCTAGTCGGTTGAAGAAAAGATCTTGGGGAAAGAAGTTCGTTACTGCTTGACATTACTATCTATATGACTATTTGTCCTGACGGCCATATGTATGTATAAGAACTACTTTGTTGTAATTACCCATGTCCGTATGCTGGACCTTTACTCTGTTAGAGATACCAAATGCTGGGATGAAAGTAGTTAGCATGTTCCTTTAGTCAAGAACGTATTAACCATGAGTATGAGTTAAAGATAATTGAGACATTGTAGATCTTTAGCAATTTTGAGTCAAGTCTCCTGATTGTGTAACACATCTGGTCGCCACCATCACGTGGTTTGACGGGCACTATCCAGGCTGAAGTTGATTAGCAGGCTAAAGGCCCAGCAATGTCTCAGTTATCTCTCTCTCGGAGTGTCGGATTTCTTGCTATACTTAGGAGAAGAATGGATGAGTTCCATTCAGCTATTAAATATAACAAGTGGTCCAGAGGCGTCCCGACAGCAAGTGGTATCAGAGCCTAGACTGACTATAGGAATCCTTTTATGAGCTGGGCGATAGAATAGCTTCAAAAGGAAATATTTGGAGGATAATTTTCTCGTTAAAATATTTTGAAAACTAATATATTCTTATTCCTTATCTCCCTTTGGATAGATGTCTTTTCTACATGTTCAATATTTTGGTTTTGAAACCTCATCTTACTTCTAAAGGACCAGGGAAAGAGCCTAGGAATTTAGAAGACATATGTGTTAACTTGAAATAGGGGGGATAGAAGAAACAAAATCTAAATTAGTAACAGCCATAGGAAGGTTTCAAATCTTCTGTTAATGAAAAATTAACATCTACTCTCTGGAAAATGAAATTCAAAATTTGAGTTATACAACAAGCCTAGAAAAGGGATAGAACGGGATAGGAATGAAATTGTGTGCCTAAAGCCTCAGTTTGTTTGATATTTAGAGGCCACCAGATGTTTTGGATACCTTGATATCAAACCCACATTATGACCTAACCTGGAAACGAAAAATTTTTCATGCATGCATCATATTTTAAAATGGCGAAGGTTTCGCGTGATGCAGATTTTAGAACCTGTAGCAGTCGGCCTTCACAATTTTGTATAGACCTGGGTATTGCGTCTAAAATTATGAAAATTTACCAGTAGCTGCACAACTTGGTCATGACACTCCAGTATTTTTCCGATAATTTTTGCACAACTGGAAAATAGTACAAAGATTCTATCAGTACAGCCTACCCTGAAATTTCAGAACTGCATTACTTAGATTGGGAGGTCATTTCGGTTAATCCCGGATGCCCGAAATTTAGAAATCTAAGTTGTAGGAATGGGTTTATGACCAGAGGATTCTCAGTCATAACCTTAAGTAGGAGAAACAATATCCACTCACCGAAAATAAGACTCATTAGTATTACTATGTTACCCAAGGCAGATTTTGGTTGGGTGTACTCGCCAAAATCATTTCCAACCCTTTGATGAGCCTTTAGCAAAATTCTAATTAGTATGTATATATTCCTAAATGTTGTACGTGACTACCATGTGGCAGCCACTAGGTTATTCCGGAGGTTATGAGGAAGGATCACTGCCTCACATTCTGTGGCTCATGCTACAGCATCTTGGGTTCACTCATATACCAGAGTACCATTTCTTTACTATGGATCGGAGTTCATCTATCCGAGCATATATTGCTTAGTTATGTATACGTGGACTTTGGGCACATGAATCATCACTCTATTTTCAAGCTTATGGATGGGACGCACCTTCTGCAATGAATGAGGTTGCATTTCAGGCAATCGTGTATTACTGACACCATAGAACGGGGGTAGATGGGATTTTCCATTATTTTCCCGCCCGCGCTATTCAAGCCGCTGCTAATTACTATCCGGGATTCGAGGGGCATGAACGAGAGATAAACTCTCCAGAGCTGTTCTTGGTCGGGTTAGTATGAGCTATGGATAGGTATCTTGCAAACACTATGTCAGAACTGCGTAGATTGCAAGCGAGGGTGACAATGCTAGATAGGCGTATAGAACCACTTGGGCATCAATGGTATTTTGATAATGCCACCATTTATGGAGATCAAGATCTTCAGCCACTTACCGATACTTTGCCATCTCCAATGGGCATTTATTAAAACATAAACAGTCGAGCCCATATGAGAGTTGGTTTTCATTGCAATCGTCGCACCATGCCAGACCCCACACTTGTTGGAGATCCGGAGCTGCTAGGACCATTCTATGTGTTCGAGCAGAATGGAAGGCGATACCGCTTGACTATGGCCACTCCAACGACCACGGTGCCACACCCTCCTATCGGATTCTTCCAGACTTCTTAAGAGAGGAATATAAAGGAAAAGAAAATGTATCGGATGTAACTTTCATTTCTTATTTCCTTCAAGATGTATGAGATGACATCCTACTATGTAATCCTTGTATGGTCAATTTTTTGTAACACCTAGTTGTGTACTTGGTGCTTATGACCATTACTCCATCTCTGTGTGATTGTTGAACACTTGACTCCTTTAAAATCTATGTATCGGAATGGAATGTATGTTTTTTGAGATGAGTTGCTTGCTGTCCAAAGATTGGTTTTATGCAAATATACAAAGTATAACTTGCATACTCGACTATTATACAACATTCCTATCTACCTTGCATATAGAGGGTATGTATATGTCATTTCTTTGCGCAAGAACTCATGTATTGTTGTACTCTGAGTGCAGGATGACTCATACACGCTCTGGCACATATTCCACGGCTCGTGTCGGAAACAATCGCAGCGCTGCTTAATCCGAGCGACGTGACAATGATCCAACTCTCGCACCGCTGTTGGCCCAACAGAATTGCCCATTTGAATGAATGGTGCAAAACTCTGAGAATATGGGGGCAACGATGGCACATCAAGCTAATCAAGCGTCCTCCAAATTATCAGATGTCCAACGGACACACCCTCCACATTTCTCTTCAGCAGCCGATCCTCCCGCAGCAGATGATTGGCTACGAGATATTGAAAATAAACCTGATCTTTGCTGGTGTGACTCCATTGAGAAGGCCACATTTGCTGCCTACTATCTTCAAGGTGCTGTCGTCACTTGGTGGGAGACATACAAAATGCTCATTCCCTCCGACGAACCTATTACATGGACTGTGTTCTGGTAAGGGTTCCGATCCGCTCATATTCCAGTTGGTCTCATGGAGATCAAGAAAAAGGTATTCCTCAATCTAAAACAAGGAAGTATGCCTTTCATGGAATTCATGGAGCGTTTCAAATATCTTCGTAGGTATGATACTGATGATATGAATACTGAACCTAAGAAGGTCGAAGCATGCAGAGATAAACTGGCACTTGAATTAAAGCATGCTCTGGCCGCTCATGAATCAGTAGCATGAAGGCCTTAGTGGATATGGCTCTTCGGGTTGAATCTAGTGAGAAGGAAGTAGTTGAGGACCGCAAACGCAAGTGGGCTGTGAAGAAATTTGCAGGAAGTAGCAGCTCCACTCGTCCTCGACTGGCTTCACCACCAATGAACCGGCCCGTAATGTCTTAGCCACCAAGGCTAATGTATGCACAACCGCGTCCACAAGTTCAGATGTATCATCAAATTCCTCGCCCAATGCAAGCAATTGGGGATGCCTCTCGCACAATTAACATTACATGTTACAACTATGGCAAAAAGGGGCATTACACTACTACGAAAACAATATTTCATGGCGTTTGGAAAAACTTTTCTCTGGCGGCTACGAGGTGAAACCACCAGCTCAAAAGATAGGGGGGTGGGGGGTCTCGGGCCGCCAGCAAAAACACATCTTCGCTGGCGGCCTCCTAAAGCTGGTCGCCAGCGAAGATGTGGTATTTTCTCTAGCGGCCATCTTAAGACCCCGCCAGAGAACATATCACATCTTCGCTGGCGATAAGGTGAGGTGGCCCGCTAGCGAAGATTCCTACATCTTCGCTGGCGGCCCACTTAAGCTGCCGCCACCCCTAAATATTTTCTATGGCTGTTCGACTAAACCGACATATGTTGACCTCCAGGGAAAATACCATCGCCTATACCACCAGTCCAGCTAGCAGCCATGGCATTTGAGCACGATTTTCTCTCTCTTGTGAACAAATACATGGGGGGAAGGTTTTGATCTTCAATCTTTTGAAAGATCTACTGCACCAGAGGTTACATATACTTTCTCCTACTCTATTTGTAAAGTTTTTTTTTCATTTTTATTGGCTGTTGGTTGAGATTTTGCATAGCAAAAAGTATGTGACACGGGGGAAGAAAAGTATTTTTTTATTTGTTATTTGGAGCTTAAAATAGGCAAACTTTGTAAGGAATATTGTGCATGGTCGATGTTCCATATATATATCTAGTTTTGCTATGTTTATTTGTAGCAAATCTATATATTAGTTAAGCTGCAGAGAACGCCGAGAAGAAGAGAAAAAGACCTAGTTTTTTTATTTTTTCTAGTTGTTTGTAGTTTGTAGATTTTTGGCTAGCTTTAATTATCTTATCTAGATTATAGTGGTTATAAATATTAATTAGTATAATTTTATTGTGACATATTATCAAAAATATATAAAGTGACGAAGTTGTACATATTTTTTCGTAAATAATGCATAGATGGCGGACAGAGCATGGATGTATGGAGAGAGATACCGGTCCTCATACATTGAAGGAGTTGACATATTCATGAAAGCTGCTAAGAAGAATGCTGCATCTAAGAAGACGAAGGAAATTAGATGTCCATGCTTACATTGCAAGAATCAGAAAATTTGGATCGACCCATCTATAATCGAGCAACACTTGGTGATGCTGTTAGTGATATGCCCTAGAGGCAACATGGAGATGTTGGATATCACAGTCAATGTTTATGTATTAATGAATAAAGTGTTATTCAGTTCCATGAAATAGAGATCTTGTATTGATCAATAAGTATGTGACTTATTTATGAGACTCTTTATGTATGAATCTATTTCTAAACGATCACTGATCATATGTCATATTGTTGGAACAAATATGATTTTAAGATCGGCATGTTAATTGATTGATGATCATGTCACATAGATCATGGGTATGGAGATACCAAATCAATAAACATGGACATATGTGTTAGAGAACACATTGTTGGATAGACCCACCATGAGACACTACATTAATCAATGTGCCATTAGTTGGTCTCAGGTAGTGTTGGTACAAAGTCCTTAGACCCGAGATCACCATGGATTCCAACATGTGTAGTAGCCTACTTTGGGACTACCAAACGCTATTCCGTAACTGGGTAGTTATAAAGGTAGTTTTCGGGTTTGCTATGAAACATGGAGTGGGATGTGAGTGATCAAGATGAAATTTGCCCCTCCTTTGGAGAGATATCTCTGGGCCCCTCGAGGTAATGGATTATGGAAATGCATGGCCATGCTAAGTTGATTGAGGAGTCAATCAACGGACGGATAATCAAATACGGTTCGAGTGAATGGTTAAGCTATTGAAGGGATGGCACACATCTTGCCTATAGCTTAATTGGTATCGTGAGGCAAAGGGATTTGTGTACACATTACAGGTTCGAGCCGATATTATATTCTTGTATACTATGGTGTCAATATGTGCTGCTAGGCGTCGCTGTCCACAGGTCGGCTGAGTTGGACTCGAGCCGACGATCGGCTAAGTTAGACTATAGCCGAAACCGAGTATACCTGAACCTACAGGGTCGCACGCTTAAGGGGATAAGAACAGGCATTCGAGTTGGACTTGGATACGGCTCGATCGGATAGGGATCCGATCGGATAGAGTCCTATGGGCTTACGACGTGTGGGCGGCCAACTCTATGAGATTCGGATGAGATCCGATTCAAAATAGAGTCCTGATCGGCCACTAGTCTTAGTCGGCCAACTCTATATAAAGGGGTGAAGGGTGGAGAGCTGATGGACACGTCAATTGATTTGCATTGCTCCGAAATCAATCTGATCACACGCGGCTTTAGAAGTCGGCGAGATCAATCTCCACGGAAACCCTACCCACCTTCGAGCCAAACCCTAGCCTTGCATCGCGTGCTAGCACACGGGTGTTCGGTGTTCTGTCCCCGGACGTGTGGATACCGGTAGAGGCGCTGCTACATTGCGCGCTATTGATTGGCTACGAATCGGCTGTGGAGGAATCGGCTGCGGTCGAGCGCATCGGAGCGAGGCGTGAGAACGTGACCAGACGACTCAGCGAATCGGCTGATTGGCGAATCGGCTGTCCCTAGGAATCGGCTATCGGCTTGCGGGAATCGGCTGTCATCGGCCAGCACAGTTCCAGATCGGATAGCCCTGATTGGCTATTTCCGCTGCATACTCCAATCGGTAACGATCTGTCGGCCCTTACTTGCAAGTGTTCCTGGTTTGCGTGGTTAAAAGTTTTTGTTTTCGGCTAGCGTAGCTTCCGTGTAACCCTTCAGATGCATGGATTTGTTGCAGGCTACACAAATTGGTCACATCATGGAGAGATCCCAAGCAAACAAGTTCCCAACCGGCGATAGTACGGGATGAAGTGTTCAACGGACGAGGATTTGATGGTAGTAGCGGAAGAAGGAGAAGAGGAAGTAGAGCCCATTAATGTTGATGATGATGTTGGTGGCGATGATGGTCAGCATAGTATAGTTGATGATGTCGATGATGGTAATGTTTGCGTAGATGATGGTAATTTTGATTTGGAAGAGATGTTGCATCATGCTAAACCGAGGTTGTAGCGGGTCCGCTCGTGGGTTGGAGAACTTCGAATCATTACAAAAGGCAATGAAGGTTCTTTTGTATGATGAGGCAAATGGTTGCATGAAGGATTTCACATTGTTGCGGACGGTGCTTGAACTTATGAGATTGAAGGCCGAAATGGTTGGTCGGACAAGTAGTTTCAACGATTTGTTGGTTCTCTTGAAGAAACGTTTCCGCAACCCAACTCCCGCCAACCGCACCTATGAAGCGAAGAAGCTTATTTGCCCTTTATCTCGGGTGTGCGAAAGATACACGCGTGTGTTAACCACTGCGTACTGTTTCGTAAACAGTACGAGGATTTGGACAGATGCCCAACGTGCAACACTAGTCGATACAAAACAAGCCATAGCCAGTCCAAGGGTCAGGATGGTTCCCAAGACGAGGTAGAAGTCAACAACAAGATGAAGATCCCCCAGTTGGTCATGTGGTACCTTCCGGTGAAAGATCGATTGAAGCGTTTGTTCTCGAACCTGAGGGATGCCGAGCTGATGCGCTGGCATCATGAAAAGGATAGGATGATTGGACATCCGGCCGATGCTCGACAGTGGAAGGAATTTGACAGAAAGTACCATGAGTTTGCAGAGGACCCAAGAAATGTATGGTTTGCATTGAGCACCGATGGAATGAATCCATTTGGTGACTTGAGCAGCTCACACAGCATGTGGCCAGTACTCCTAACCATGTACAACCTCCCTACGTGGCTATGTCAGAAAAGGAAGTATATTTTGTTGATCATCCTTGTACAGGGACCACGACAACCTGGCAATGACATGGATGTGTTTCTGGAGCCTTTGCTGGAGGATATGGCTGATCTATGAAATCACGAGGTCCGGGTTTGGGACGAATTCATGCAGAATTACTTCATGCTTAATGCAATTATCTTTGTGACCGTCAACGACTTGCCCGCACTGTTTTCCCTATCAGGACAGCTCAAGGGGAAGACAAGCTACGTTATTTGTGTTGATGGTACAGTGTACATGTATCTTCAGGGATCGAAGAAGCTAGTGTACATGCGGCACCGACGTTACTTAAGAAAGAATCACCCATACCGCTCCAAAGCTGAATATTTCGACAACACTGTTGAAGATGGTAATCCACCAGAACCATGGAAGGGTGATAAAGTGTTCACAATAATGAAAAAGCTCAAGGTTGTTTTTGGGGAGGCCAAAAAGAAGGAAACCAACAAGCGGAAGAGAAATGAGGCCAAAGAGCCAGCAAGCGCTAGTGGGCCATTCAAGAAGCACTCCATTTTATTTAAGTACCTTCCGTACTGGCAAGATTTAGAGATACGTCATTCTATCGATGTCATGCACCTAGAGAAAAATGTCTTCGATAGCACCATGGGTACTTTACTAGACATACCTAGCAAAACAAAGGATGGGCTGAAGTCCTGTAAGGACCTCGTGAATATGCAGATAAGAAAAGAGCTTCACCCTATAGATGAGGGTAACGGAAAAGTGCATCTTCCGCCGGCCTGCTACACCTTGACAAATGAGGAGAAAAAGGCAATGTGCAAATACCTACATGGGGTGAGAGTGCCTACTGGTTTCTCCTCAAACATTAAGCGACTGGTGTCGATGAAGGATTTGTCATTTTCAGGCTACAATTCCCATATTGCCATGTAATGCTCATAGTATTCCTCGCTATCGCCATCAGAGCAATCGAACCATTACACGTTAAGGTGGTCATCACAAAGCTGTGTTACTTCTTCAATGCAATCTCACAGAGAGTAATTGATCTTGACGAGTTAGGTTCTCTCCGCACTTTCGGTATAGAGACCGTGTGCGAGCTTGAGATGTGTTTCCCGCCGTCATTTTTCAATATGATGGAACACCTCATAGTTCATATTGTGCCTCAGATTATTGCACTTGGTCCCCTGTACCTGCAATAGATGTGGCCATTCGAACGATACATGTCCATTCTAAACGGCTACATACGGAACCGTGCCCACCTAGAGGGATCGATGATAGAGGGATATACTACCGAGGAAGTCGTTGAGTGTTGCATTGATTACCTAAAAGAGGGGAAAACAATTGGTTTACCGGTACCTCGACATGAAGGTAGATTATCTGAAAGAGGGACAAAAGGGCAGAAAAGAATCCACGACGATGATTACAAGAAACTGAAAGAAGCTCATTTCACTATGCTGCAATAGCTCGCGATAGTGGAGCCGTACATAGATCAGCACCTTAAGGAATTACAAGCAATGAATACAGGGCGTTCTGATGCATGGCTCATGAAGCGACACAAGGCTGCCTTTAATGAATGGTTCAAGAACCTCGGCCTACCAGATGGCGATACTACGGAGGAAAAAACTATTAAGAGGTTGGCTGACGGGCCATCAAGTGTTTACACCTCATGGCAAGCATATGATCTGAATGGGTATACATTTTATACCAAAGCGAAAGACCAAAGGAGTGCATGCCAAAATAGTGGCCTTCGAGTAGAGGCAATCGACACAACTGGACAAAAGAGCATATACTATGGATTCATAGAAGAAATCTGTGAACTGGACTATGGATCCAACATGCAGATTCCACTGTTCCGGTGCCAATGGGTGAAACACCCATCTGGCGTGGTTGTCGATATTTTTGGGCTGACAATCATCGACCTCGTCAACGTAGGACACAAGAATGACCCATGGGTACCTGTTGATCATGCCACTCAAGTTTTCTATGTGACTGATCCATCTCAGTTGAAGAAAGATATAGTTGTCTCGGGAAAACAAAAGATTTTGGGAGTTGACGATGTCCAAGATGTTGAGGCATATAATCAGTATGAGAACATGACACTCTTCACGGACTTTACAAACAACATTAAGGTCGTGGAATCAATGATTGGTGATTCCCCGAAGCCATACATGAGGAATAAGGGAGTAGGGAAGAATGTGAAAGGCTAATCTATATATGTAATTTCAGCACCTTATGATGGATGATGAATTTTTGTACGGATAATTGCTGACTCTTTTTGTAATTAGTTCTATGGATATTTTTACATTTAGTTGTGGAAAGAACTAAAATTGAAATGGGCCAAAAGTTTTTCCTGGCGGTCGATGACACTTCTTCGCTAGCGAAAACCTTTTTCTCTAGCGGCCAGGTAAGCCGACTCCCAGCGAAAAAGGTTTTTGCTAGCGGAAAGGTAAGCCGCCGCCGCAAAAAAGGTTTTTGCTAGCGGCCAGGTAAGCCGGCCGCTAGCGAAAATGGTTTTTGCTAGCGGCCAGATAAGCCGGCCGCCAGCGAAAATGGTTTTCGCTATATGTATGGGTGTGCGGGAGTCTCAATTTTTCCTAAGTCCCGAAGGCGCGAAAACCTTTGAGCCGCCGCCAGGCTGCCAAAATTTTCAGCCGCCGCCTCCTCACCGCCGCCCCTCACTGCCGCCGCCTCCTCCTCACCGCCGCCGGTCCTCACCGCCGCCGCCAGCATCCTCACCGCCGCCGCCAACCTCCTCACTGCCCCCGGCCGTGTTCTCACCGCCACCACTCGCCACCTCCTGACCGCTGCCGGCCACGTCCACACCGCCGATGGCCACCTCCTCACAGCCGCCGGAGGCCGCCTCCTCACAGCCGCCGCCACCGGCAGCCTCCTCACTGCCGATGGCCGCCTCCTGACAGCCGCCGACGGCCGCCTCCTCACAGCCTCCTCGCCGCCGCCGTCTCCTCTTCTTCCTCTGCTCGCCGCCTCCTCCAGGTACCCCTCTCGCATGCGTATTTATGTACGATGATGAATGGAATGGATGATTGATGCAGTGGACGAATGGAATTTTGGATGGAATTTGCCCATCTGATTTTCGTTGGAGGAAATAATTATGGTTTTGTCGCATTCCCCAGATCTTCTTGGACTCGTCAGAATTAATAGTGCGTGTTAGTACTGTAGTATATCCTCTTGTCGGTAGATTGTGTGGTTAGAGAGTTGCAAAAGTTATTAAAAACCAGTGTTCAAGCATCTTAGAGATCTCCTCATGTCTTCTTCATACGTTCGGAAGCTGCTAGGAAAGATGGGACGAGTGCACTGATCATCCCTGCAATCAGCACATCTTTTTTTGACTGAAAAGTACTTTGCAATGTACTTATTCTAGATGACCAGGAAATAGCTTTTGTGTGTGTGTGTGTGTGTGGGCTTTGGTTGTCTTTTGGACATTGTAGCCGTTTGATGCTGTGTTGTTTACGGTATTTCCATGTCTTCCTAATTCTCAGTCAAAACACTGGGCACTTTGTTATATAGGGCTTGTCTGCTGCTTGCCACTTGTACTTGTACTTGTAGAGAGCTCCCATGTTTTCATTTGTGATCTTTTCTATTTTCTATCATGAGTTAATCACCTTTCTGTTGCTAAGTTTAAACTTTCTAAAGTATCTATCACTTTGTTGGATTAAGTTGGCGTTTTTCTTTTTTAGGCCAAGTTGGATTAAGGCTGCTGGATTTTTGTAATGACCTTGATTTAATGTGATATGAACATATATGATTGATAATACTTAGCACATGCAACGTTGTTTAACCAAGCATTGAATCTTCTGTATGAATGTTAGTCAAGCATGTGACATAAGATGTCTCAATGCTGGTCATGTAGCACACAGGCACTGTCTCATGTTAACCAACATTTTGGTCTCGACCAATGGGTTGAACTTAATCCCATTGTAATTTTTAGTTGTCTTTGTTCACTTCTTTTCTCATTACTGGGTAGAGATTTAACACAATAGCTAGACTTATTGAGCATATGCAAAGTACCCTGTCTCTCATGAATGGAATTCGTTGGAGGAAAAAGGAACATACTAGGGTTATAGGTGCACAAATATGTAATTTCGATTATTTACCTATAGCAGTTAAGGACAAGGTTTGAAATTTCGGAATGGAATTTCCAAAATTCCTAGAACTTTGACTTGTCAATACCTCCTGATAGGACTTCATAATTTATCAAAATTTATTGTTTCACTGTTATTTGTTTCGCTTACGTGTATGATGACAACAAGACTTGGTTATTTAATAATGGCAACCAAAAGAATGGGAAATTTCTTGTTTGATTTAAATTCCCTATTTTTTTTTTGAAATTTCCAAGAGGATTACGAAGTTACTGGAACTTCAGTGACCCCTGAAATTTTATACCACCTCTGATAGTTGAACCGTGGTTATGACCTGTAAGGATGATTTGAAATGAAACATGGCATCTGAATGTTAAATATCTGCAGATTGTGTTCTGGATCACGATTACCATTGGTCATCTGGTAGTTTAGTGCTTTGATTCGTTACCTAGTGCCCTAGCTTGCAGTTAATTGACTGTTCAAGTTAGTTGTTAGTTTGCTGTCTTTGTGATTGCCTATCCAACCAAGTAGTTGCAAGGGCTAGTGTAGGGGCTTGGGTTGTGTCACTTCAGTCTGTTCAAGGTAAATTTACAGTTAATTCACACTTGAAACCTACAGCAGCAATTTGGACGCTTTCATTCTCAAATATTTAACAGAGATAAATATATACCAGCCAAAAGAAAGCAGTCTAACTAGAAACATGTATTGCACATATTAAGTTGATAGTTGTTATTAGCTGAATAGTGTGTGTGGAGAGAATTTGAATTTGTAATAGAACTTGAGAATTTACCTGTAACTGAACAAATTTTACGTTATTCATGATCACGATGACATGCAAATCTGACATTTTTTCTCACAAGGTCTTGATGGCAATATGCTGGAAAAACTTCCACAAGACAACTTGAATTATCGAAGTCGTAAAAAGAGTCATCTATACTAATACTCTATATCACTACACATATATTTTACTTGAATGTAAAAAGAGTCATCTATACTACTAATCTGTATCTATACTAATAGAATGAGAGGGCTCGTTTCTCGATCAGGAACTCTTGAGTTATAACAAAGGCTTTAAAAATTCTAGTGGCACTGCCAATTGATCATCGTTGGTTTAGTACTTTGTGGTTTAGTAATTTGTAATTTAATAATTCTAAAAATCTAAACTTCACTTCCAATGCCCGAAGGTTTGTTAGGATACCTTCAAAATATGCACTTAGGACAGTAAAACGATTCCATTCCGCATCTAATATAAACTCACCTTAAAAGGATATCAATGGAAAAACCGACCGAAGCGCAACCCTCGGGTGACAAGGGCAAGCAAACTCCACCGATGGTCGAGGAGGATATTTGCACACAAGTAGTCGCGGAGGAATCATCTCCATCAAGATCCGGTGAGGAAGGGAGTGGATCGTATCACTCACCGAGTGACCCCCATCCTTCTCTTGCAAGGAAGAAAAAGGGTGGGAGCGACAATGAAGAAGTCGACTCGGACTACATCCCCTGCGAACCGGTGGTACGTAACATATTATATATGATTAGTTCCGATCGTATTAAGTATATATATGGATTATAACTGATGTCACGTGAAATGCAAATATAGAAGAATGCTCCACGCCGATCTAAAAGGAAAGCCCAAGCCGCACCCGAAGCGGAAGCCGAAGCTGTAACTGTCGTGCACGTCTCAGCTTCATGTAAACCCAAGGAAAGAAGGGGCGAGCGAGGGAAGAATATGTTGTTGAAAGAAGTCAGCGTGCTGACACGGATCAGTGAGAAAGGGGAACCCCTATCACCGAAGGTTCATGTTCCAAGTATAGCAACCAATGCGGGGCGATAGTTAGGGATATCGTGGAGATCACATGGAAGGATTGGAAGAAAGTTCCTAACACTAGAAAGAACAACTGTTGGACGTCGCTGCAAAGCAAGTTTGAGTATCCGCAAGGGACAGACGACGATGCAGCAAAGGACTATGCAGTCAAGACCATGGGCAAGCTATGGCGGAACTGGAAAACAGACCTTAACAAGAAATATGTTCAGAAGGGACGCACGCCATTCACGGAGTACGGAAAGATAACACCAGCCCAGTGGGATGAGTTCGTTGCCCTGAAGACATCGGCGGATGAAAAGGAGAAGAGACAGAGGATTTCTGAACTAGCAAGAAGGAATGAATATCCTCATCATTTGGGATCGACCGGTTACCGTCCAACGGTCAAGAAATGGACAAAACAAGATGAAGAGATGGAAAAGGCTGGGAAACCGGTTCCTATGAAAAATCACAACCCACAAACCAGGAACTGGGTGCGCGCAAGAACACCGGCCTTCACCCCGGAGGGGGATGTAGTCTTCAAGGATCCAAAGCTCTAGGAGGTAGCTGTCAAGATGAAGAACATCGTCACGCAGCAAGAGGCCAGGATGTTCGTGCCAGATAGAGACCGGGACGAGCTGACCTATGCGTTGGGCAACCCAGAGCACTCTGGCCGTGTCCGGGGAGTATCCTCAAAGACTAGCTGGAAGGATGGATTCAAAGAGGATGCTCATACCTACAAGAAGCGTGATCGCTATAAGGAGGAGATAGAATCCCAGGCTAGGGCAGCAGCTCGTGAGGAATGCCATAGATATTGGAGCCAGCATATGATGCACGATGGTGCCGTTTCACAGCCTGATCCGAGCTATCCGATGGACGATGTAACAGACGATACTCCTTGCAAGCTCTTGATTCCGATCGGTAGGGCATGAAAGAAAATACAGGTTGCAACTGGGAGGTTCATACCGGGCCGCAGATTCCATTGCCAAGACATTTCGGATGACTATGCCAAGGTAGAGGTCCGGACGGTCAATGAGGCTCACCGGATGCACAAGATCGACATTCCAACACCCGAGGGGATTGTGTACCTTGGAGATGCCGTTGACCAGTTTGTACTGTGGCACAAGAATGATATTCAACTAGGGTCAATGGATGGAACGGATTGTCCACCAAGGATACCGGTGTCACCGTCTCGTCCACCAAGGGATGTATAACCGAGGGATCCTCTAGTTTCATCACCTCCGCAATCAGATCATCTAGTTGCATCACCTCCAAGATCAGAGCCTGCTGTTGCGTCACCTCCAATTGAAAAGGAGACAGAAGTACAATCAGGGCTTGAAAAGGATCAATCAAAAGTACAAGTTCAGGAAGTGCCTCCGGCACAGCAATCAGAGCGTGCACAATCAGGGCCTGAGCGGACAATGCCCGATGAACAAGACCCATCGCAACCACAGCCATCGCAACCGGAGGAACCTAAGGGTGCCGATGTGCCAGTGATGGTAAGGACACACAAGCACAAAGGGAAAAGTGAATCGAAGAAAAGATATATGATAACGGCATTCCGAGGAAGGGACAAAGATATCAAAGATGCCGATTTTGATGACAGAAAGTTAACAGGCCTCAAGCAAACCTTGGAAGATTATCTAAATTATATCAACTGCCCTGATGTGTCGCATGAGTTTCAGAATGGCCAACCATTCATCCATGTCTGGCAACTAATAGAAGGACCGTGGCAACTAAGGAGGTGGCATGAATGGTACATTAGGGCAAGCACCATAAAAGGCCTTTCATCGTTCACAGTTGTCGTGCAGGAGAACATCTTCTGGAGCGGGCCATGCCTATTCCAAGTCCATTTCTCCAATATGCATGCCCTCTACCGTCAGAAGAGGCTCGACGCCAATTTGGTCGGTGTCGAAACTTGGTTTCGGCAATATAATTTCTTGGGTCGCAGTCGAGATCGCCAAGCACAATGGGTTAGAAGAAGAAGAAGATTTAGACAGGTTCAAGCCCTCTCGTGAGGTAATACCCTACTCCTGTTTCGGTGGATTCGATCCGCCGAGTGTCTTTATTGATCTCGTGTGTCTAAAGCTCTTGCTTATGAAATCGTATGATTCTCTGATATCTGATATCCCTCAAGGGACGCCCCTTACCCCCCTTATATAGTCTTGGGAGGCGGGCTTACAGATCGGAAACCCTATCTTACTCTAAGTTGGTTTCCTCAATCTTACCAAACCGTGACTATAGGCTGATTGCCTTATCTCTATCGGCAATCGTAATACCCAAGTCATGTTCGGTTTACAGATATGGCAGGCGCAATCTATCCCTACCTCCAGTCGGATAAGCTTGCCATGTAGACACCCTATTGCCATAATCTCCACAGTCGGCATCTGGTGTCTGTATTTGTGCATGACTGGAACGTGTCAATAAATCATTGTACCTATGTGCGTACCTAATTTGACCTTACATTTTTTGAAGGATAAATTACGTGGAAGCCGAAGCGATGCGAAAGCCTGTCGGCTACCTAAACCCGTGCGGATAAGCAAGCCGAACCACACCTACCGCTAGACGAAAACAAGCTACCGGCACATGTTCGGGCGATGACGCGGCAAGAGAGGGACACATATATAGAACAAAGGCATCAGGAAAAGATTCTTGATGTTGCTACTTATGTAGCTATAGCATTTGAATCTACGCAGGACAAAGAATGCATTTACGCGCCATACGCCTTTGAGTAAGTTTTCGTATCAACTACGAGTATATACATATAATCACAGCTGGACTAACCATTTCTTTTGCAGCGACCATTGGATAGTATTTCTTCTCTATCCAAAGTACAATGAAGTCGTCATCTTGGATTCTCTTGATAAAGACAACAATACATATCAAGAAATGCTCAGAATTATCGATCTGTAAGTTATATGCATGGACGTTTCTTATTCTTATATATTTTCATGAAGTGTTGTTATCTTTGACGAATTTAAATTAATTATCTCTGCAAACAGTGCATATAAAAGGTATTACTAAAAAGGCGGACAAGGGAAAAACTCCAGACAACGCATACTCATCCGCAATAAGTGGCCGGTAAGTAATTTTGGATGCCAAACAATACTACTTAATTTTTATAAATGCATGTGTTTTTTCTGTTTAATTAACTAATATACTTTATAATTGATGTTGAAAGTGTCACAAGAAACCAGTGGAAACCGTACTATGTGGATATTACACCTGCGAATACCTTAGGGTCAATGGGAGATATTGCGCGAATTATGATGATGTAAGTACAAACCGTCAATACTCTTGTAAAGTTAATCGCTAACTTGCATTACTATGAACAATTTCGTAATTTGTCATGATCTCGATGCAGCTTCCAAAAATTCCCAAGTCTGAAAGGGAGCTCGATGATAAATCCATTGAGAACAATCAACAGGACAAGTGCATCCACCGTGAGTGCGCACATCAGCTTGGCAGGTTTTTCGACCACGATGGAGTTTTGGCCCTGCCGGAGAACGAATGTCTGTCTAACTGGAGCAGGAGTATAATATGATAGGTTTCACGCGTATGTATATCGGTCGGGTTGTAAGACATTCAACTACTTGTATATGTGGTGTCGGTCCAATTCTATCTATATAGGTGCTTAGAAATTATATATATATATATATATATATGTATATATTAATCTTCATATATTATTTTCACGTGCATGTATATTAATCATCAACGGCACTGCACGAAAGAGAACATACTTTATCGATAGCTTGATTAGTTATATCATCCACGTGTGACTGTAAAATACATGAACAAAGGTAAGAAAAAATAATATATAATATTGTCTCAATTTCTTTATAAATATTGCATCTTAGCAAAGCGGGCCACGTGTCAAAAATGTGACGATGTCCTATTTTTATGGCGGGCCATGTGTCTTTTCCCCGAAACCGATGGGCTTTTTCCTAGCGGGCCACGTGTCCTAAAAGAGTGTAAGCCGCCGAGAGAAGAATATTTTCGCCGGCGGTGTCTTAGCGGCCGGTGAAGATATGGCTTTCGCTAGCGATCGACGTAAATTGGCCGCCAGAGAAAATAGTTTTCTCGGCGGCCGACATAAAGCGACCGCTAGCAAAGATATTTCTTTGCGGCGGTCTATTACCGCTAGCGAAGATCTTGATCTTCACTGGCCTTTGCTTTGTGGCGGCCTCAATTGCCGCCAGCGAAGACCCAAAATGGCCGCCACGAAAAACTGTTTCCGTAGTAGTGTTACTCACCAAGGTGCCCATACCCGAAGACTGGGAAGACCGGATCACGTCCACAAGTTGCACCAACACAATCTTGGGCACCGAACCCTGCACAAGCTGGATAATGGGGACTTCCTACAAATCCGAAGCTCGCTCTGACATTAGGCAAAGGGCGACTGAATCATGTCACCATTGAGGAAGCAACTGACGTGCCCGGCGTCGTACTCGATACTGTTCTCCTGCACTCGTCTCCTGCAACATTTTTATTTGACTCTGGTGCAACTCATTATTTCATGTCAGCATCAAAAGCAAAACAACTTAAATTGAAACCGAAAATTCTTAGTAATGCTATGCATGTAGTCTACCTTGACCACTAAATTATTATGCAAAGGGGTAGAATTTCAAATGAATAGGGTGAAATTCTCATCCAATCTTATATTACTAGATATCTTGGAGTTGGATGTTATACTCGGGATGGATTGGTTATCCAAGCACAAAGGGACCATCGATTGTGCACGGAGAATGGTGGCACTCTACAGTACGACGGACAGATGGTTAGGTTCACTTGTGAAAAATCTTCCGCCTCTACACAACCATCTATTCAATCATTTGCTATACTGGAGTTGAAAATGGTACCTGTTGTCAATGAGTATCCTGATGTATTTTCGAAAGAATTGCCAGGGATGCCACCCAATCGGGACATTGAATTTGCGATCGATCTAGTTCCTGGAACAACACCTATTGCTAAAAGACCTTACCGGATGACTACAGAAAATTTAAAAGAATTGAAGAAGCAAATCAATGAACAATTAGCTAAGGGTTTTATTCGCCCGAGCTCATCTCCTTGGGGCTGTCCTGTGCTATTTGCACCGAAGAAGGATGGAACCATGCGAATGTGCGTCGATTATCGACCCCTGAACTAGGTCACTATCAAAAATAAATATCCTCTCCCTAGGATTGAAGACTTGTTTGATCAATTGACCGGATCCCGTGTCTTCTCAAAAATTGATCTGAGATTGGGGTATTTCCAACTCAAAATCAGACCGGAAGACATACCGAAGACGGCATTCACTACCCGCTATAGTTTATTTGAATACACCATAGTTTCTTTTGGCTTAACCAATGCGCCAGCCACCTTCATCAATATGATGAATAAAGTTTTCATGGAATATCTTGATAAATTTGTGGTGGTGTTCATTGACGATATCCTTATTTATTCCAAAAATGAGGAAGAACATGCGCAGCATCTGCGCATGGTACTCGATAAGTTATGAGAACACAAACCATATGCCAAAATCTCAAAATGTTAGTTTTGGTTAAAAGAAGTTGGGTTTCTTGGTCATATTCTTTCGGAAGGCGATATTGCTGTTAATCCGAGTAATGTACAAAATGTACTGAACTGGAAGCAACCACAAAATGTCTCTGAAGTTAGAGGTTTCCTTGGCTTGGCCGGATATTATCATCGTTTTATCGAGAATTTTTCTAGAATATCTCGGTCTTTGACTCAGCTCCTCAAAAAGGAGACTAAATTCATTTGGTCTGAGGAGTATGAAGAAAGTATCCTTGAGCCGAAAAGAAGGCTTACCACAGCCCCAGTGCTGATAATGCCAGATATCCATAAGCCCTTCCATGTCTACTGTGACACATCACGTCAAGGACTGGGATGTGTGCTTATGCAAGAAGGAAAGGTAGTAGCCTATGCTGCACACCAGTTATGACCTCATGAGCTCAACTATCCAACTCATGACCTAGAACTAGCTGCCGTAGTGCATGCTCTAAAAATCTGGCGGCACTACTTGATTGGGAACCGGTGTGAAATCTTTACTGACCACAAAAGTCTGAAGTTTTTCTTTACTCCACCAGATCTGAATTTAAGGCAAAGGAGATGGTTAGAGCTTATAAAGGATTACGATGTCGGCATTCATTATCATCCTGGTAAAGCCAATGTTGTGGCAGACGCGTTAGGTAAAAAACAACGCCACTCGGCTGATTTTGAATCAATAGCCCAGCCATCCTTGTCAACTGAGTTCCAAAAGCTAAATTTGGGGTTAGTGAAAGATGGCTATGTTGCTGCATTAGCATTACAGCCCACACTCTACTCTCAAATCAAGGCAGCGCAAAACTCAGATAAAGAAGCTGCCAAAACTTTTGAAGGAGATCAATACAAAATCCCAGACTTTGTACACGCTCAACTCGGATGGGGTGATTATGCATGGGAAACAAATTTTTGTTCCTGATACTCAAAATCTTAGGGAAATTATTCTTTCAGAAGACCATCACACTCCCTTGACTATCCATCCAGGATGTACAAAAATGTACCAAGACATACGAACTCAGTATTGGTGGCCCAGCCTGAGGCGGGACATAGCAGCCTATGTTGCCGTATGCGACACCTGTCAACGAGTCAAAGCTGAACACCAACGACCTGCTGGTCAACTCCATCCTTTACAGATCCCTGAATGGAAATTTGATGAAGTTGGAATGGACTTCATCACTGGTCTGCCTAAAACACCTAACGGACACGATTCCATCTGGGTTATTATGGATCGGCTAACAAAAGTGGCCCATTTTATACCGGTGCATGGAACCTATGGTGGAGCCAAGTTAGCAGAATTATATTTGACCCATATTGTAAGACTTCATCGCGTGCCGAAGGTTATAGTATCCGATCAAGGCACACAATTCACCTCCCGGTTTTGGGAAAATCTACATGAACTTCTAGGGACAAAATTATTCTTTAGCACTGCTTTCCATCCACAAACCGGAGGTCTGGTGGAGAGGACAAACCAAATTCTTGAAGATATGCTTTGAGCCTGTGCGCTTGAGCATAACACTAGCTGGGAAAATTGTTTACCATTTGCGGAATTTTCCTATAACAACACTTTCCAATCTAGTCTTCAAATATCACCATTTGAAGCCCTATATGGAAGAAAATGCAGAACTCCTCTCTACTAGTCTGAGGCAGGAGAGAGACAATTCTTCGGACCTGCGATTATTAATGAGGCCAAAAAGAATGTTACTCTTATCAGGGACCGATTGAGAGAAGCGCAAACTCACCAAAAGAGTTACTCTGATCGCAGGCGATGGGAGCTAAGCTTTGATGTAGGCAATTATGTCTACCTTAAAGTCTCTCCTCTGCGGGGTACTCAGTGTTTCCAGATACATGGCAAACTGTCTTCGCGATACATTGGACCATATCGGATCATTGCCAAACGCGGACAAGTAGCCTACCAACTGGAATTGCCTCCTCAGCTTTCCAACATACATGACGTATTTCACGTCTCACAACTCCGAAAATGCCTTCGGACTCCTATCGAGCACACTATTCTTGAAGACATAAATCTGAATCAAAATCTTTCATATCAAGAGCATCTAATCTGGATCCTCGAAGAAAGAGAACAGCAAACCCGAAGGAATACAATTAAGATGCTCTGAGTATAGTGCAGTAATCACACTGCAGATGAGGCTACATGGGAACGCGAAGACCGGCTTAGAACTGAGTTCCCTATCTTCTTTTAGAAGAAACGAATCTCGGGGTCGAGATTCTTTTGTAAGGGGGTAGAGCTGTCACATCCTGACAAATTATGTAACTAGTAACTCGATGAAGGAAGTATACTGTAAATATTGAGGCAAAAGTTTTCAATTAAGTGAAGTGCGGATATTCGGTTTAGGTATAAAATAAAGTGCATGTGCATAATAGGAGCATAGTCTCCATTTGGAGTTTAAACAAAAGGGGCCTAAAGAAAAATTCAATAAAAAATACCCAAAAACATAAAAGGGACATCAGCAAAACAACCACAAGATTTGGGAACACATTACAAATGTGAAAAATAGGAATTAACTTGAAACTAAATTGGACCCTAAGAAAAATTTTCTAAGTGTTGAGCTGGCCGACACAGAACTCTGTAGCTGACTTTGGACTGATTCCAAAATTTATCCAGTGAGCCCAAGGCGGTGAAACTTGGCAGTATTGTAGATTGAGTCACAGATTACAAGTTTGCCATAGGGCACCTCCCCTGAATCAGCCTCAAAGCAATTTTAATGAAGCCTAAAGTTGTAAAGTTGTCACTACGTCCAGACTTCGAAAAATTCAGCCTCTTCATCTCTTCTTCTTTTGTTCACTGCTATGCGGGCCATACTGAAGGGTTACGTGGAGGCTACGATTGCTAATAACAAAATTTTATACCATACAGACCAGGAACCTTACTATAAGGGTTGATAGATCGTTACTGATTGGAGTAGAGCGCAGCGGATATGGCCAATACGAAGCTATCCGATCCGGAATAGTAGCAGCCGATCATAGCCGATTTGTTGACCACAACCGATTCCCGAGTCGCCTGATCGCAGCTGATCCGACTACAGCTGATTTGACGATGCCGCAGCCGATCTGACCACAGTCAATTTGCAGCCGCCGAACAGCACCGCAATGTAGCAATGCCTCTACCGGTATCCACACGTCCAGGGATAGAACGCCTAACACCCGTGTGCTAGCACGATATGCAAGGCTAGGGTTTGGCTTGGAAGTGAGGAGGGTTTTCGTGGAGATCTCAAACTCACCGACTTCTGATGTCGTGTGTGTTTTAATCTATTGCGCCAAATTAGATTGATTCAGTTCAATGTGATGCCGCAGCTCTCCACCCTTCGCCCCTTTATATAGAGTCGACGATTGGGCCTATAGGCCCATCGGGACTCTATCCGATCGGATCCCTATCCGAGTCCAACTCGAATGCCTGTTCTTATCCCCTTAAGCGTGTGACCCTGTAGGTTCAGGTATACTCGGTTTCGACCCGAGTCTAACTCGGCCAACCGTCAATAGCGGCGCCTAGCAGCACACATTGACACCATAGTATACAAGAATATAATACTGGCTCTAAACCTGTAATGTGTACACAAATGGCTTTGCCTCAGAAT
The DNA here is from genome assembly GCA_019925245.2 of Oryza australiensis. Classification (NCBI taxonomy): domain Eukaryota; kingdom Viridiplantae; phylum Streptophyta; class Magnoliopsida; order Poales; family Poaceae; genus Oryza; species Oryza australiensis. Next base: position 317,822 of record JAIFGZ020000447.1, read on the forward strand.
ACAAATTAAGCTATAGGCAAGATGTGTGTCATCCTATCAATAGCTTAATCATTAACTCGAACTGTATTGGATTATCTGTCTGTTGATTGACTCCTCAATCAACTCGGCATGGCCATGCACTTCCATAATCCAATACCTCGAGGGGCCCAGAGATATCTTTCCAAAGGAGCCTTGACCACTCCATGTTTCATAGAAAACCTGAAGACTACTTTTATAACTACCTAGTTCCGGAATAGCGTTGGTAGTCCCAAAGTAGGCTACTACACATGTCAGAATCCATGATGATCTCAGGTATAAGGATTTTGCACCAACACTACTTGAGACCAACTAATGACACATTAATTCCTGTAGTGTCTCATGGTGGGTCTATCTAACAATGTGTGCTCTAACACATGTCCACATATATTGATTTGGTATCTCGATACCATAATCTATGAGACATGATCATCAATCAATAAACATACTGATCTTAGAGTCATATTTGTTCCAACAATATGACATGTGATCATGGATCGTTTAGAAATAGATTCATACATGAAGAGTCTCATAAATAAGTCACGTACTTATTGATCAATACATGTTGTCTATTTCATGGAACTGAATAATACTTTATTCATTTATACATAAACATTGACCATGATATCCAACATCTCTATGTTGCCTCTAGGGCATATCACTAACAGTCTCCCACTTGCACTAGAGTCAATCATGATAGTATCTAATACCCATTGCTCTTGTGTGCGCCTTATGTTTTGGCTGAGGGAGAGGTTTTGTCAACGGATCGGCTATGTTGAGATCCGTGTGCATTTTGCATATCTTGACATCACCTCTGTCCACAATCTCGTGGATGAGATGATATCACCGAAGTATGTGTTTGGACTTCTGATGTGACCTCGGCTCCTTGGCTTGTGCAATGGCTCCACTATTATCAGAATAGAGAGACATTGGACCAGTTGCACTGGTCATCACACCCAGCTCAGAAAACAAATTTCTTGATCAAAACAACCTCCTTTGCAACTTCTGAAGCAGCGATGTACTCGGCCTCCGTTGTAGAATTAGCAACAGCATCCTGCTTGGAACTCTTCCAGCTGACTGCGCCTTCGTTCAGGCAGAACACGAACCCAGATTGTGATCTATAATCATCCTTGTCCGTTTGGAAGCTAGCATCGGTGTAACCACTTACAACGAGCTCTTCTTGACCTCCATAGACTAGGAACATATCCTTAGTTCTTCTCAAGTACTTAAGGATACTCTTACAACAGTCCAGTGACCTTCACCTGGATCTGACTGGTATCTGCTCGTAGCACTCTGTTTATGAGAAATCTTTCCCACGCGCTGGCCTGGGAGATCTGCTTAACTCCAGTGCAGGTCCGTCCTTGGCTACCTTTGATGAACTAGGCGTGCCAGTTGGTTTGATCTGTTAACCAACAAGAAATAAACAGATACATGCGTTAAGGTTAAGGTTAGATCCTACCGGATTTGCTCAGGGAACCAACTTACATATAATTGCTATCCCAAAGCACATTTAAACTAAGTGATTGGGATAGATCGGCTATGCTGAGACAGTATAAACCATTTAATCTAAATATACATCAGGATAATAAATATATGCGTTTATAACCTAGCCGATGCTGTAGACCTAACGTGAATCGGCTAGTACTCCGATATATCTTATGAAAAGATATTAATCTGACCTAAATGTGCTAAACCCAGATCAATCGGCTATCGGCTAACGCCAACAGATTGATACCGTCTTAAAGCATTTAACCATATTGAGATCTTAATATAAGAGGCAACTTTAATATATCTAATAGTAAATAATGCTAAAAGATAATTAAAACAGATAAGGTCGGCTGAAACCCTGGCACTGTCTCTGATGATAAACATCTAGCCGAATAGATCTTTAATAATTCTAAGAGCGACTTAATAGGTCATGATGATGCAGCATTAAGTACAAGAAGAAGCATTAGACCTATATGAACCGATGTAACCCGTCGAGACGGTGGATACAACATATAAACTAGTTCAACATCTAGATCTATCTCTATCAGCTACTGTCACCCGAGAGAAACGAGCTGATGGCAAGATAGATCTAGATATTACTCTAGATTATATGATGTATATGATAAATTATGCAGTTTATAACATTAAATCTAGAGTATCATGACGATGTAAGCACTAGATTCGACAATACAAACTACTAATGACAAGTGTTTACCTTATTCGGGGGTCGAAATCAATGCAGCCCGAAGCGGGATCAAGAACTCGTCGAAAAGAAAAAGTTTGGCGATGCGCCGAGATTGTATTAATGTGTGATGTTATATGTTTACAAGGGGTCTCGGGTCCTATTTATACCCAAGTACAACAAAGTCCATGTAGAACATGATTTCTATCTATATACTATACACGGTACGACAATATTCTGGGAAGTAATCCCATGCCGCGTTACAAAAGGAAAATCTATACAAATCCCTATTTTATAGATACAATTGCCGTTACAGGACTCTATCCACATATGGCAATATCTTAACGAACATTTGGGAACCGAATCTTCCTTTTATCTTCAAGCTTCTTTATCGGAAACGGTTCCATCTTCTCTGAATCGGAATCGGCTATCGGCTGTCCCAATCCAATTCGGCCTTAGCCGACTGATCTCCCAGCCGATTTGATTATGGCCAATGCAGCCTCTGGTTCTCCGCAGATCACTTTCCCGAACCGATTTCACTTCAAATTCAACCTTGAACTTGGGGATTTGGTTACCAAATTTGGTCGTTAACACATGCCCCCCAAGTCCGTGATAAGATAATATCGTGGATTTGTCGCTTTTCAAATTCTCGCGTGACTTCCGTCCTATTCTGTTTCGGCTGTTAAAAAACTCTTTAAATACCACTCGCCCGGCGCCGAAACAAGCCACGCTGCCACTTTTATTCCTCAAGACCTAGCCAGAAAAACTCTCCTTCTCCCTTTGGCGATTCCGAACCGAAGCAGAACCCCTCCGACAATCTCCCTGCAGCAGCAATCCCCTCGACCAATGGCATCCTCAAGTACCCATTCCGACGCGATCCCCGTGGAGTACCTCGAGGTAAGTTTCTTGTCGACTCAAACTCTTCACTTTGCGCAATCTGGTTTTTTCCCTCTTTTTTTTGATTCCATTGGTAAGCAGTTCATTTCCAGTCCTTTCTCCTTTATCAGCTATAATGTGCATGTCTCATCACTCACGCCTTTGTTCCTGTAGACTTCTCCTCCCCGGGCCAGCCGATCAGGAGCAGCCATCAGTTATGGCCCTGGCGTGCTCCCAAGTGGCTGTGGGTTGGCGCCATCCATAATCGGCTTCAACGCGCCGAAGGTGTCAACCCTCCTCCACGGCCAAACCCATGAACCTCTCCGTCGGTAGAAACGGGACAAGCCATCAGCTACCGCTGCATCGGTTGCAGTGAAGAAGAAGCCTGCCAAGAAGCAGAAGCCAAGCCCGACCGATGATCTACCCCATGTCGACCCGAATGTTGACGCCGTGCTCGATGAAGAGGTTCAGGACGAGGAGATGGAGAAAGCCCTTGATGATGTGGCAACCAAATCAAGCTCCTTCGACAAGTACGCTCGGACTCCGTCAGCCGACGAGGCCTCTGTACAGAAAACACCAAGTCCACCGAAACACCCCTTCCATCTGACGCCGGTAAGCGACTTTCAATACTTTTGGCCTCCTGACTTCTCTATTCTTGCTCGTCTTACTATATGTATTTTTTATTTTACATCGGCGAGAGGAAGAAGCTAGCCACCAAGAAGAAACGGCTCCTCTCCGTTCGTAAGTTATCTTGATACGCATACTCTCTTATTAGACGATCTTTAACCTTGTGCCCTTTTTGTTAGTGATATGCACTAGAGGCAACATGGAGATGTTGGATATCACGTCAATGTTTATGTATAAATGAATAAAGTGTTATTCAGTTCCATGAAATAGACATCTTGTATTGATCAATAAGTACGTGACTTATTTATGAGACTCGATATGTATGGATCTATTTCTAAACGATCCTCGATCATATGTCATATTGTTGGAACAAATATGATTCTAAGATCAGCATGTTTATTGATTGATGATCATGTCTCATAGATCATGGGTATGGAGATACCAAATCAATAAACATGGACATATGTGTTAGAGAACACATTGTAGGATAGACCCACCATGAGACACTACGGGAATTAATGTGCCATTAGTTGGTCTCGGTAGTGTTGGTACAAAGTCCTTAGACCCGAGATCACCATGGATTCCAACATGTGTAGTAGCCTACTTTGGGACTACCAAACGCTATTCCGTAATGGATAGTTATAAAGGTAGTTTTCGGGTTTGCTATGAAACATGGAGTGGGATGTGAGTGATCAAGATGGAATTTGCCCCTCCTTTGGAGAGATATCTCTGGCCCTCGAGGTAATGGATTATGGAAATGCATGGCCATGCTAAGTTGATTGAGGAGTCAATCAATGGACGGATAATCCAATACGGTTCGAGTGAATGGTTAAGCTATTGAAGGGATGGCACACATCTTGCCTATAGCTTAACCGGTATCGTGAGGCAAAGGGATTTGTGTACACATTACAGTTCTGAGCCGATATTATATTCTTGTATACTATGGTGTCAATATGTGCTGCTAGGCGCCGCTATTGACAGTCGGCTGAGTTGGACTCGAGCCGACGATCGGCTAAGTTAGACTATAGCCGAAACCGAGTATACCGAACCTACGTGGTCGCACGCTTAAGGGGATAGAATAGATATTCGAGTTGGACTCGGATACGGCTCGATCGGATAGGGATCCGATCGGATAGAGTCCTATGGGCTTACGACGTGTGGGGCGGCCAACTCTATGAGATACGGATGAGATCCGATTCAAAATAGAGTCCTAATCGGCCACTAGTCCCGAGTCGGCCAACTCTATATAAAGGAGGGAGGGGTGGAGAGCGTGAGACGTCAATTGCATCGCGTGCAATGAAGTCGCCGAGATCAATCTCCACGGAAACCCTCCCCACTTTCGAGCCAAACCCTAGCCTTGCATCGCGTGCTAGCACACGGGTGTACGGCGTTCGTCCCCGGACGTGTGGATACCGGTAGAGGCCGCTACGTTGCGCGCTCTTGATCGGCTGCGGTCGGGCGCATCGGAGCGAGACGTGAGAACGCGCCGGACGACTCGAATCGGCGATTGGCGAATCGGCTCTCCGGGAATAGGCTACACTGTTCGGATCGGATTGCCACGATTGGCTATTCCGCTGCACTCTACTCTAATCGGTAACGATCTATCGGCCCTTACTTGCAAGTGTTCCCTGGTTTGCGCGGTAGAAATTTTTGTTTTCGGCTAGCGTAGCTTCCGCGTAACCCTTCAAATGGTATCGAGCTAATCTTGCTTAGTTCGGGTTTTAGATTGGATCTGGAACAAGTTTTGCGCACGGGTTGATTAGATCAATCGGTTTAACGGGATCTGTTGAGGAGAGTTAATGGTAATTGTGTTCCTTGATAGTGTATCGGAACGGTGTAATGTGATTACGTCGAAGCAATTTCCAAATAACTCGGTTTGAGTTGGGTTCGAGATAGCGTTCCTTGATAGTGTATCGGAACGGTATAATTTGATTATACCGAAGCTATCTCGTAGTCCGACTTTGTTGCTGCCTCGCGCCTACGCAAACCATCTTCCTTGATAGTGTATCGGGACGGCATAATATGATTATGCCGATATGGTTTCCATAAGCGATTTCATAGATTGGATCTATGAATTTCGTGTGGTGTTCCGGCGCTGCCCGGAAGCTGCGAGGGACCGCCGTGTGCGTACCCCCTTATAGGTCGTCTCGATGCCGTAGCTCGCGATAGGTAGAAAACGTTTCTACGCCTAACTTGTTTTTGCGAGAGAATGCTTTGAGATGGTATGGCCCTATTGTATGTATGAGATGTATGAGATGCATGTGATGCATGTAATATTCTTTCATATGTGCAATCCCTGTAATATTCTTTCATACGTGCAATGCTTGTAATATTCTTTCACGACTGCGAGTCGATGTAATCTTCAATTAGAGCTTCTATAGTAGTAGCTTAGTTTGAAGATATCAAGCATTCGACACTTGGAATATGGTGCCGAAGATGGAGATCTCGCGCGACATGGAGATGGAGATCACCATGTGAAGGGGGCCATACTATTTCATTATATGCTATTCTTCTTGATTTCATATGTGATATGTTTGTTTGATAGGATAGCATCCTCTCAAAATTAAGTAGTAATGATGCCCTTCCAAATGTTGCACTGGTCACCGTTATGCTCGTCAATGGTGGGTGCCAAAGCGAGTGCCATTCTCTATCATAACACGAGGGGTATATGTCGGATATATACATGCGGGAGCATTTGGTTTACTTAACAAGGCTATCAAAAGCAGTTTTGGGCCTTGGGGCATAGGTTGGCGCCGGGGCATGGAGATGCCACACCAACAACAAGAGTCACATAGAGATGTGATTAGCAAGGTGTTGCTTACGATGTTACTAATTTTCTAGCGTGATGCCAAAGCTCACTAGAAAATTAATTAACATGTGGATCTTGACCCAATACGTAACCTAGAGGGAAGGTGGAAAATACGTAATGGGAGTCTAATGTTAAATTGTTTAACAATAGACATAGCATAAACATTGTGCTAAACTTTGTTTTTCTGTTGTAGAATAAATGGCGGCTAATACTACACCCAAGTACCTTTAATTTGCGATCTATTCTCGAAAAGGAAAAATTAAATGGAACAAACTTTATGGATTGGTATCGCAACTTGAGAATTGTTCTCAAGCAAGAGCGTAAGGAGTACGTTCTTGAAGTACCCTATCCCGAGGATTTGCCAACTAATGCCACCGCAACGCACGGAGGGCTTATGAGAAGCACACTAATGATGCCCTAGATATAAGCTGTCTCATGCTTGCTACAATGTCCCCGAGCTTGGAAGCAATATGAGAGCAGCGATGCTCACACTATTATTCGGTGGACTGCGTGGCATGTTTGAGAACCAAGCTCGGGCCGAGAGGTTCAACACCTCAAAGTCCTTGTTTGCGTGCGAGCTTGTTGAGGGGAATCCCGTCGTCCGCATGTGATAAAGATGATTGGCTACATTGAGAGTCCGGAAAAGCTGGGTTTTCCCTTAGCCAAGAGTTGGCTACGATGTGATTCTCCGGTCGCTCCCTCCGAGCTTCGAGCCATTCATATTAAATTATCACATGAACAATATGGATAGGACCTTGGCTGAATTGCATGGGATGCTAAAGACAGTGAGGAGAGTATCCAGAAAAACGGTCATCATGTGATGATGATGCGAAGGCTAAGCGCAAACCACTGTCAAGAAACTTTGCACCAAGAGAAAGTTAACTCCCGATGAGATCGCGAGTGCCTCTAATGCAAAGAAGGGCAAGAAGGGGTCGGCGGCATCGATGCCGTTTGCTTCTTTGCAAGGAGACAGAGCCCTTGGAAAAGGAACTGCAAGAAGTACATGGAGGATCTCAAGAAGAAGCAAAGTACGACTTACTTCAGGTATTAATGTTATAGACATTAATCTTGCTACTTCACCTCGACTCTTGGGTATTTGATACCGGATCGTAGCTCATATTTGCAAATCGTTGCGGGGAATGAGAAGAAGTAGAGGATTGAGAAGGGCGAGGTGAACTGCGCGTCGGCAATGGAGCAAGCGTTGCTACGATTGCTTGTCGCACGAGCACCACTTCATCTACCTTCGGATTAGTTTTGGAATTGAATAATTGTTATTGTGTTCCAACACTATGTCAAAACGTTATTTCCGCTTCATGTTTGCAAGCGAAGGATATGATTTTAGATCAATGAACAATGGTTGTTCAATATATCTCGAGAGATATGTTCTATTTTCATGCTCCATTGGTGAATGGATTATACGTTTTGAATCTTGAAGCGTCTCCCATCTATTACATTAATACGAAAGACAACTCTCTAATGATATAAACCCCACGTTTATCCGGCATTGTCGCTTAGGCCATATAAATAAGAAACGCATGGAGAAGCTCCATAAGGATGGATTGCTTCACTCTTTTGATTTTGAATCATTTGAGACATGTGAGTCTTGTTTACTTGGTAAGATGACAAAGGCACCTTTCACGGGACACAGTGAGAGAGCAAATGACTTGTTGGCACTCGTACATACGATGTATGTGGACCAATGAGCTCAACGGCGAGAGGTGGTTATCGTACTTCATTACCTTTACCTAATGACTTTAGTAGATATGGTTATATCTACTTGATGAGGCATAAGTCCGAATCCTTTGAAAAGTTCAAAGAATTCCGAATGAAGTACTTAATCATTTAGGGAAAACAATCAAGTTTCTACGATCGATCGTGGAGGGGAATACTTGAGCCAAGAGTTTGGTAATCATCGAAAGATTGTGGAATTGTTCCACAGTTAACTCCGCCTGTGAACTCCACAATGGAACGGAGTGTCCGAACGGAGAAATCGCACCTTGTTGGACATGGTGCGGTCGATGATGAGCCAAAGTGATCTTCCGTTATCTTTCGGGATATGCTCTTGAAACACTGCGCTCACACTAAATAGAGTTCCATCTAAGTCGGTTGAAAAGACACCATATGAGATATGGACAGGGCAACCCCTAGTTTGTCTTTTCTCAAAATATGGGGATGCGAAGCTTATGTAAAACGTTTATCCGACAAGCTCACACCCAAATCGACAAGTGCTTCTTTGTGGGATATCCTAAGGAAACTAAGGGATATTACTTTTATAATCGGGAACAAGGCAAAGTGTTTGTCGCCCGACACGGTGTCTTCTTAGAGAAAGAGTTTCTTTCAAGAAGGGTTAGTGGGAGCAGGGTGCATCTTGAAGAAGTTCAAGAAACACCGTAAAATGTTTCGCGACACGTAACCACAACGGGAGGTGCAAAGTGTTGCGCCACCGGTTGTAGATACACCCCACGGAGGTCGAAAGATCACGTCGTGCACTGACAGTACACAGTGCGGAACAACGTGATATATTATTGTTGGACAACGATGAACCTAAGACCTATGAGGAAGCGATGGTGGGACCCGATTCCAACAAGTGGCTTGGAGCCATGAAATCCGAAATAGAATCCATGTACGACAATCAAGTTTGGAACTTGGTTGATCCACCCGATGGTGTCAAAACCATTGAGCGTAAATGGGTTTTTAAGAAAAGGCCGATATGGATGGAAATGTTCACATCTATAAGGCGCGATTGGTGGCGAAAGGTTTTAAACAGATTCAAGGAGTTGATTATGATGAAACCTTCTCGCCCGTCGCAATGCTTAAATCTATTCGGATTATGCTAGCGATTGCTGCATATTTCGATTATGAGATATGGCAGATGGATGTCAAAACGGCTTTCCTGAATGGAAACCTAAGCGAGGATGTATACATGATACAACCTCAGGTTTTGTCGATCCGAATCGCTTGAAAGATATGCAAGCTACGAAATCCATTTATGGATTGAAGCTAGCATCTCGGAGTTGGAATATTCGTTTTGATGAAGTAATCAAAGGGTTTGGTTTCATCAAAAATGAAGAAGAGGCCTGTGTTTACAAAAAGGTCGATGGGAGCGCAATTGTATTTCTAATCTTATATGTGGATGACATATTACGATTGGAAATGATATCCCTATGCTTGAATCCGTCAAGTCTTCATTGAAAAATAGTTTTTCCATGAAAGACTTAGGGAGGCACATATATATTGGCATTCGGATCTATAGAGATAGATCCAAGAGGCTAATTGGATTAAGCCAAAGTACATACATTGACAAGGTGTTGAAAAGGTTCAACATGCATGATTCCAAGAAAGGTTTCTTGCCTATGTCACATGGCATCAATCTTAGCAAGAATCGGTGTCCTCGGACACATGATGAGCGGAATAAGATGGGTATGGTTCCATATGCTTCGGCAATCGGATCCATCATGTATGCCATGCTTTGTACACGCCCCTGCATGTCTCGTACGCTTTGAGTGCTACGAGCAGATACAGTCGAGATCCAGTGAAGGTCACTGGATTGCCGTAAAGAATATCCTTAAGTACTTGAGAAGAACTAAGGATATGTTCCTAGTCTATGGAGGTGAAGAAGAGCTCGTTGTAAGTGGTTACACCGATGCTAGCTTCCAAACGGACAAGGATGATTATAGATCGCAATGGGTTCGTGTTCGCCTGAACGGAGGCGCATCAGTGGAAGAGTTCCAAGCGGGATACTCGTTGCGATTCTACAACGGAAGCCGAGTACATTGCTGCTTTCGAAGCCGCAAAGGAGGCTGTTTGGATCAAGAAATTCGTTTCGAGCTTGGTGTGATGACTAGTACGATCGGTCCAATGTCTCTCTATTGTGACAATAGTGGAGCCATTGCGCAAGCCAAGGAGCCGAGGTCACATCGAAGTCCAAACACATACTTCGGCGATATCATCTCATCCGCGAGATTGTGGACAGAGGTGATGTCAAGATATGCAAAGTGCACACGGATCTCAACATAGCCGATCCGACGACAAACCTCTCCCTCGCCGAAGCATGAGGCGCACACAAGAGCAATGGGTATTAGATACTTACATGATTGACTCTAGTGCAAGTGGGAGATTGTTAGTGATATGCACTAGAGGCAACATGGAGATGTTGGATATCACGTCAATGTTTATGTATAAATGAATAAAGTGTTATTCGGTTCCATGAAATAGACATCTTGTATTGATCAATAAGTACGTGACTTATTTATGAGACTCGATATGTATGGATCTATTTCTAAACGATCCTCGATCATATGTCATATTGTTGGAACAAATATGATTCTAAGATCAGCATGTTTATTGATTGATGATCATGTCTCATAGATCATGGGTATGGAGATACCAAATCAATAAACATGGACATATGTGTTAGAGAACACATTGTTGGATAGACCCACCATGAGACACTACAGAATTAATGTGCCATTAGTTGGTCTCGTGTAGTGTTGGTACAAAGTCCTTAGACCGAGATCACCATGGATTCCAACATGTGTAGTAGCCTACTTTGGGACTACCAAACGCTATTCCGTAACTGGATAGTTATAAAGGTAGTTTTCGGGTTTGCTATGAAACATGCAAAGTGGGATGTGAGTGATCAAGATGGAATTTGCCCCTCCTTTGGAGAGATATCTCTGGGCCCCTCGAGGTAATGGATTATGGAAATGCATGGCCATGCTAAGTTGATTGAGGAGTCAATCAATGCATGATAATCCAATACGGTTCGAGTGAATGGTTAAGCTATTGAAGGGATGGCACACATCTTGCCTATAGCTTAAGCGGTATCGTGAGGCAAAGGGATTTGTGTACACATTACAGGTTGAGCCGATATTATATTCTTGTATACTATGGTGTCAATATGTGCTTGCTAGGCGCCGCTATTGACAGTGCCGGCTGAGTTGGACTCGAGCCGACGATCGGCTAAGTTAGACTATAGCCGAAACCGAGTATACCTGAACCTGCTGTGGTCGCACGCTTAAGGGGATAGAATAGATATTCGAGTTGGACTCGGATACGGCTCGATCGGATAGGGATCCGATCGGATAGAGTCCTATGGGCTTACGACGTGTGGGGCGGCCAACTCTATGAGATACGGATGAGATCCGATTCAAAATAGAGTCCTAATCGGCCACTAGTCCCGTCGGCCAACTCTATATAAAGGAGGGAGGGGTGGAGAGCTGTGAGACGTCAATTGCATCGCGTGCAACGAAGTCGCCGAGATCAATCTCCACGGAAACCCTCCCCACTTTCGAGCCAAACCCTAGCCTTGCATCGCGTGCTAGCACACGGGTGTACGGCGTTCGTCCCCGGACGTGTGGATACCGGTAGAGGCGCTCGCTACGTTGCGCGCTCTTGATCGGCTGCGGTCGGGCGCATCGGAGCGAGACGTGAGAACGCGGCCGGACGACTCGAATCGGCGATTGGCGAATCGGCGTCTCCGGGAATAGGCTACACTGTTCCGGATCGGATTGCCCGATTGGCTATTCCGCTGCACTCTACTCTAATCGGTAACGATCTATCGGCCCTTACTTGCAAGTGTTCCTGGTTTGCGCGGTAGAAATTTTTGTTTTCGGCCAGCGTAGCTTCCGCGTAACCCTTCACTTTTCAGCCTCCTCGCCCGACACCTGTCCCCGGTATCAAGTGTACACACTCCGTCGGCCGCAGGTGATAGGAATGCCGGTGACGAAACTACATCGGTCCCAACAGTCCAAGTAAGTATCACAACTGTCTTCTCCGCAATTGGCTCCATGATCTCTATCCTTGCTATAACTATTCTTTGCCTGGCAGAGCGTAGCCGATCTCCTGGGCTTTGACTTGTCGGAGTTCATCAACCCGGATGAGGTCGCTGTTGTGGGCCCTGGTGCCGCTTGATGAAGACCTAAGGAAGACGCTGGCCGACATCGCTAATCGGCTGCAGGGGCTCATTGGGACGGTAGCCGATTGCGGTTCCGTCCGTAATCGGTTCGAAGAGATCCAAGCCAGGCTTCCAGACGAGTTGGTTGATACAATCGCACCAGCAACTTTCCTTGAAGCGCATCGACATAAATACGAGCGAGCAAAGCAGCATAGCCGATCGCCGAGAGAACAAATCACTAGCGGCAGCCATCATGTCTAACCAAGAAGAGATCAAGGCAAAGAAGGCCAAGTTTGATGCGTTGAAGACAGAGCCGATTGCCACACTCGATCAGCTTCGCACGCGTCGGGACAAATTGGTAGCTGAACTCGTCTAGATTGAGACCGAGATCATGGTCCAAGAAGAATATGTGGCCAGCCTGCCGAAGGTGATAGAAGATGAACGATCAAGCATCAAGGCGGCTGTGTCCTACCTGACGGATCTGATGAAGGCAATGAAGCTGGTGACTAGGATCGAGGCAGCCGACATTAAGGCGATCGAGGACATCGATGAGATCCATCACAAAGCGATCTCGGCTATTGCTGAATTCCTTGGGCGCTGAGTCGGTTGCAATAGTTTGCTAGGCATCCTTGTACTTGAACTCCCTATGTGTTTTGTAATCGGCTTAAACTTCTTCTGTAATCGGCTGGTTGTAACTTAATCCTTGTTTAATGTTATTCACATGTATGCTGGCCGATTACTTCGAACTTGCTTGAAGGGTTCAAAATTCAAAAAATTTGAAAAATTCGCTCTGCCTTCTTGATATCATATTGTATTGTATATGCCCCCTAATTTTGTTGACGGTGTTCCCAGCATTAACAAAATTATCAAATCAAATATCCTTGTCGCTGGCTAGATTGAGCCGATGTAGAAAAATTAGGGAAACATGCGTAATATCGTCCTAAAGGCGATGCGTACGTCACAACACATCGGCTAACATGAATCGACATAACCATAGCCGAATCATGAGTTGATCCATACACTTGGGTAATATTTCTTTAAATATTTGCCGTTCAGAGCCCTCCCAAATACTTCTCCATCCAAACCTTCTAGCATATAAGCTCCTTTAGAGATGCATTTGAGGATCTTGAAAGGCCCCTCCCAATTTGGTGACCACTTGCCGAATTTATTATCCATTGATCCAATCGGCAATATCAATTTCCAAACGAGTTCGCCCTCTTCAAAAGACTTAGGCACAACCTTCTTGTTATACTGACGAGCTACTCGTTCCTTTTCTCTTGTTATCTTTTCCAAAGCCCTCATCCGTGATAACACCAGATCTTCTGATTCATTTACCATCAGGTTGTAGTAATCATCGGCTGTAAGCTGATCTTGTAACTGAATTCTTCTCGAGCCGATGATGTTTTCCCATGGCAGGACTGCTTCATGTCCATAGACTAGTTTATATGGAGGAACTTGGATTGATCCATGGCAAGCCATCCGATAGCCCCAAAGTGATTCGGCTAATTGGCTGTGCCATTGCTTATGATATTCAGCGATCTTCCTCTTTATCAGCTTGATTAGACTCTTGTTTGAGGCCTCTACCTGTCCGTTAGCCTGAGCATAATACGGCGAAGAATTGAGCAATTTGATGCCCATGTTGTCGGCAAACCGAACAAAGTCGTCCGATATGAAGATAGATCCCTGATCTGTTGTTATTGTCTGAGCGACGCCGAATCGGTATATAATGTGCTCTTTAACAAACTCGATTGCGTCCTTTGAATCGACCTTCCTTAAAGGAATTGCTTCCACCCATTTTATGAAATAATCGGTTGCCACCAATATGAATTTATGTCCCTTGCTCGAGGGTGGATTGATCTTGCCAATCATGTCGATTCCCCAACCTCTGAACGGCCAAGGCTTGATTATTGGGTTCGTAGCCGATGCCGGTGCCCTTTGTATAGCTCCAAACTTCTGACAATCCTGGCAGCACTTGTAGTACTTGAAACAATCCTCCAGCATCGTCGGCCAAAATTACTCTGCTCTTCGAAGTAGCCATTTTATCTTGTGAGCCGATTGATGCGTGCTGCAGATCCCTTCATGCACCTCTCCGATAGCTACTTTGGCTTGATCGGCACTGACACACTTGAGCAGCACTCCATCAATCGTCCGATAGTATAAATCTTCATCGAGCAAGACATATCTCAAAGCCTTGTAGCGCAACTTCCTTGAAGCCGTCTAGGAGGGGCTTTGCAGATAGTTGTAGACCTCAAATCTCCAGTCGTCGGCTGTCATGGTGGCAATTTCTATCTCAACATCTTTTGTCATCGGCCTGTAGCCCGATGCCCCTTGAGCTAAATCATTGGCTTCTGCATTCTGCTCTCTAGGGATGTGTTTTAATGTTACTAGCCGAAATTTGTCCAGCAATTCCCGGCATCGTTGATAATAGACCATCAGCGCATCATTTTTGCATGCATATTCTCCTGACAACTGGCTGAGGACCAACAGTGAATCTCCCATTATTTCGATGGCGTCGGCTTCAACTTCCTTGAGAAGATGCAATCCCTTGAGCACTGTCTCGTATTCGGCTTGGTTGTTTGTGGCATGGGGGTTGATTGAGAAGGCAAATTCAAAGCTTGCCCCCCTTGGTGATATGATGACCAAGCTGATACCACATCCATTCGTGCAAACCGAGCCATCGAATGTCAAAGTCCAAGGCATGATCTCCACCGAGCCGATTGAACCAACTCCATGTTCCATGATGAGATCGGCTATGGCTTGTCCTTTAACTGCCCTGGGTGCCTGATATCTTAAGTCAAATTCCGTTAAAGCAAAATTCCACTTCCCAACTCGTCCTTTGAGTACTGGAGCCGATAGCATTTATTTGACTACATCGGCTTTGCATACCACTGTGCACTCGTTGGATAATAAATAATGCCTCAACTTTGTACATGAAAAATACAAGCAAAGACATAATTTCTCCACTGGTGAATACCTTGTCTCTGTGTCCAGCAACCGTCGGCTGAGATAAAAGATGGCTTTCTCTTTTGCTTTGATCTCTTGAATCAGGACTGAGTCGATGGACTTGTCGTCGGCTGATAGGTACAGTTTGAATGGTACCCCTTTTTGTGGAGAAATCAAGACTGGAGGCGAGCTTAAGTAACCCTTGATATTGTCTAATGCCTTTTGCTGCTCTGCCCCCAAGTGAATGTTTGATCGGCCTTCAGCCGAAGCAATGATGTGAACGGCTCCAATTTTTCTGAAAGATTGGCTATGAATCGCCTGATGAAGTTTATCTTGCCGATCAAATATTGTAGTTGCTTCTTGTCCTTCGGAGGCTGTATCGTCTTCATGGCATTAATGATTCTTGGTGTAACCTTAATCCCCATCTCATGAACAAGAAACCCTAAAAATTGCCCGACCGACACGCCGAACGCGCATTTCAGTGGATTCATCTTCAGGCCATATTTCCTTGTCCGCTCCAAAACCTGTCTAAGATCGGCTATATGGTTTTCCATTTCCCTGGATTTGACAACAACATCCTCAATGTAAATTTCGATAGAGAGCCGATCATATCATGGAAAATATAATTCATGGCCCTTTGATAAATTGCTCCAGCATTCTTCAAGCCAAACGTCATGACGACCCATTCATACAAGCTGATTGCTCCTGGGCATCTGAAAGCAGTCTTGTGGATATCTTCTTCAGCCATAAAGATTTGATTATAACCTGTATTACCATCCATAAAACTTATGATCTTGTGGCCAGAAGCAGCATCTACGAGAAAATCGGCTATGGGCATCGGGTATTTGTCCTTAGGGGTAGCTTTATTGAGGTCTCTGAAATCAATACACACCCTAGTTTTGCCATTCTTCTTCATTACTGGAGCAATATTTGAAACCCATTCAGCATATTGGCAAGGCCGAATGAATCCATCATCGTATAGCCAAGTAATTTCGGCCTTGATAGCATCATACATATCGGCCTTAAACCTCCTAGGAGGTTGTTTGTACGGCCGATACCCCGGCTTGATAGGCAACCAATGCACAATAATAGACAGGCTAAGACCAAGCATCTCGAAATACTCCCAAGCAAAACAATCTTTATATTCCTTTAATAACTCACTAAGCTGGGATTTACAATGAGAAGACAAATTTTTACTAAAGTATGTCAGCCTAGGCCTATCTCCAGGACCTATATCGATTTCTTCTAGCTCGTCGGTCGACATAAAACCTTGCCCAAGCTTGTCATCGCCATCATCCGCGGTGTCCTTGCCATAGACGTTCGAGCCCTCCACGACGCCCTCAAAGTAATAATTGAGGCTCTTCGTCTCCAATAGGCTGTATGGCAGAATCGGACACCTTTAGAAGATTGGCTTGCTAGATTTTTTCGGACAGACAATTGATACTGTCGATTTCCCAAAGTGGCAAATCGGCATTAGCAACGCTCACTGACCTGTCGGCTGGCACGATTTGAATCTTGTCGCCTTGCCATTGGATTAGACTTTGATGCATGGTGGAAGGGACACATCAATTTCCGTGAATCCAGTCCCCCCCAAGCAGTAGGCTATAAGATCCCTTCCCGTCGATGACGAAAAATGTCGTGGGCACGGTTTTGCTGTCGATGGTCAGTTCAACGTTCAACACGCCCCTTGGCCTCCGATGGGTTGCCGCCGAAGTCTTTGAGCACCATGTTCGTCTTGATTGGATCTTCGGCTCCATTGCCCAGCTTCCGAAAAGTGGCATAGGGCATGAGGTTGACTGCTGCCCCTCCAATGACTAGCATCTTTGACATTGGCTTACCGTTAACGAATCCTTTTACGTATAGTGGTTTGAGGTGTTGATTGTCAGTCCCCTCTGATTTTTGAAAAATGGCCTGTTCCGAGGAAAATGCTAGTCTCGCAAAGGCATCTTCGACACTATCTGCATCGGCCTCTGTGGCGCCGAATTCGGCTGGCAATATGAAAACCGTGTTGATCGATGCAGTGGTTTTCCCTTTTCCTTTAGCCGCCCTTCTGGCTTGGTTGGCTGCGCTCTCATCAGCTGGGGTGTTCTCCTTCTTGGGGCGCCACTGTTTCCTGCCCTACCGACGTTGCTGCTGCTGAATCATCTATTGGACCTGTTTTTCCTGCCCCTTACTTTTCAGCCTCTCAATTCTTCTCTTCTGGGTTTTAGTGAAGAGGTCAGAAGGGCACCATTGTGAGTTAGCTTGTTGCTCATCTTCGGCTTCTTCTTCGTGGTATTCATCTTCGTATTTGTCTTCGAAGAAGTCTTGGTGGATCGGCCCGAGCCGATCATGTACCGATTGCCCCCTCCGGTCAAGATTCACGGCCCTGGGGACGAATTGCACAGGGATTTGCATCGGCGGATCCATGTATTCGTCTTCACGATATTCACTGCAGGACGGGCAATTGTCTATCGTCGACAACCTCACCCCGATTCCCAGCAGAATCGAAAAAACTCGCAACGCTAGTGTGGATCGCAGTCGTTGTGGTGTCTGATAACTCGGAGGCCCCTCACGTCAGGTTCCCTGACGTATGGCTTGTCGCGCTGGGCCTCCTCTTCTTGCCAAAACCGCTGTTGGAAGTGGCGTCGGCTATCCATGTGAATTGGCCACCGATTGGCCGATTGGCCGGTTGGATGCACCATGATGACTGGCACAGCTTGATCTTCAGTCAGCCTTTTCTCTACCTTGGCCCCCTTCAGAGTTTCGGCTAAGTTGTGTGTCATTCTGTTCTGCCGATCAGCTCGCCTGGAGCCGGCCTGGACCATGTTGACCGGGAAGGGATTGCCATCGACTTTTATTGGCCGAGGTGAATCAGCAAACTTGAGCTTCCCGTCTTCGATAGCTGACTGAATGTGCTGCCTTAAAACCTTACAGTCATTAGTGCTATGGGAGGTGGAGTTGTGCCACTTGCAGTACTTTTTCTTTTTAAGCTCTTCAGCCGATGGGATCGTGTGGTTGGCCGGAAGCTGTATTTACTTCTCTTTAAGCAATAAGTCGAAGATCCTATCAGCTTTAGGTTATGTCGAAGTCGTACTTTCCTCCTTAGCCGTTTTCAGCAGCTATTGGCAAACGATGGCCTTTTTATTTTTTGTCCATTCGGCTGCAGCAACTTCTACGTCATCATCACTTGTTTCTGAGTCAGACTTGACGATGATGTGGGCAACCTTCTTGATGGCCTTCCTTGATTCCTGAAATCTTTGCTCATGGGCCGTCACCCTCTGCGCCAGATAGGCTAAGCTGTTGAAGTCTTGAGCCGAAAACCTTTCACGGATCGGCGGCAGCAGTCCATGAAAAGCCAAATCGGCTAACTGGGAATCGGACAGCACGAGGCTATAACAGCGGTTCCTCATCTCTCTAAATATTTGAATGTAGTCCCGAACCGACTCCTCATGCTTCGCCTAATGCTTGTCGGTCCGATGCCTTCATCTCTTGGTTGCGGTGTAGAAGTAGTTGTGGAACTGTTTCTCGAGATCGGCCCAGCTTTGGATGGAATTGAAGGGCAATGTAGAAAACCATGTAAAGGACGATCCTGATAGCGAGAGTGGGAACAAGCGAACCCTCAGGGCGTCTGTAGCCGATGCCTCCCCGCATTGCGCCAGTAATCAGCTGACGTGTTTGTATGTAGAAGTATTGTCCTGCCCTGAGAACTTGGAGAAATCTGGGATTTTGTATCGGTTGGGTAGTGGCACCATCTCAAAATGTTCTGGGTATGGATACCAATACATATTGCTAGAATCTTTTGGTTTGAGGCCGAATTGATCGCGCATAACGTCGGCAATCAGATCGGCCCAGGTCCTATTATCTTGGGCTTGTTGTATCGGCTCATATTGATCGTATTGCACGGGTGCTTGCCGATACTGAGGTGGCGGTGTCTGCGGCTGGTAATGTTGGTCGTGTTGGCCTTCCTGGTACTGGTATTGAGCTGGGTCAATGGCGGGAGGCGGCCGAACCGGCGGTGGTGATTGGTCAGAGAAGAGCCGTCGGCCGCGGCAAGTACTGTGCCCCTTGTATGAGGTTGGCGACTGGTTCTTGCCGTCGATTGAACTCGAACATGCCGGCTAGTTGTTGCTGGGAAGGAGGTTGTTGCCGGTTCAGAATGACGGGCGACGGCCTTGAAGCCGATGCAGATGCATTCGGCTGACTGAGGACCCCTCCTGGTGGCCCCGGCTGTACTGGTGGTGGTATCGGCCGAGTCTGTGTCACCAAGACCCTGTAGTTGGGGAACTGGCCATCAGTGTAATAATTCGGTCCCCGCTGTAGTTGATCGGCAATCTTCGAGTCAACCCAGTGGCAATCATGTTGTTGAGGGTGTTGACCAAGATGCCACTCTGATTAACAAGAGCGTGGTGCACAGCCGAGTCGATTCGGTCTTGCAAATTGTGTAGTTCCGAATCGTCTTGTTCTTGCTTTGGCTCCTCCACTTTGCGTTTTCCTTTTGCATCGTCTGAGGAGGATGCCTTGAAGTCGTACATGCTGAATTTCTACTTCTAGTGGACAGCCCCCGACCTGGTCTGGGCAAAAGATTGTAGATAGTTGGCCTGCAGTTCCTCCACCATCTTCTTGTATTGTTCCATCTTGACAGGAACACCGTGTTTTCCTTGCTGATCTCGGGGCTCTTGATGTTAACAATCACGTCGACCTTGTTACTGCGTTCTAGTCGAGTTGATGGTCCCACCAGGCGTACCAAGAAGCGTGTTGATGAGAAATCTCTCCCACGCGTTGGCCTGGGAGATCTGCTTAACTCCAATGCAGATCCGTCCTTGGTTACCTTTGATGAACTAGGCGTGCCAGTTGGTTTGATCTGTTAACCAACAAGAAATAAACACATACATGCGCTAAGGTTAAGGTTAGATCATACCGGATCGGCTCAGGGAACCAACTTACATATAATTGCTATCCCAAAGCACATTTAAACTAAGTGATTGGGATAGATCGACTATGCCGAGACAATATAAACCACTTAATCTAAATATACATCAGGATAATAAATATATGTGTTTATAACCTAGCCGATGCTATAGACCTAACGTGAATCAGCTAGTACTCTGATATATCTTATGAAAAGATATTTATATGACCTAAATGCGCTAAACCCAGATCAATCGGCTATCGGCTAACACCAACAGATTGATACTGACTTAAAGTATTTAACCAGATTGAGATCTTAATATAAGAGGCAACTTTAATATATCTAATAGTAAATAATGCTAAAAGATAATTAAAACAGATAAGGCCGGCTGAAACCCCGGCACTATCTCTGATGATAAACATCTAGCCGAATAGATCTTTAATAATTCTAAGAGCGAATTAATAGGTCATGATGATGCAGTATTAAGTACAAGAAGAAGCATTAGATATATATGAACCGATGTAACCCCTCGAGACGGTGGATACAACATATAAACTAGTTCAACATCTAGATCTATCACTATCAGCTACTGTCTCTCGAGAAATGAGCCGATGGCAAAAGAGATCTAGATATTAATCTAGATTATATGCTGTATATGATAAATTGTGCAGTCTATAGTATTAAATCTAGAGTATCATGACGATGTAAGCACTAGATTCGAAGATACAAACTACTAATGACATGTGTTTACCTTATTTGGGGGTCGAAATCGATGCAGCCCGAAGCGGGATCAAGAACTCGTCTAAAAGAAAAAAGTTTGGTGATGCGCCGAGATTGTATTGATGTGTGTTGTTATATGTTTAAAAGGGGTCTCGGGTCCTATTTATACCCAAGTACAACAAAGTCCGTGTAGAACACGGTTTCTATCTATCTACTATACACGGTACGACAATATTTCGGGAAGTAATCCCATGCCGCGTTACAAAAGGAAAAATCTATACAAATCCCTATTTTACAGATACAATTGCCGTTATAGGACTCTATCCATAGATGGCAATATCTTAACGAACATTTGGGAATCAAATCTTCCTTTTATCTTCAAGCTTCTTTATTGGAAATGGTTCCATGTTCTCTGAATCGGTATCAGCTATTGGCTGTCCCTATCCGATTCGGCCTCAGCCGACTGATCTCCCAGTTGATTTGATTATGGCTGATGCAGCCTCTGGTTCTCTGCAGATCACTTTCCCAAACCGATTCCACTACAAATTCAACCTTGAACTTGGGGATTTAGTTACCAAATTTGGTCGTTAACACACTCAAAGCGTACGAGACATCTGGACGTGTACAAAGCATGGCATACATGATGGATCCAATTGTCCAAGAAATCATGCATGTTGAACCTTTTCAACACCTTGTCAATATATGTACTTTGGCTTAATCCAATTAGCCTCTTGGATCTATCTCTATAGATCCGAATGCCCAATATGTATTCTGTTTCCCCTAAGTATTTCATGGAAAAACTATTTTTCAATGAAGACTTGACGGATTCTAGCTTAGGGATATCATTTTCAATCAGTAATATGTCATCCACATATAAGATTAGAAATACAATTGCGCTCCCATTGACCTTTTTGTAAATATAGGCCTCCTCTTCATTTTTGATGAAACCGAACCCTTTGATTACTTCATCAAAACGAATATTCCGACTCCGAGATGCTTGCTTCAATCAATAAATGGATTTCTGTAGCTTGCATATCTTTCCAGGCTTCAAACCAAACCCTCAGGTTGTATCATGTATACATCCTCTCTTAGGTTTCCATTTAGGAAAACCGTTTTGACATCCATCTGCCATATCTCATAATCGAAATATGCAACAATCGCTAGAATAATCCGAATAGACTTAAGCATTGCGATGGGCGAGAAGGTTTCATCATAAACAACACCTTGAATCTATTTAAAACCTTTCGCGAGCAATCGCGCCTTATGGATATGAACATTTCCATCCATGTCGGCCTTTTTCTTAAAAACCCATTTACACTCAATGGTTTTGACACCATCAGGTGGATCAACGAACTTCCAAACTTGATTATCTTACATGGATTCTATTTTGGATTTCATGGCTCCAAGCCACTTGTTGGAATCGGGTCCCACCATCGCTTCCTCATAGGTCCTAGGCTCATCGTTGTCTAACAACAATATATCACGTTGTTCCGCACCTGTGTACCTGTCAGGCACACGACGTGATCTTTCTGACCTCCATGGGGCTAGTGTATCTACAATAGGTGGCACAACATCTTGTTCCTCCTGTTGTGGTTCTGTGGTAGCTGAAACATTTTCTGGTGTTTCTTGAACTTCTTCAAGATGCACCCTGCTCCCACTAACCCTTCTTGAAAGAAACTCTTTCTCCAAGAAGACACCGTGTCGGGTGACACACACTTTGCCTTGTTCTCGATTATAAAAGTAATGTCCCTTAGTTACCTTAGGATATCCCACAAAGAAGCAATTGTTAGATTTGGGTGTGAGCTTGTCGAACTGTAAATGTTTTACATAAGCCTCACATCCTCAAATTTTGAGAAAAGACAAACTAGGGGGTTGCCCTGTCCATGTCTCATATGATGATGAGCCAAAGTGATCCTCCGTTATCCTTCTGGGGATATGCTCTTGAAACAGCTGCGTTCACACTAAATAGAGTTCCTGGTGGAGTCAACTGTGGAAAAATTCCACAATCTCTCAGATGATTACCAAACTCTTGGCTCAAGTATTCCTCTCCACGATATGATCGTAGAAACTTGATTGTTTTCCCTAAATGATTCTGTACTTCATTCTGGAATTCTTTGAACCTTTCAAAGGATTCAGACTTATACCTCATTAAGTAGATATAACCATATCTACTAAAGTCATCGGTGAAGCTAATGAAGTACTGATAACCACCTCTGGCCGTTGAGCTCATTGGTCCACATACATTAGTTTGTACGAGTGCCAACAAGTCATTTGCTCTCTCACTGTGTCCCGTGAAAGATGCCTTTGTCATCTTACCAAGTAAACAAGACTCACATGTCTCAAATGACTCAAAATCAAAAGAGTGAAGCAATCCATCCTTATGGAGCTTCTCAATGTGTTTCTGATTTATATGGCCTAAGCAACAATGCCAGATAAACGTGGGGTTTGTATCATTTGGGAGTTGCCTCTTTGTATTAATGTTATAGATGGGAGACGCTTCAAGATTCAAAACATATAATCCATTCACCAATGGTGTATGAAAATAGAACATATCTCTGAGATAAACTGAACAACCATTGTCCATTGATCTAAAATCATATCCTTCCGCTTGCAAACATGAAGCAGAAATAATGTTTTGACATATAGTTGGAACACAATAACAATTATTTAATTCCAAAACTAATCTTGAAGGTAAATGAAGTGATGTAGTGCCGACAGCAATTGTAGCAACACTTGCTCCAATGTCGACGCGCATGTTCACCTCGCCCCTTCTCAAGCTTCTACTTCTTCTCATTCCCTGCAATGATTTGCAAATATAAGCTATTGATTTGGTATCAAATACCCAAGAGTCAGTAGGTGAAGTAGCAAGATTAATCTCTATAACATTAATACCTGAAGCAGAAGTCGCACTTTGCTTCTTTTTGAGATCCTCCATGTACTTCTTGCAGTTCCTTTTCCAGTGACCTGTCTCCTTGCAATAGAAGCAAATGACATCTGATGCCGTCGACTCCTTCTTGCCCTTCATTGCGTTGGAGGCACTCGCGATCTCATCGGGAGTTAGTTTCCTCTTGGTGCAAAGTTTCTTCACAGGTGGTTTGCATTTAGCTTTCTACATCATCATCACATGATGACCGTTTTTCTGGATACTCTCCTCAGCCATCTTTAGCATCCCATGCAATTCAACCAAGGTCTTATCCATACTGTACATGTGATAATTTAATATGAATGGCTCAAAGCTTGGAGGGAGCGACTGGAGAATCACATCAGTAGCCAACTCTTAGCTAAGGGAAAACGTAGTTTTTCCATACTCTCAATGTAGCCAATCATTTCTATCACATATGCGGACTGACGGGACTCTCCTCAACAAGCCTACATGCAAACAGGGACTTTGAGGTGTTGAACCTCTCGGCCCTAGCTTGGTTCTCAAACTTGCCACGCAATCCCTGAATAATAGTATGAGCATCGCTGCTCTCATATTGCTTCTAAATCTCAAAGGACATTGTAGCAAGCATAAGACAACTTATGTCTAGGGAATCATTAGTGTGCTTCTCATAAGCCCTCCGTGCAGTAGCAGTAGCATCATTAGGCAAATCATCAGGATAGGGTACTTCAAGAACGTACTCCTTGCGCTCTTGCTTAAGAACAATTCTCAAGTTGTGATACCAATCTATAAAGTTTGTTCCATTCAATTTTTCTTTCTCGAGAATAGATCGCAAATTAAAGGTACTGGGTGTAGTAGTAGTTGTCATAATTCTACAATAGAAAAAACAAAGTTTAGCACAATGTTTATGCTATGTCTATTGTTAAACGATTTAACATAAGACTCCCGTTACGTATTTTAGACCTTCCCTCTAGGTTACGTATTGGGTCAAGATCCCCATGTTAGTTAATTTCTAGTGAGCTTTGGCATCACTGCTAGAATATTTGTAACGTGGGTAAGCAACACCTTTCTAAACACATCTCTATGTGACTCTTGTTGTTGGTGTGGCATCTCCATGCCTCGGCGCCAACCTATGCCCCAAGGCACAAAACTGTTTTGATAGCCTTATTAAGTAAACCAAATGCTCCTGCTGTATTTGTCCGACATATACCCCCCTCGTGTTATGATAGAGAATGACATTCTGCTTTAGCAGACCCACCATTGACAAGCATAATGGTGACAGGTGCAACATTTGGAAGGACAGCATTACCACTTAATTTTGTGAGGGATACTATCCTATCAAACAAATATATCCACGAAAGCAGGTAGAATAGTAATTAATGAAATAGTATGGCCCCTTCACATGGTGATCTCCATCTCCATGTCGGCGCAAAGGATCTCCATCTTCGGCACCATATTCCAGTGTGCATGGTGCTTGATTTCTTCAAACTAAGCTACTACTATAGAAGCTATAATTGAAGATTATATCGACTCGTAGGTCAAGAAAGAATATTACAAGCATTGCACATAAGAAAGAATATTACAGGGATTGCATGCATCTCATACATACAATAGGGCCATACCATCTCAAAGCATTCTCTGCAAAAACAAGTTAGGGGTAGAACGTTTTCTACCTACTGCAGAGATACTGTATCAAGATGACATATAAGGGGGTACGCACACGGTGGTCCCGCTACACCATAGATCCAATCTATGAAATCGCTCACAGAAACCATATCGGCATAATCACATTATGTCGTTCCGATACACTATCAAGGGAGATGGTTTGCGTAGGCGCGAGGCGACAATAAAGGTTGAACTATGAGATTAATTATACTGTTCCGATACACTATCAAGGAACGCTATCCCGAAACCGACTCAAACCGAGTTCTATGGATATTACTTCGACGTAATCACATTACGCTGTTCCGATACACTATCAAGGAATGCAATTACCATCTATTCTCCCCAACAGATCCCGTAAAACCGACTGATCTAATCAACCTGTGTGCAAAACTTGTTCCAGATCCAATCTAAAACCCGAACTAAGCAAGTTTAGCTCTGGATACCACTGAAGGGTTACGTGGAGGCTACGATAGCTAATAAAAAAAATTTCTACCACGCAAACAAGGAACCTTGCAAGTAAGGGTCGATAGATCATTACCGATTGGAGTAGAGCGCAGCGGATATAGCCAATCAGGAGCTATTCAATCCGAAACAGTACTGGCCGATCACAACCAATTTTCTGACCACAGCCGATTCCTGAGTCGCCTGATCGTAGCCGATCCGACTACAGCCGATTTGTTGATGCCATAGCCGATCCGACCATAGCCGATTCACAGCCGCCGAACAGTACCGCAATGTAGCAATGCCTCTACCGGTATCCACACATCCAGGGATAGAACGCCTAACACTCGTGTGCTAGCACAAGATACAAGTCTAGGGTTTCGCTCGGAAGTGAGGAGGGTTTTCGTGGAGATCTCGAACTCGCCGACTTCTGATGTTGTGCGTGTTTTAATCTGTTGCTCCAAATCAGATTGATTCAGTTCAATGTGATGCCGCAGCTCTCCACCCTTCGCCACTTTATATAGAGTTGCCGACTGGGCTATAGGCCCATCGGGACTCTATCCGATTGGATCCCTATCCGATAGAGCCGTATCTAAGTCCAACTAGAATGCCTGTTCTTATCCCCTTAAGCGTGCGACCCTGTAGGTTCAGGTATACTCAGTTTCGACCCGAGTCCAACTCTGCCGACTGTCAATAGCGGCGCCTAGCAGCACATATTGACACCATAGTATACAAGAATATAATATCGGCTCTGAACCTGTAATGTGTACACAAATTTCTTTGCCTCACGATACCAATTAAGCTATAGACAAGATGAGTGCCATCCTATCAATAGCTTAATCATTCACTCGAACCGTATTGGATTATATGTCTGTTGATTAACTCCTCAATCAACTCGGCATGGCCATTGTCGCACCCCGAGTTTTGCCCCTAAATCACTTAAATAATTTACCCTGAAATAATCAGAATTTCTGAAATTAATCTGGAGTCAACAATTAATTTTAAAATGTATTTAATAAATGGAAATCGTAGTAGGATTTTTCTTAAATTCTACATGTCAAAATACACCAACAGGATTTTTACGAGAATTTTCATAGCAGTGGAACTATTTTTAATCAATTAAATAAGAAATCAACAATTTAATCTAGTCTCAAAATTCCTTTTTCCCTTTTCCTATTCATCCCGCACGGCCCGCTCCTTTTTCCCGCCCAATTTCCTAATCGGGCCGACGACCCAGCTCGCCCGCCGGCCCGTTCTCCTTTCGGCCCCGGCGCAGCCGCGTGTCGCCTCCCTTTTCCTCAGCCGTGGGTCGAAGCCCACGAGCCAGCCGCGCCCGCGCGATGTCCGTCGAGCCTCCCCGAACCCGCAGACCATCGACAGGTGGGCCCCACCTATCGGGCCGCCTTCTCCGCGCCCGGCCGGCCCAGCCGCCGCCGCCGCCCCCGCAACCTTTGCGCGCCCCCTATCATATACCCAAATTCTAGGGTCAACAAAACTTTTATCCAATTAAAATAAAATATTGTTTCTCAATTTTGTGAACCAAAAATTTTGTTTTTCTTTTAAACATAGCTTGAAGGGTTCTGATCCAGACTTTTGCATGAAGAGGAGTTCCAAGGACAAACTAAAAACTTTTTCATTTACAACCCAGGACAAGAATGCAAGCTCATGAAGAAGCCTGCATGCTAACATAGGGCCACCTTGACCTAGGACATTTACGTATATCCGGATGTTCAAAAAATGCAACTAATTATAGGACATATACGCTTAGCATAGACAATTCGAAATTACAAAGCGAACCTACAAGATTCTAGCAAGTGAACCTAAAATTTGGATCAGAGTTCAATGTCTCAGCCCAAGATAAACTTCAAATAATCCCCAACGACCATCTTGGGTGGAACCGCAGAGCGAGAGCAATTGCACATAGGAGAGATACCTTAATTTTGTAGGACAAACCGTGCGAGATGAAATCATGAGAAAATACATGTATGTACTGAGCATTATGTACAACTTAGTCTAATTTTTGTGCAATTTAATAACTAGGTTTAATGTCCCAAACAAATTAAACAAAACAGTGCTATAATAGGCTAATTAGTAACTTTAATCGGCTGAAACAATAATTTGCCTAAAGGACTATTAAAATGCACATAAGTGTATACATGAAATAATTTATTCAAATACTGGGTTAGTTAACCTAAATAAATATAATTTTTCTAGAATTTTTTATCACTGTTTAGGCTCCCTAAAAATTCAAACCAATCTCATACCATCATGTCTTTAATTAATTACTGGGTTCTGAGTGGAACCAAAGAAAGTGAAATTTAGAGATGATCAACATAAACATTTCATGAATTTACCAAGGCCACATATTAAACTATGAAGCTACCATGATTAAAGGTTAAGAAATAATCTGAAAATCAACCTTAAACCATTTACACATGTGTTTCTACCCATACCTCTCTTCTCTGCCTTGCCCTCTTCACCCAGGCCCCACATGGCAGCCTCTTGGGCTTGCTCCACTCATGTGCGCTGTGTTCCACCGCTCAAGGAAGGGGGACAGGAAGTGAAGAAGAGGGAGGACGTGTCAACACCGACGACACCCACCTAGCCCGCCACCGCTAGCTCAAGCTCCCGCCATTGAAAAAACCAATCTCGCCACCGAGTGTCTCCACACTTCCACATCTCGTTCCACCAAGAAAGAGCGAGAGATCCGCCTCAGAGCCGCTAGGAAAGTGCCCTCTTTGCCGACAGCCGCAGGTGCTCGATCGACATCGTGATCTCGCTGGTGAGCAACGCCGCAACCCACACTCGGGAACACGATCCTCTCTACATGCCTAACCTAACCTTTCTCTTGGTTTCCCACGTCACGACGTGCGAGTTCGCCGGAGCATGGCCATCGCATCCATGGAGCCGCCGCTCGGGATCAATGTCGTTCCAGCCAATGTGGGGCAGTGCGCGGCCGGAGCACCGTGTCATCTTCTCCACCATCGTCTCCTGGTCGAAAGCCCTCAATAACCCGAGCCAATGTCGCAGCAAGCACGGAGATCGGCTCATTTCTTCCTCGGCTCCGGCCAGACGCCGCCATGGGGAGCTTCTCTCTCTTCGTGAGCTTCCAACCGATTCCTTGTGCATACTTCTCTTCTGGGACCCCACTAAGCTCTGGGACATCCCTTCCTAGCCGCGCATCGCCGGGAGCGGGCCACCGCCGTAAAGCCGACGCCATCCGCCGCCGCCGCGCCCGTTCGTGAGGTTCGACCGTCGATCCGCCCTCACCGAGCATTGTCAACCGTTTGGTAAGCCTCCTAGATGCTCTAAAGCCCTTATGCATGCATCGCCGCGGCGTCGAATGAAGTAGAACTCGACTTGCAATGGCATGCCGAGCCACCCCGCCGCTTGCACCGTCACCGCCTTGGATTCCGGCCATCTATGGAGGCGAATCCACCACCAATAGGCCCGCAAGGAAAGCACCTACGTTTTGTGTTTTGGGTGCTGGGACCAGGAAGCCACCGTTCGCCGTCGACACTGCCGCCAATGCCCGCCGGCCGGCCGAAGCTCTGCTTCGGCTGCTACCTCACCATGCCACACCTATGACAAGTGGGACGCACTGTTTAAATAGAGGGAATAAAAGATGGTAGGGTTTGTTTTGTAAAAGTTCTTTCAGTGACCTATGGGCCCGTGGGCTCGTCTGTAAATAGACTAAAACCTAGGGACCCTTAATGAAAAGATCAAAGACATGTGCCACTTTAGATTTTGAACAGGAAAACAGCACAACTTATAAAATCCATACAAAATCGAAAATAGCTCCTTTTTGGGTAATTCCAATTTCTGTAGATTCAAAAAATTATGAACTTTAATATTGTAAAATAAAAACTTGCACTCATAATAGAAACTTTAGCCCTAAAATTCAAATAAGGAAGGTCACCCATAAAGCTATCACAAACTTCTAAAATACATAGGAAATTCAATTTAACCTATTTTTGGGAAAACTCAAATTCTGTAGAATCCTCATCCTACCCTCCCTGAGTAGGAAAAATAAAAAGGTATACACTCTTTGAGCAAAATACTTACAAAACTAATTTAGATGAAATGCTACAGTTTAGGGCAGTCAAATTTTAGGAATTTACATAAGATTCATTTTAATTCCTTTTTTGGTGAACCCAAGTTCTGTGGATTCCCCAAAACCCATATTTTCAAGTTATAAAATAAAAACATGTGTCTACTGTGTAGCAACAACACTTAGATATTTAATTAGGGAGTACACTCCTTTATGCATCCTTTGACTTATAAAATTTGTAGTAAATCCAACTTTAATCTTTTTTGAGTGAACCGAGTTTCTATTAGTTTCTATTAAACCAGCAACTGATGAAATCTAATTGGGCAAAATAAAATATAGCAACTCTTAAATATGCCAACTCATGTACTAAAAGTATATGAAAACCTTGAATAGCTAACCTAGGTACTGATCACAATAGGTAAATTAGGCGTTATACCTATACATGCATAGGTATATGTATAAAATTGCATAGGTATATGTATAAAATGAACTCTAGCTCCAAATGAATATAAATAAAACATGATGGGTCAGTAAAACCTTAGGAACCATTCTAATTACCAAGGCATAGCACCCATGACACAAATAACAATCCTTAGGTTAAAATGTTAAAGTACTAGCATAGGACGGTTAAAATGTTAAAGTACTAGCATAGGACACCCCTAGTTATAAAATAAATATTAAAGGAGTTAACTCTAAAAATCTTGGACTAGTGGACTAGGTTCGATTAACTAAATAAACTATTTTTATTTATCCATAGCAAATAAAACCAGCTCTGGACCCATAAACTATTTTTATTCATCCATAGCAAATAAAACCAGCTCTGGACCCAAAAACCCTATAGCCATATATGTGTAACACTATAGGCCTAGACCTAAAATGTCTAGG
The DNA here is from genome assembly GCA_019925245.2 of Oryza australiensis. Classification (NCBI taxonomy): domain Eukaryota; kingdom Viridiplantae; phylum Streptophyta; class Magnoliopsida; order Poales; family Poaceae; genus Oryza; species Oryza australiensis. The sequence goes on from JAIFGZ020000447.1 coordinate 348,692, forward strand.
AATAGGAAATCCACCAAGTGTATTAGAATTAGAAAACGTAATCCTTCACCTCTGTGAAGTCAAGTTAATGAAAATTCAGGTTTAGGGGCCTATCCAAACAACACCTATCCCCAAGTCGATACGACTGATAAAACAACTTGTAAAATACGTAACTCCTAAACGAAATAAGATAAATTGAAAACTCTTTCACCTAAATTCATTTTAGACCAGAGCCTATCCACGATGCACAAGTCATGCATTTTAGAGCATTTTGGATTTTCGCCTATTTTTCGGTGTTTAATTGCATATCGTTTGTTTTATTTAGATAATTGCATAAACGGAGGTGTGGAAGGAGTGCTAACATTTTCTCCATAACAAGGCAAGTTCTTTTCCCTCCTTTGAACACATTAACCCATGTTTTCGGGCAATGTATTTTGTTTGTGAAATCTTGCATGTGTAATTTGTTGTATAGTAGTTTTAAAAGTAATATTTGTAGTTAATTCCAGAAAGTTTTGTATGTACCCCATTTCTAAAATACTCCCTTGCTGTTTTAAACTTTAGGAATTAAATTAGAGTACTCTAAAAGGGTACCCATATGAAACATGCTTTGCTTTGAAAAAAATGATATGCTTAGCCTTGCTTAGTACTTTTCGAAAGAAATAGGCATAGGCTGTTTTCTAAACCCTTTGGGAGAACTTTTGTGTGTTCTGAAACAAATGGGGAGGAACCCACCTATTTGCGAAATAAAAGTCAAAACTTGGTGTCGGACACGTCCAGACCCTCCGTTCTATTTGCAATATGAGTTGAATTGGTTCAGCCTATATGGCAAGTATAACAAAACATGCAGAGTCCTGAGAGAGGGATAAGTGAGACATCGCTGGGCCTTTAGCCTGCAAGTTAACTTTAGCCTAAAGTGTGCATGTCAAACCACTTGAAGGTGGCGACCGATGTGTTACACACTCAGGAGACTTGACAAAATGACTAAAGATTTTTGACGCCTCAACTATTCCAAACTCAATACTCATATGAATCTAGCTCTCAGGATGTGCGCTAAATTTACACTTTCATCACAAGCATGAATTTACATAGCGAATACATATCGAACAACACTTAAAGGTTACATCACTTATATAAACACATAGGCCGACCGGCCAAATAAATATATCAGAGAGCAGCGAACAATAGTGGCTTACTACCCATTCCACAAGCACACTGACTTGGGGTTTACTCCGTTAAGTTCTCATCCTGTAAGAGCAAACGATCACCCGCATCACTCAGGAGTTAAATCTAAATCCTGCATCAAAGTGGATATTCCAATCGCAAGTGTCAGTACATTATTTGAAATAATGTATTGGCAAAAGCCCAATCAAACCTAAGTACATGTTAGCTCTAAATCAAAGGAAAAGGCTAATAGTGGTTTAAATTTCAGCATAAGGCTAATTTTGGTATGCAAGTATTTTACAACGTGGTTTCAACAAAACAATTTCAGCAAGCACCAAACTTTATTAAACATGGCATGGCTTTATCAAAATCTTACTTAATCAAAAAAAAATATATAGACATATATATACTTAGATAAATTTCATCATCTTACCCACGCCGGGGTAAGGCCAATATAAAGTATGAAACAACGTTATTTCCAAGATAATACGTTCCCTTTTCAAGTACATTTAGTGAAAAACACAAAATCACAAAATTATACCCATGGCACATCATCATGTCGCTCATGACCGTGAGCATGGCTAATCGATTAGTTTTATTAACTCTGCAGAGTTTGTACAGCTTTACCCACATGATATGAACACTCTAGTTTGTTTTGTTCTCGCGACGTACTACCACACTCTTCATGGTGAATGTGGTCTAGATGTCATAACGAAGCCTTAACACTACTAAGTCCCTAGCCTTGCACCAGCATGATACGTGTTTCTTCCATCCTGGGCATACTAGAAATATAACCCAGAACCGTTAAGTGAAGGGCCCACGCCTTAACTTAACGCCGTGGTGGCGGACACAACAGGGAACCCACTCACGTGGCACGATACCGTTGTATTGGATAGACTTAGTCGCCCTTACCACGACGGGGTAAATAGGAAGTTCCTCTGGGTTATTCCGAACCCAAACACTTCGGCCTACCATAATGCAAGGCCAGGTACTAAATAGATTACTCTGCTAAGGCTATCCCATACTAGCACATGTGGATGTACGATATACACAATGAATGGCATGTAGTTTAGTCCTTAATCGACCCGGGCAAACACTCCCCCTATTGGTATACGAATACATCAATCGCATACCATTTGCCGCCCAAGTCTAAAAATCAAGTTTTCACTTTGTTTCGTAAATAATTGTGGTTCCTCCCCGTTTATTTCAGACCACACAAAAGTTCTCCTAAAGGGGTTTAGAAACAGCCCATGCCTATTTCTTTCGGAAAGTACTAAGCAAGGCTAAGCATACCATTTTAGTAAAGCATAGCAAACTTTCACATGAGTACTTTGATTTATTTCCTAGGGTTCAAAATAGCAAGGGAGCATTTTCAAATGGGTACATGCAAATTTTTAGGATACATCTACCAATCTCAATTTAAAACAACAATACGGTAAAACACGCATGCACATTTAAAAAAAATACTTTGCCCCAATCTCAATTTAAAACGACAATACGGTAAAACACGCATGCACATTTAAAAAAATATTTTGCCCAAAAACATAGGAGCAATGTGTTCAAAGGAGGGGCAACAACTTGCCTTGGTCTGGAGAAAAAATTTTAGCACTTCTTCCACTTCTCCGTTTACGCAATCATCTAACAATATACGGTATGCAATTAAACACCGAAAATAGGCGAAAATCCAAAATGCTCTAAAATGCATGATTTTTATAAATTGAGTAGGTATTGATCTAAAATGAATTTTGGTGAAAGAATTTTCAATTCATCTTATTCCGTTTAGGAGTTACGCATTTTAGAAGTTTTATCGGGTCATAGCGGCTTAGGGTCAGGCGTTGTTTGGACAGGGCTCCTAAACCTTGATTTTCATTAACTTGAATTCACAGGGGTGAAGTATTAGGTTTTCTAAGGCTAATACACTTGGTTTCATAATTTTTAGAGCTATTAAGGATTTCCTAGACATTTTACAATCTTACGACGGTTCTAGGCCTATAGTGTTATACATATATGGCTATAGGATTTTTGGCTCTAGAGCTGGTTTTATTTGCTATGGATGAATAAAAATAATTTATTTAGTTAATCGAACATAGCCCAATATTTTTAGAGTTAACTCCTTTATTTTATAACTAGGGGGTGTCCTATGCTAGTACTTTAACATTTTAACCTAGGGATTGTTATAGATATTAGATGTACTATGCCTTGGTAATTAGGGATGGTTCCTAAGGTATCACTTGTCTATCATGTTTTATTTGTAATTATTTAGGGCTAGAGCATGATTTATACATACATTTATGCATATATGCATTTAGGGTTTAATCTATCTATTGGGATTAGTACCTAGGTTATCTTGGTGTGGTTTTTGCATATTTCTAGTACATGAGTTGACCCATTTTATTTTACCTAAATGAAGTTTACTACTTTCTGATTGATTAGAAACTTAGTTTACTCAAAAAGGAATTAAATTGGATTTACTACAAAATTTTACAAGTTATAGTGCACATTTAAGTTGTGTATTCCTTATATAAATATTTAAGTGGTAATATTGTACAGTGGGCATATGTTTTTATTTTACATTATAAAAGTATGTATATTGGTGGTCCTACAGAGCTTGGGTTTGCTAAAAAGGATTTAAGATGAATTTTATATAAATTCCTAAATTTCAGCCTACATATAGTCCATCATTTTAACATAATTAATTTCTAAGGGTATTTGGTACAAAGTGTCTATATGTTTTTATCTTCCCTAAATAGAGGGTATGTGTTGAGGAATCTACAGAATTTGAGTTTGCCCAAAAATAAGTTAAATTGGATTTTCTAGATATTTTAAAATTTTGTGGTGGCCATAGGGGTGATTTCCCTTACCTTAATTTTAGAGGAAAAGTTTGTACAGTGTGGGCCATGTTTTATATTCCTGAGTTAAAGTTCAACATCTAGGGAATCTGTAAAAATTTGTTCCACTCAAAAATCTATTCAAATGAATTTTGTATTAATTTTATAATTTGTGGTTCATTTTTTGTGAGAGAATACAGTTCTGCCCTTTTGGTTTTTATTTCCCTTGCACGTGGAGCCCACGGGTCAGAGGCTGTGAGAGAGAGGGGTTTGGCGCCGGTTGGGATGGGGCCCATTAGCCAGTGACTGGCCTTTTTGGAGAAAAGTCCTTGTGTTTGAGTTTATTTGCAAAAGAATCCGAGGGTCCACAAGTCATTCAATGTATTTTTGCTAATCGGTCCCTAACACTTTTAAATCCTTCTCTAAGCTCGGCTACTGGGTGTTTGATCGTGTGGGTCCCGCTTGTCATGCGCACAGGGGAGGAAGAAGGAGCAGCTGAGGGAGGGCTCGGCCGGGTGGCGGCCTGTGTTGACGGCGCCGACGACGGACGGCTGCCCGGGTGAAGAGGCAACCTAAATAGAAAATGTAGAGGGGATCTTTGGGAAGTTGTGCATGGCCGCCTCGCAAGGAATGGTTGTCGGACCCAATGGCGACGACGGCGCAAGCGGGGGCGATCCTCGGGTTGCTAGTGCATATGATGTTGAAGCCCTGTTCTAGTTGGTTTTATGCATGCATACGCTCTCTTAGGCACCAAGGAGGTTTACCCGGCGGGGCTCTAGGGTCGGCCAAGCTTGGCGGGCGGTGGCACCTGTAGGAACGGCCCCACGGCGGCATCTTCTCTCTGGGTCGGTGTCGACAGGTTGTTTCGGCCAAGGAGCTGCCAAAAGAAGATGAGGGATGGTTCAAGAATGCATGAGGGATGCTACTGATGCGAGGAATCGGACGCTAGCTCATCGGAGAGGGTAGAACACCAGTGACGGCGGCCGGGCCAGAGCTGAGGGAGACAATGCCGATCTCCTTCCATGGGGCCAGAGCTGAGGAAGTCGTGGTGAAGATGATGACGTAGTGCCTCGCCCTTGTCGTGGTCCCCATCGGCCGGAACACCGACGGCGATGGTGCTGCGGCGTTCTGGGGCACGTCCACGACAGATGTGGTGAGGTGTGCGTCCCCGCTGCTCGGCTGCATGGATGGAGAAGGTGTCAAAGTAGAAAATGGTCGTTATATTGAGGAGAAAAACAAAGGATATATGCTGGTGAACGCGGCTCGATGACGATATCCAAGGACCTCTTTCTGGCGGCCGACGATGGAGTGGTGGGTGTCTCGGGCAAAATGGGGTTCGCTCCCTTGGTTTCTTTGGCTTGGCCATGTAAAGTGAGTTGGGGCGACACGTTCTGGAAGTTTAGAGGCGAGCTCGGCGCGGCCACGTCCTCGGACACGCGTCGAGCATGACGGCGGCTTGATCTCTGGCGTTCCTCCTCTGTTTTTCTTGCTCTCTGGTCGGCTCTGGTCATTCCAAGCGGTGGGCTTCTTTGCACCCAGGTGGAGCAAGCTATGGGGACTGCCAAGTGGGTCCAGAACGTGGTGTGCTAGGCAGAGAAGTGAGGGTTGGGTAGGTTCCTATGTGAAGTCGAATTTTGAAGACAATTTTTGGTTTATTTTCTCATCCTTGAATTTGCAGCTATATAGTTTAATCTGTGAGAATGGTAAATTCGTGAGATTTTTAATGGAGGTAGACGATGATCGCCAGGTTCCATTTTCTTTGGTTGCATTCAAAAATAATTTGTAGTTTACTCTCAGTAATTCAACAAAGACATGGTGTTTGGAAACTGGTTTGAATTTTTAGGAGGCCTAATCAGAGGAGAAAAATTCTAGAAAAATTATATTTAATTAGGTTATTTGACCTAGTATTTGATTAAATTATTTTATGTATATACTTGTGTGCACTTTAATGGTCTTTTGGATAAGTTGGCATTTTAGCCGATTAGGGTTATTAATTGGCCTATTATGAGTCTGTTTTGTTTATTTTGTTTGGGGTATCAAACCTAGTTATTAAATTACACAAAAATGAGTTTGAGTTGTTCATAATGTTTAGTGCCTTCATGAATTTTACCATGAATTTATCTTATATGGATTGACCTAGAAAATTAGGGTAATGTATAGTCGCTCCCGTTCTGCGGTTTCACCTAAAATGGCCGTAGGGAATTATTTGAATTTTATATTAGACCGAGATATCGACCTTTGATCTAAATTTTTAGGTTCACATGCTAGAATCCCAAATTAGTTGTAGATTTGGTTTGTAAATGTCGATTATTTAGGCTATGCCTATATGGTCTATAATACGATGCGTTTTCAAAAATCCGAATTTACGCGTTTGACCTAGGTCAAAGGGGACCTCATGTTAGTACGCTTGCCATCGTATGAGCTTGCACTTTTGTCCTAGGTTATAAATAAAAAAGTTTTTACTTCGTTCCAAAATTTTGTCCATCATACCTAAGTCTAGGTTAGTCCCACCTAGATTTGTAAAAGAAAAATTTAGGCTCCCAAAAGTGAGAAACCTTACTTTTATTTTATTCGAAAAAAATTTTGTCGACCCTAGAATTTGGGTATATGACACTTGATTTTTAGACTTGGGCGGTAAGTGGTATGTGATTGATGTATTCGTATACCAATAGGGGGAGTGTTTGCCCGCGTCGATTATGGACTGAACTACATGTCATTCATTGTGTATACGGTACATCCACATATGCTAGTATGGGATAGCCTTAGCCGAGTAATCTATTTAGCACCTAGCCTTGCATTATGGTAGGCCGAAGTGTATGGGTTTGGAATAACCCAGAGGAACTTCCTATTTACCCTGTCATGGTAGTTTAGGCGACTAAGTCTGTCCAATACAACGGTATCGTGCCACGTGGGTGGGTTCCCTGTCGTGTCTGCCACCACGGTGTTAAATTAAGGCGTGGGACCGCCACTTAACATTTCTGGGTTATATTTCTAGTATGCCTAGGATGGGAGAAACATGTATTGTGCTGGTGCAAGGCTAGGGACTAAGTAGTGTAAAGTCTTCGTTATGACCTCTAGACCACATTCACCATGAAGAGTGTGGTAGTGCGTCGCGAGCACAAAACAAACTAGAGTGTTCATATCATGTGGGTAAAGCTGTACAAACTCTGCAGAGTTAATAAAACTAATCGATTAGTCGTGCTCACGGTCATGAGCGACATGATGATGTGCCATGGTATAATTTTGTGATTTTGTGTTTTTCCCTAAATGGTCTTGAAAATTAAATGTATTATGTTGGAAATAACGTTGTATCATACTTTATATTGGCCTTACCCCCGACGTGTGTAAGATGATGAAATTTATCTAAGTATATATGTCTATATATATATATATTTTTGATTAAGTAAGTTTATGATAAAGCCATGCCATGTTTAATAAAGTTTGGTGCTTGCTGAAATTGTTTTGTTAAAAACCTTGTTGTAAAATACTTGCGAACCAAAACTAGCCTTATGCTGAAATTTAAGCCACTATTAGCCTTTTCCTTTGATTTAGAGCTAACATGTACTTAGGTTTGATTGGGCTATTGCCAGTACATTATTTCTAATAATGTACTGACACTTGCGATTGAAATATCCATTTTGATGCAGGACTTAGACCTAGCTTCTGAGTGATGCGGGTGTTCGATTGCTCTTCTAGGATGAGAACTTAACGGGGTGAACCCCTAGTCAGTGTGCTTGTGGAATGGGTAGTAAGCCACTGTTGTTCGCTGCTCTCTCATATATTTATTTGGACGGTTAGCCTATGTATTTATATAAGTGATGTAACCTTAGTGTTGTTCGATTCAGATATATTCGCTATGTAAATTCATGCTTGTGATGAAAGTGTGAATCTAGCGCACATCCTGGGAGCTAGATTCATATAAGTATGAGTTAGGAATAATTGAGGCGTTGTAGATATTTAGCCATTTTGTCAAGTCTCCTGAGTATGTAACACATCCGGTCGTCACCTTCGAGTGGTTTGACGGGCACTCTTCAGGCTGAAGTTGACTGGCAGGCTAAAGGCCCAGCGATGTCTCACTTATCCCTCTCTCGGGACTCTGGATGTTTCGTTATACTTTCCATATGGGCTGAAACAATTCAACTCATATTGCAAATAGAACGGAGGGTTCGGACGTCTCCGACAGCCCCGCGCCACGTCGGACTCATGTCGAGCTCGAGCCGTGACACCACACTCGGCATCGCCCTTCCCACGTGCCGCAATGGCCACCGCCACCCCGAAATGACCACCATTTCTTTCTCTCCCCTAACCCGAGTCCAAAACCGACGGCGAACGATTCGTGGGCTTCCCGTGCGCAATCCAATCTCTATCCGGCCCTATAAAATCCCCTCGCCACCTCCGCGTGCTTCCCCTTTTGCTCCCGTACTTTTAGCCTCAAAATCCCACCGCCGTCATCATCTTCTCCATCTCCGGTGAGTGCGCCGCTTCCCTTTCCTTTTGGTTCCCGTGGTGCGCCATCACCCCGAGGAATCCCGAGCCATCCCGAGCCCCGGAACCCTCTCAGCCGCCATCTCCCATGCACCGCGCCACCCGTCGCCACCGTTTCCCATATCGCCAAAGCCCGGCCGGCCGCCCCACGGCCATGGCCAAAGCTCGGCGTTGCCGCGCCCGCGCAAACCCTAACCCAGGCCGTCTCCTGACCGTCCGATCTACCACGTGGTAGATCGGGACCGTTCAATCCCGCCGCTCGCGGTACCCTTCCGATGGCGCCACCTGTCGTCGCCGCAGCCATCCCGCGAACCCTAACCCTAGCGCGCCGCAGCCGTCCGATCACCCGGATCGGGCGCATCCGAGCCGCTTGATCGTGCAGCTTCGCCCCGCCGTCCGATCCGGCCGCCATCCCTCCGATGGCTGCCGCGTGGCAGCAAGCCGCATCGCCCTCACCGTGGACTCGGTCCACCATGGACCGAGCCGGCCACCGCTAACGTCAGCCTGACAGCGCCGCTTCATGCTAACATCGGCATGACATCAGTCCCTGCCGCCCGCGCCATGCTTGTGTCATCCCAGGACTTAATTGCGCAATAATTAATTTAGTCTTTTCTGTTTAGTTTAAAATCACAATTAAACTTCTAAAATTCACATCTTTTTAATCTGAGCTCCGTTTTAGTCCATTCAAATTTCATTAAATCTAGAAAAATGTCAAGAATCTATTAAAAATACTTTTCAGTACTATTTTCGTAGACCTTTAGGGTGTATTGTTGAGTGCTTTGTTTGTCGTGTAGATTCTGACCTTTCCGGCGAGTCCGTCTACCTCAAATTAGTCGCCGAGGTTCCCCAGTCTCCAGAGCAAGGCAATTCATACTTTACATTGATCATATTGTATCTACTTTATTTAAATATCTCTTTTCTCCCAAATACTGCATATGTTTTAGAATGTCATTTCATGGGATTATTATACATGTTGTACTCAACCATAGGGATTGTTTACCTTATACTATTGATAACTTGGGTTCAATATGACTAGATGTTAGTCTAGGGCTTCCTTAGCCATGCTTAGCTCAACTAGCTCACTTAAGGGGATCACATTAATCAATTACTATATTAGAGACTAATTCTCAGATGATGTCAAGTTTGTGACTCTACTCTAATAATACTGAATTATGACAATGGTGGGTCATGAGCACATGGTTGGATACTAGTTAGCGTGCTCATGACAATTAAGGACCGGTTCTCGGGAAACCCTAGAAGAATTACCGTGCATACCACAAGCCAACATGGGTAATGGTTGGGTCTGTAGCATAGCTGTCTCTAGCCGACGTACCCTAGTGAGGGTGGGCGTGATGGAGTTGGGTCGGCCTCGGTTTTAAGGGTTGATCGGCTTCCGGATTCACCGCGGCACGAGAGGGGGCTGCCCATTATCCGATGGGAGTGGGGACGAAACCTTGGTGTGGTACATTTGGTTAGAGGGGGTTATGTGAAGGGTCCTGTCACAGTTCCTTTCCGGGGTATCGTGGTGGTACACCGGCACACGGTAACATGTCGTGGGATTGTGTCTTGTGGGTACAGTTATACACCTCTCATCAGAATAAAACTATTCGAATAGTCGTGCCCACGGTTACGGGCGATCGATCAGATTCACCTTGATTAGTTTCACTTATTTACATGAATGAACTATTGGGACTTGACTAGTACAGATGGATGGATCGGCCTGTTGCAATGTTGTTTTAACGTTGGACAGTGTTTATTTAATATTGCTTAATTATTACTACTATTTTACTGCTTCCAACTATTATTATTTCTGCAAAGCTATTTATGCAAATTGAGCCTATTATCCCTTTCCTTGACATTTATCCTGCATCATACCTCCTCTTTCGGTATGACTTGTCGAGTACGGTGGTTGTACTATTTTCTAAGCACTAGAGAACCAGGGCTACGACTTTGGAATGGAGCTTTGATCTTCTTGTGTTGTGTGTTGGATGAAGTGAAGCTCCCTCCTTTTATAGCCTTCAAATGGTGGTTGATAGGTCGGTTTCTTCACGCCAAATGTGCACAAGTGCCATTTGGGATGGATGAGAGGTCGCCACGTGGGAGGGGGAGCTGGGGCCGCCAAGTTTGGTTCGACCGAACCCTCGCCACCGCCTTTGGCTAGAGGATGATAGGTGGGCCCCTTAATCGGTTCCTGGGTATTTAGCCCCACTTTAAGTTGGTTTCATATGACTTGTGGGCCCTCCAATCCGTGAGATGCTGACGTGATGAGCGTCGATTGGTCAGAGGTATGTTCCATCACCATGTAAGCGTGCTTTCACTTTATTTTAGTGTATTAATCACCTGCATAAAAATATTCATCAACACTAGTGGGATAGACTTGTAAATAACCCGACCGCTATGTTGATGTCCATCTTTTATCTATTTTATGCAGGGATTGACGGTCAGATTTTAGTATTTAGGACCGTCAACCATAATCAACTCACACGCACCACTATTTATTCTTTTTTCAAATGAGCACTGGATTGGCAATCCACTCAGGTTGTACACTTCTTTTTAAAGCCAGCAGCTAGTAGTTTAGTGATCTCCTCTCGAATGGCCTCCCTTCTGTCGAGCGCAAAGTGGTGAAGTCGTTGCTTGACGGACTTCGTGTCGGGACATACATGAAGAGAGTGCTCGACAACCTCCTTGGAGACACCAGGCATGTCAGAGGACTTCAAGGCAAAGATGACCTTGTTGGCCCGGAGAGAAGTAACGAGCACATCTTTTTATTTGGGGTTGAGAGTGGCCCCGATGGTGGCAGTCTTTGATGGATTGACCTCGTCGAGGATAAACTTTTTGACTGGTATGTCGGCTGGCTCGATGTTGCCCTTGGAGATCTTTGTGGTCGGGCACTCGGCCTCATCGCCTTGCCGAGTGGAAGCGATGGTGCGGATGGACTTTTGGTGAAGCATCGTCACATGGTTTAGGGCCATCTCGCAACTCTCTTTGTCGTACACGAAATATTGCTTGATGTCGGCACGGAGTGAGAGATGACTCCATTGGGTCAGGGCATCTTTATCATGGCATATGCGTAGTGTGGGACGGCCATGAACTTGACCATAGCTGGCATGCCGAAGATAGTTTGGTAGGTGGTTATTAACGTCAAAATTTGGTAAGCCCCGAAGTCGAATCATCCTAAAGTCAGTATCGGCTTTAGAGTCCTGGAATTGGCTAATGGAAATTATCAGTCACGAGTAGTGTGGGGAATGTTACCCCAGGATAGCTCACAGAGCAAAGTTAAGGTCAGCTGAAGTCGGACTGGGGGTCCTCGGGACGGGGTCGGCAGCCCGACCTCCTCTTGCGGTCGACCGCCCCGACCTTCCCCCTAGGTCTAACTTCGGTGTTCCTTTTCGACTTCAACTTTGCAAGGTTCGGAGAGGAGGCAAGGAGGGGACAACCCGGCAGAGGATGACATCACCCGACAAGACTGCGCAAATAGTACCTGCGGAGGACGGATCCCAAGACAGGATAGAGCACGAGATTCCCACAGCGTGCAGGACCCGAGGGATCTCCATGTACTATTCAGATATTGTTTGTGCTTGCTTTTTAGTCTTTAGTGATAGCTTTCTTGGCCCCCAAGTCCTCTTGTAACAGACCCCTTGAGCTACAAAACAGAGGGCAGGGTGAACTTGCAAGGGATCGTCTTCCGAGAACTCTTCTCTAAACTCTGGTCTTGGGGAACTAGATCCAATTGCTAGAGCACCCAAGAACTCTCTCCATTGTAATCCTTGTTCATACACCACCCCAACAAAGATCACTAGACGTAGGCCTTTTATCCTCTGGGAGGGATGAACCAGTATAAAATCTCTTGTCTCTTGGCTCGTTTGATACCCGAGTCGACCATCGGATCCATCGGTCAGACACTCCGACCACTCTCTTTCACCTCCTTGGGTAGCCCCCTCGGAGGACTGCCGACCATCCTGTTGACAGTTGGCGTGCTAGGTAGAGGCAGCTTCTTCACCATTCCAAGCGATCTGATGGCTGTTGTCTTCTGCACTGACTTCACGGTGCCCGTCAGGACAATGTTTGTCTTCGTGAGCCTGGTCTTTCGCGCCGACGAATTCAGCCTCCTTCCCTCTCTTAGGAGGCCTCTGGCGAGCTGGAGCGCGCGATCGTGCAACGACGCATTGTCCGAAGGCAAAGGCGCGCAACTCGACGCCCCACAGCCTCAACTTCGGCCGTCCGCCTGGCCATGAAGGTTTGGCGGCCCAAACCCCCGACTACCCAACTAGCAGTCCTGAGGGCAGATTCCACATGGACTCGGATCGAGCATGCTGGATGGCACCGCTCCGCGCATCAAGCTTCCTGTCACGCCTAGAAATTCAAACCAGAATTTCCAAAGCGATATGTGTATTAAAATCCCTGTCCAGGACCAGCCAGGGTACACATACGACAATTGTTGATATTACAGTTTCACGTCTTAGAAACATTAAAAAAACAATACAAAAGAGCAGCGGAAAAAGAAAAGGGTCTAAGCCTAATCTTGACGCTTGTAGCGTGGCTTCAACCACTCCACAAGCATCTTCCAGAGTGCAGGACAAAGCCTACTGAACTTCTTCTTCTTCTTCTTCAGCTTCTTGCTCAGCTTCTGGTGATGACGCAAGGATGAGTACTTTCACGTACTCAGCAAGTCATAACGGAATAGAGAAGGTTGAATGCAAGGGGGAGACAAGGATTTGGCTAGGGTTTGCCTTAAGCACAAACAACTAGGGTTTTCGCAAATAAGAGGAGATTTGAACACAATAAAATTGTGGTAAATTAAATAATTAATTCAAATTAAATCAAACACTGCCCAACGTTATCCCCACGTTGCGACAAGCCCAAACCATCCAACTTTACTAGTCATGTTCCATTAATTAGGTTTTAGCAGTGTGGGACTAATCACGGTGAATTCGGTCGATCGCCCCTAACCGCGGGAACGGCTATTCAAATAGTTTTAACTCTAATCAGAGGTGTACATCTGTAGCCACAAGACACAGCCCCACACCATAGTCTCCCATGCGCCAAAATACCGCCACGGTACCCCCAAAAGGGACCGTGATACGACCTTTCATATAACCCTCCCCGCTAACCAAGCGAACCACACCAAGGTTTCGCCCTCACTTCCGTTCTGGGCCGTGGGCAGCCCCCCGAGTGCCACGGTGAATCGCGCGATCCATCAACCGATAAGCCCCCGCCGCGCAACTCCATCATGCTCACCCTTGTCGGGGTTCGTCGGCTAGGAGAAGGCTACACTACAGGACCCACCGTTGCCCAATCTGGCTTGTGGTTTGTACTGTCATTCTTTCGAGGTTTCCCATGAACCGGTCCTTAAATGCCATGGGTGCCACTATCAAAACAACAGTGCCCACAGCCCACCATTCGTCATGTTTTAGTTATTAGTCCGGTCCACAAAGTCCTCGGATTATATTTTTCATTTCATGTGTCCAAATTAATGTCGTCTAGATGAAATGACCCATTTAGTGTGCTAGTGAGTCTAAGCAAGTCTAAGCATAGCCTAGGCCTATAAACTGGTCATGTTGTTGCCTAGGTATATCAAGGATCAGGGTGGCAAGCCTAGGGCTTACTGCTAACCATAAGGTGTAATATTCTCCATAAGATGACATTTCAAAATTAATGCAGTTTAGTAGACTAAGCAGGGTATTTTAGCAAAATAGGAGCAATATGATCAATAATATGAAGGGTTACGCGGAAGCTACGCTAGCTGAAAACAAAAAATTTTCAACCGCGCAAACCAGGAACACTTGCAAGTAAGGGCCGATAGATCGTTACCGATTGGAGGGTGCGTGAGCTTGACCAATCGGGGCTATCGATCCAGGAACAGTGTACCCAATTCTCGCAAGCCGACAGCCGATTCCCTGTGCTGCAGCCGATCCGAGTCGCCGACTGTGTGCTCGTTGCCGATCTGCTGCAGTTGCCTCGCTTCGATTGCAGCCGATTCGTAGCCGATCAACAGCGCCGCAATGTAGAACCGCCTCTACCGGTATCCACACGTCCGGGAATAGAACGCCGAACACCTGTGTGCTAGCACGCGATGCAAGGCTAGGGTTTGGCTCGAAAGTGGGAGGGTTTCCGTGGAGATTGATCTCGGCGACTTTTGTTGCGGATTCGGTTCAACGCGATACCGAAACTCTCCACCCCTCGCCCCTTTATATAGAGTTAGCCGACTGGGACTAGTGGCCGATCAGGACTCTATTTTGAATCGGATCTCATCCGTATCTCATAGAGTTGGCTGCCCACACGTCGTAAGCCCATAGGACTCTATCCGATCGGATCCCTATCCGATCGAGCCGTATCCGAGTCCAACTCGAATATCTATTCTATCCCCTTAAGCGTGCGACCCCGTAGGTTCAGGTATACTTGGTTTCGGCTATAGTCTAACTTAGCCGATCGTCGGCTCGAGTCCAACTCGGCCGACCCGTCAACGCGGCGCCTAGCAAGCACATATTGACACCATAGTATACAAGAATAATATCGGCTCTGAACCTCTAATGTGTACACAAATCCCTTTGCCTCACGATACCAGTTAAGCTATAGGCAAGATGTGTGCCATCCCTTCAATAGCTTAACATTCACTCGAACCGTATTGGATTATCTGTCCGTTGATTGACTCCTCAATCAACTTAGCATGGCCATGCATTTCCATAATCCATTACCTCGAGGGCCCAGAGATATCTCTCCAAAGGAGGGGCAAATTCCATCTTGATCACTCACATCCCACTCCATGTTTCATAGCAAACCCGAAAACTACCTTTATAACTACCCGATTCGAAATAGCGTTTGGTAGTCCCAAAGTAGGCTACTACACATGTTGGAATCCATGGTGATCTCGGTCTAAGGACTTTGTACCAACACTACCTGAGACCAACTAATGGCACATTGATTCCTGTAATGTCTCATGGTGGGTCTATCCAACAATGTGTTCTCTAACACATATGTCCATATTTATTGATTTGGTATCTTCATACCCATGATCTATGAGACATGATCATCAATCAATAAACATGCCGATCTTAGAATCATATTTGTTCCAACAATATGACATATGATCAGGGATCGTTTAGAAATAGATTCATACATAAAGAGTCTCATAAATAAGTCACGTACTTATTTATCAATACAAGATGTCTATTTCATGAAACTGAATAACACTTTATTCATTTATACATAAACATTGATGTCATATCCAACATCTCCATGTTGCCTCTAGGGCATATCACTAACAATCTCCCACTTGCACTAGAGTAAATCATGTAAGTATCTAATACCCATTGCTCTTGTGTGCGCCTCATGCTTTGGCTGAGGGAGAGGTTTTGTCAGCGGATCGGCTACGTTGAGATCCGTGTGCACTTTGCATATCTTGACATCACCTCTGTCCATAATCTCGCGGATGATATGATATCGCCGAAGTATGTGTTTGGACTTTTGATGTGACCTTGGCTCCTTGGCTTGCGCAATGGCTCCACTATTGTCACAATAGAGAGACATTGGACCAGTCGTACTAGTCATCACACCAAGCTCGAAACGAATTTCTTGATCCAAACGCCTCCTTTACGCTTTCGAAGCGGCAATGTACTCGGCCTCCGTTGTAGAATCAGCAACAGTATCCTGCTTGGAACTCTTCCAGCTGACTGCGCCTCCGTTCAGGCAGAACACAAACCCAGATTGTGATCTATAATCATCCTAGTCCGTTTGGAAGCTAGCATCGGTGTAACCACTTACAACGAGCTCTTCTTCACATCCATAGACTAGGAACATATCCTTAGTTCCTCTCAAGTACTTAAGGATATTCTTTACGACAGTCCAGTGACATTCACCTGGATCTGACTGGTATCTGCTCGTAGCACTCAAAGCGTACGAGACATCTGGGCGTGTACAAAGCATGGCATACATGATGGATCCAATCACCGAAGCATATGGAACCATACCCATCTTATTCCGCTCATCATGTGTCTGAGGACACTGATTCTTGCTAAGATTAATGCCATGTGACATGGGCAAGAAACCTTTCTTGGAATCATGCATGTTGAACGTTTTCAACACCTTGTCAATGTATGTACTTTGGCTTAATCCAATTAGCCTCTTGGATATATCTCTATAGATCCGAATGCCCAATATGTATGCTGCCTTCCCTAAGTCTTTCATGGAAAAACTATTTTTCAATGAAGACTTGACGGATTCAAGCACAGGGATATCATTTCCAATCAACAATATGTCATCCACATATAAGATTAGAAATACAATTGCGCTCCCACTGACCTTTTTGTAAACACAGGCCTCTTCTTCGTTTTTGATGAAACCAAACCTTTTGATTACTTCATCAAAACGAATATTCCAACTCCGAGATGCTTGCTTCAATCCATAAATGGATTTCTGTAGCTTGCATATCTTTCCAGGCGATTCTGGATCGACAAAACCTTGAGGTTGTATCATGTATACATCCTCGCTTAGGTTTTCATTTAGAAATGCCGTTTTGACATCCATCTGCCATATCTCATAATCGAAATATGCAGCAATCGCTAGGATAGTCCGAATAGATTTAAGCATTGCGACGGGCGAGAAGGTTTTATAATAATCAACTCCTTGAATCTGTTTAAAACCTTTCGCCACCAATCGTGCCTTATAGATGTGAACATTTCCATCCATATCGGCCTTTTTCTTAAAAACCCATTTGCACTCAATGGTTTTGACACCATCAGGTGGATCAACCAAGTTCCAAACTTGATTGTTGTACATGGATTCTATTTCGGATTTCATGGCTCCAAGCCACTTGTTGGAATCGGGTCCCACCATCGCTTTCTCATAGGTCTTAGGTTCATCATTGTCCAACAACAATATATCACGTTGTCCCGTACCTGTGTGCCTGTCAGGTGCACGACGTGATCTTTCAGACCTCCGTGGGGCTGGTGTATCTACAACGGTGGCGCAACACTTTGCTCCTCTTGTTGTGGTTCGTGGTCGCTGAAACGTTTTTCGGTGTTTCTTGAACTTCTTCAAGATGCACCCCTGCTCCCACTAACCCTTCTTGAAAGAAACTCTTTCTCCAAGAAGACACCGTGTCGGGCGACAAACACTTTGCCTTGTTCCCGATTATAAAAGTAATATCCCTTGGTTTCCTTAGGATATCCCACAAAGAAGCACTTGTCGATTTGGGTGTGAGCTTGTCGACGTAAACGTTTTACATAAGCTTCGCATCCCCAAATTTTGAGGAAAGACAAACTAGGGGGTTGCCCTGTCCATATCTCATATGGTGTCTTTTCAACCGACTTAGATGGAACTCTATTTAGTGTGAGCGCAGTTGTTTCAAGAGCATATCCCGAAGGATAACGGAAGATCACTTTGGCTCATCATCGACCGCACCATGTCCAACAAGGTGCAATTTCTCCGTTCGGACACCCCATTCCATTGTGGAGTTCCTGGCGGAGTCAACTGTGGAATAATTCCACAATCTATCAGATGATTACCAAACTCTTGGCTCAAGTATTCCCCTTCACGATCTAATCGTAGAAACTTGATTGTTTTCTGTAAATGATTCTGTACTTCATTCTGGAATTCTTTGAACTTTTCAAAGGATTCGGACTTATGCCTCATTAAGTAGATATAACTATATCTACTAAGTCATCGGTAAAGGTAATGAAGTACTGATAACCACCTCTGGACGTTGAGCTCATTGGTCCACATACATCAGTATGTACGAGTGTCAATAAGTCACTTGCTCTCTCACTATGTCCCGTGAAAGGTGCCTTTGTCATCTTACCAAGTAAACAAGACTCACATGTCTCAAATGATTCAAAATCAAAAGAGTGAAGCAGTCCATCCTTATGGAGCTTCTCCATGCGTTTCTTATTTATATGGCCTAAGCGACAATGCCGGATAAACGTGGGGTTTATATCATCAGAGAGTTGCCTTTTTGTATCAATGTTATAGATGGGAGATGCTTCAAGATTCAAAACGTATAATCCATTCACCAATGGAGCATGAAAATAGAACATATCTCTAAGATATATTGAACAATCATTGTTCATTGATCTAAAATCATATCCTTCCGCTTGCAAACATGAAGCGGAAATAACGTTTTGACATAGTGTTGGAACACAATAACAATTATTCAATTCCAAAACTAATCCCGAAGGTAGATGAAGTGGTACTGTGCCGACAAGAACGTAGCAACGCTTGCTCCATTGCCGACGCGCAGTTCACCTCGCCCCTTCTCAATCCTCTACTTCTTCTCATTCCCCTGCAACGATTTGCAAATAGGAGCTACCGATCCGGTATCAAATACCCAAAAGTCGTAGGTGAAGTAGCAAGATTAATGTCTATAACATTAATACGAAGCGAAGTCGTACTTTGCTTCTTTTTGAGATCCTCCATGTACTTCTTGCAGTTCCTCTTCAAGTGGCTGTCTCCTTATAATAGAAGCAAACGACATCCGATGCCTCCGACCCCTTCTTGCCCTTCTTTGCATTGGAGGCACTCGCGATCTCATCGGGAGTTAACTTCCTCTTGGTGCAAAGTTTCTTGATAGGTGGTTTGCGCTTAGCCTTCGCATCATCATCACATGATGACCGTTTTCTGGATACTCTCCTCACTGTCTTTAGCATCCCATGCAATTCAGCCAAGGTCCTATCCATATTGTTCATGTGATAATTTAATATGAATGGCTTGAAGCTCGGAAGGAGCGGCGGAGAATCACATCACTAGCCAACTCTTGGCTAAGGGGAAAACCTAGTTTTTCCGGACTCTCAATGTAGCCAATCATTTTTATCACATGCGGATCGACGGGATTCCCTCAACAAGCCCGCACACAAACAAGGACTTTGAGGTGTTGAACCTCTCGGCCCGAGCTTGGTTCTCAAACATGCCACGCAGTCCCCCGAATAATAGTGTGAGCATCGCGCTCTCATATTGCTTCTGAAGCTCAGGGGACATTGTAGCAAGCATGAGACAGATTATATCTAGGGCTTCATTAGTGTGCTTCTCATAAGCTCTCCGTGTAGTTGCAGTGGCATTACTAGGCAAATTCTCCGGATAAGGTACTTCAAGAACGTACTCCTTACGCTCTTGCTTGAGAACAATTCTCAAGTTACGATACCAATCCATAAAGTTTGTTCCATTTAATTTTTTCTTTTCGAGAATAGATCGCAAATTAAAGATACTGGGTGTAGTATTAGCCGCCATTTTTTCTACAACAGAAAAAGCAAAGTTTAGCACAATGTTTATGCTATGTCTTTTGTTAAACAATTTAACATAAGACTCCCATTACGTATTTTCCACCTTCTCTCTAGGTTATGTATTGGGTCAAGATCCACATGTTAGTTAATTTTCTAGTGAGATTTGGCATCACTGCTAGAAAATTACAACATCGGTAAGCAACTCCTTGCTAATCACATCTCTATGTGACTTTTGTTGTTGGTGTGGCATCTCCATGCCCCGGCGCCAACCTATGCCCCAAGGCCCAAAACTGTTTTGATAGCCTTGTTAAGTAAACAAAATGCTCCTGCATGTATATGTCTGACATATACCCCCTCATGTTATGATAGAGAATGGCACTCTGCTTTGGCAGACCCACCATTGACGAGCATAACGGTGACGGGTGCAACATTTGGAAGGGCATCATTACTACTTAATATTGTGAGGGATGCTATCCTATCAAACAAACATATCACATATGAAAGCATGTAGAATAGCATGAAATAGTATGGCCCCCTTCACAAGGTGATCTCTATCTCCATGCCGGTGTAGAGGATCTCCATCTTCATCACCGTTCTTCCGAGTGCCGAATGCTTGATTTCTTCAAACTAAGCTACTACTATAGAAGCTCTAATTGAAGATTACATCGACTCGTAGGTCGTGAAAGAATATTACAAGCATTGCACGTATGAAAGAATATTACAGGGATTGCACATATGAAAGAATATTACATGCATCACATGCATCTCATACATACAATAGGGCCATACCATCTCAAAGCATTCTCTGCAAAAACAAGTTAGGCATAGAAACGCTTTCTACCTATCGCAGAGATTCGGCACCGAGACGACCTATAAGGGGGTACGCACACGGCGGTCCCGCTATGAAATCGCCACACGAAATTCATAGATCCAATCTATGAAATCGTTTACAGAAACCATATCGGCATAATCATATTATGCCGTCTCGATACACTATCAAGGGAGATGGTTTGCGCAGGCGAGAGGCAGCAAACAAGATCGGACTACGAGATAGCTTCGGCATAATCACATTATACCGTTTCGATACACTATCAAGGAACGCTATCTCGAAGCCGACTCAAACCGAGTTCTATGGATATTGCTTCGACGTAATCACATTACGCCATTCCGATACACTATCAAGGAACGCAATTACCACGAACTCTCCTCAACAAATCCCGTAAAACCGATTGATCTAATCAACCCGTGCGCAAAACTTGTTCCAGATCCAATCTAAAACCCGAACTAAGCAAGATTAGCTCTGATACCACTGAAGGGTTACGCGGAGGCTACGCTAGCCGAAAACAAAAGCTTTTAACTGCGCAAACCAGGAACACTTGCAAGTAAGGGCCGATAGATCGTTACCGATTGGAGTAGACTGCAGCGGAATACCCAATCAGGGCAATCCGATCCGGAACAGTGTAGCCGATCCCCGCAAGCCGAGCGCCGACACCGGGGACAGCCGATTCGCCAATCAGCCGATTTGCGGATGCCGTAGCCGATTCGAGTCGTCCGATTGTGTTCTCGCGCCTCGCTCCGATGCGCTCGACCGCAGCCGATTCCTCCACGGCCGATGAACAACGTGCAACGTAGCAGCGCCTCTGCGATATCCATACGTCCGGGGACGAACGTCGAACACCCGTGTGCTAGCACGCGATGCAAGGCTAGGGTTTGGCTTGAAAGTTGACAGGGTTTCCGTGGAGATTGATCTCGACGACTTCTGTTGCGGATTCGGTTCAATGCGATGCAATTGACATGTAGCAGCTCTCCACCCCTCCCTCCTTTATATAGAGTTGGCCGACTAGGACTAGTGGCCGATCAGGACTCTATTTTGAATTGGATCCTATCCGAATCTCACGAGTTGGCCGCCCATACGTCGTAAGCCCATAGGACTCTATCCGATCGGATCCCTATCCGATCGAGCCGTATCCAAGTCCAACTCGAATGCCTGTTCTTATCCCTTAAGCGTGCGACCCTCGTAGGTTCAGGTATACTCGGTTTCGGCTATAGTCTAACTTAGCCAACCGTCGGCTCGAGTCCAACTCGCCGCACATCAATGACGGCGCTTAGCAAGCACATATTGACACCATAGTATACAAGAATATAATATCGGCTCTGAAGCTGTAATGTGTACACAAATCCCTTTGCCTCACGATACCAATTAAGCTATAGGCAAGATGTGTGCCATCCCTTCAATAGCTTAACCATTCACTCGAGCCGTATTGGATTATCTATCTGTTGATTGACTCCTCAATCAACTTAGCATGGCCATGCATTTCCATAATCCATTACCTCGAGGGCCCAGAGATATCTCTCCAAAGGAGGGGCAAATTCCATCTTGATCACTCACATCCCACTCCATGTTTCATAGCAAACCCGAAAACTACCTTTATAACTACCCAGTAACGGAATAGCGTTTGGTAGTCCCAAAGTAGGCTACTACACATGTTGGAAGCCATGGTGATCTCAGGTCTAAGGACTTTGTACCAACACTACCTGAGACCAACTAATGGCACATTAATTCCTGTAGTGTCTCATGGTGGGTCTATCCAACAATGTGTTCTCTAACACATGTGTCCATGTTTATTGATTTGGTATCTCCATACCCATGATCTATGAGACATGATCATCAATCAATAAACATGCCGATCTTAGAATCATATTTGTTCCAACAATATGACATATGATCAGGGATCGTTTAGACATAGATTCATACATAAAGAGTCTCATAAATAAGTCATGTACTTATTGATCAATACAAGATATCTATTTTATGGAACTGAATAACACTTTATTCATAAATACATAAACATTGATGTGATATCCAACATCTCCATGTTGCCTCTAGGGCATATCACTAACACCAGGGAGAAGGGGGAGGCGAGGTGGACTTATTTTTCGAACGCAAGGGCAAATGGGCCGTGGCCTTTGGCCACCCGAGAGGGAGAGAGGGAGAGAAGCGTGGGCGCAGGATAGGACGGGCCGACAACTCGAGCCGACGGCTCGGGCCAGCGGCCCAAGGCCGAAAGGGTGGGAAAGAGCGGGAAAAAAAGGAGGAGAGAGAAAAGGATTTCGCAGGATTTATTAATTCTGATTTTGATTTTAATTGATTAAAAATTATTTCTAGTGCTCTGAAAATTTCACTAAAAATCATGTTTGTGAATTTCGACATGTAGAATTTAGGAAAAATCCTACCATGCCATTTCCAATTAGAGTTTGTATTTTAAAATTATTAATTTGCTCAAGGTTAATTTCCAACTATTTTCTTTGCAATTCTGTTTTTAGGATTATTTTAATAAGGAAAACACCTCAGGGTGTGGCACTTCCCAACCACGGGAGGTGCCTTCACTTGCTCCGACCGTCGCCGGGCGCGTTCCTGTGCTCTCCGGGCCCGCGAGCCCTAAGAAGCTCGTCCACCGCCCTTCACCTCTTCACACGGCGTCGGCCAAATGGCCGTGTGGGCTGGAGTTCGTCCCAGGCAACCACTGGCCAGCGAGCTTTGTCCTCATAGCGGATGTGGTCTCTGATGATGAGGTCACGAGCTCTCGGGAGTTCGCGCCCATCGCGCGGCCGTCGTCACGCAAGCGGTCGGAGTCCGGCGAGCGGGCCCGGCGCCCTTGTGTCCAACCTCGGAGCTGGAGTCCGACTTCACCATGGAGTTCGAGGGGCATCAGGTTTTCCAGATGCAAGCGGCTAACTTGGTGGCCATTGAGTGTACGCCTGTAGCCCTTCCCGACTCTCTGAAGGCGCGGAAGGCGATGGCCATGATTCAGGTGGTTACCGCTCAGGTCAACGTCCTGGCCCCGTCCGAGCGCCCCGTGGGGAGCGCTCGTCGATCGAGGTCTCGGCAGAAGCAGAGCGTCGGCCACTCTGCTTCTGAAGGAAAACACAGAGGCCACGATAGCATAAAAGAAAATTTTCTACCGTGCAATCCAGGAAGCTTGCAAGTAAGGGTCTATAGATCGTTACAAATTGACGTGCAATGTAGCGGAAATAGCCAAACTATAACTAGCCGACCTCGAAAAAGCCTTGCCGACCTCAAAACTGCCTTTATCGAGCTCTGCCGACCTTGAAACTGCCTTTGCCAACATCGCCGACCCCGGGTCCGAATCACTCGACCCTTGTTTGTCTCGCCCGACCTCGCTGAGCTCCACACGTGCCACTCGACCGTCCGATAGTGCTAGGGTTCGCCGATGCCAACAACTGCGTGTTGGTTCGTCGATGCCAATGACACCGTGCCGATTCGGCCGGCACTCTGACCTCCCGACCACCTGACCCAACCACCGAATTAGATACGGCTTGTTGGATCTTCAAGGAGATTTGATGCTGCTGAGTTACACCGCAATGTAGCGATGTCTCTACCGATATACACACATCCAGGGATGGATCGCCGAACACCTTGTGTGCTAGCACTCGGCACCCGGCTAGGGTTTCCCTCAGATGTCGGCGACTTACGTTTTCGAGGAAGATCTTGACTCGGTGACTTGTAGTTGCGCTCGTCTTTTGTTGTATATATTAATCTCCACCCCACGCGCCTCTTTATATAGAGTTGACTGACTGGGCCTTGGGGCCTATCGGGACTCTATATTCAATTGGATCTCTATCCGAACTGAGTCGTATCTGAGTTAAACTCAAATACACGTTCTATCCCGTTAAGTGTGCGACCTTGTAGGTTTAGGTATACTTGGTTCCGACCCGAGTACTTCTCGGTCGAGCCGTCAACAGCGGCCCTTAGCAGAACTTATTGACCCCAAAGTATACAACAAGATCATATCGGCTGAACCTGTAATGTGTGCACAAATCCCTTTACCTCATGATATCAATTAAGCTATAGGCAAGACTTGTGCCATCCTATCAATAGCTTAATCATTCACTCGATCTCGTATTGGATTATTTATCTATTGATTGACTCCTAAATCAACACGACATGGCCATGCACTTCCATAATCCATTACATCGAGGGGCCCAGAGATATCTCTCCCATAGGAGGGGCAAATTCCATTTTGATCATTCACATCCCACTACATGTTTCATAGCAAACCCAAAGACTACTTTTATGACTACCCAGTCATGGAATAGCATTGGCTAGTCCCTAAGTAAGCTACTACACATGTGTTAACGACAGAATTTGGTAAGCCCCAATGTCCCCATCGGCTTAATTTTCATATCGGCTCGAAGCTAGAATCGGGTTAGAGTTCTGCATCACCCGATGAGGGTTTTCTTTTATCAACATATCCAGCAGTCGGATTCTTTTTAGATTCGGTTTGGGAAAATCTTATCCAGAAGAGACCAAGTTCAGGAAGGATGCAGCTTGTATCTATTAATTAGGAACATTTTGTTAACTTTCTATTTTATATTTAGGAAAGTGTGTTAGTATCCAATAAGGACTCAGTTTGTTTCCTCTTATATTTAGGAAATATTGATTCATAATATGTTAGGATCTTTGTTAGCCCGTGGATATAAATATGTAAGCCCAGGGTTCATGTAATAAATCCTCACGATCAATACAACATGGCGCATCACCACCTTTTTACTTTTGCCTACTTTGTTCATCATCCTGCGGAACTTGGCACCCAATGCGGGGCTGCATCGGCTTCGATCTCCGGCAAAGGGGTAAGTCCAAGGTCCCGTCGGCCCAGGTATATCATATCTATCTTTAGTTTCATTACCGTTCATAGATACATCGGCTTAGGTAGGACTTTCTAAGTTAGGTCCGATATTTTGATCAAGTCGATGTTTCTGTAAATGTAATGACGCTTTAAGTAGATTTGTTATATACATCACATTAGACAGAACTATCGGCTCATCGAGTATTAGATTATAATATACTATTTCGTGCTGCATCGGTTAGGTCCGACCTACTAGATTGTTATCGATAATCTAAATCTTGTTAAGCCGATAGGTTCATGCTAATGTTTCACCGGAGGGTTAGCTGGTGTTATCATATGTCTCTATTAATCTAGTCTTAGTATCTCAATTTAGCTCTATTGGCTGTCTCTCGCGTTAGGGTCTCTGCCGATACCGGCCAAACTGTTTACTAGGTTAGATTAGTCTAGGCATCTACCACCCTGAAAATTAGTCAAGGGCTAGATTGTCTAGATATTGTGTTTCTTTTCATACTTAGTGATGCATCAGTTCAGTTCGACCTACTAAGTCATGATTAGAATCATAATCTCTAGCCTGCCTGTTGGCTGTCGTTAAGAGTTTCATCGGGGTTTCAGCCGATGAGTTATCTGCACGCTGCATCGGCTTGTAAGGATTGTGTATAAGTTGGTTTTTAGCTGATGACAATAGAGTGTTCATCGTTTATTGCTTATGTTTTGTATTTAATGACATCGGGCTTCCAGCCGTTGTATGCTTTAACCATCGGATCAGTATTTATTCTATCATACCATTGTCTATCGATAGGTTTATTATCTTATTACATTATCATCAGCCGATTGTCTTTATATCATTGTTCACACAAGTGTTGGAATCTACATCGGACATATAGCTGATCATTGAAAACCCTAACTGCATCGGTTGACATCAGCATCGGCTAGAATCACACAATCGGCTATCAACAGATCGGCTGTTTTGATTATCGGCCTTTCGACCAATATGATTTATGCTCTACTGTTTTGCATATCTTGTCAGTGGCAGGATCAAACTGACTGGCACACCCACACTTCATCAATTTTAGGAGCTGCACTGGAGCTAAGCAGATCTCCCTGGCCAGTGTGTGCTCTGACGTCAGCATATCTTTCGGTACGACAGCGGCGATACGGATTTGGCATCAACACATTTTTTGCATGCCTGGTGGGACCACAGATTGTTTTATATGGCTCGTGGCATCTATAGTTGCAATAAGATGTCGGATAAAGAAGTCAAGGCCGAGAAAGAACAATCTCTGAAGCTGATGAATGAAGACAGGGAATGATCTACCGAGCTGATGGACGACAAGACACTTCAAGAGATGGTTGATAAAAGTGTTCATCATGCTGTGTTCGATCAATTTGGAGTTTTGACAAGTACATTACGTGGTTTGATCGAGGAAATAGTTCCCAAGGTAATTGATGAGCGATTTTAACATCATCAGCAACAACAATATTGGCTTGGGGGGCAAGATGATCAATATCAGTACAGAGGGCCACAACAAAAGTATCGGCCGCAAGAAATTCAAAGGTATCAGTCTGAAGAAGATTGAGCCGATATAATTTTGAAAGTAATGGAGGAGCAGTTTGTAATTAAGCCAAAAATTGAACTTCTGTGTATCGGCTGCCATATCCTGAGTGGTTTGATAGGGTTCCACTAGCAAGCCGATACAAGTTTCTAGACTTCTCCATGTTTTCAGGGCAGGATGGTGTATCTACGATGGAACATATCAGCCGATTCTTAGCTCAATGTGGAGAGGCATCAGCTGAAGAAGCTCTAAGAGTCAGACTCTTTCCATTGTCTTTAATTGGATCGACCTTCACATGGTTCATCATTGCCACCAAACTCTATCAGAGGTTGGGCCGATCTTGAGAAGCAATTTCACCTATACTTCTTTGCTGGGATTGATGAGTTGAAGCTTGCAAATTTATTATCAATTAAGCAGCAAGAAGGGGAATCGGCTAAGGAATATATTCAAAGGTTTCGTAATGTCCGCAGCTGATGTTATAATTTGAATTTAAGTGATGAGCAGCTGGCAGAGCTTGCATTCCAAGGGTTATCAATGCCAATCAGAGTTAAGTTTTTCTTCCATGAGTTTGACAGCCTGGCTCATCTAATACAGAAGTGAAGGGTTACGCGGAGGCTACGCTAGCCGAAAACAAAAACTTTTAACCGCGCAAACCAGGAACACTTGCAAGTAAGGGTCGATAGATCGTTACCGATTGGAGTAGAGTGCGGCGGAATAGCCAATCGGGGCAATCCGATCCGGAACGGTGTAGCCGATTCCGGAGACGCGATTCGCCAATCGGCCGATTCGAGTCGTCCGGCCGCGTTCTCACGCCTCGCTCCGATGCGTCAGGCCGCGGCCGATTCCACCACGGCCGATCGCTCCGTTGCGGCCGATCCAAAGCCGATCAACGCGCGCAACGTAGCAACGCCTCTACCGGTATCCACACGTCCGGGGACGAACGCCGTACACCCGTGTGCTAGCACGCGATGCAAGGCTAGGGCTTGGCTCGAAAGTGAGGAGGGTTTCCGTGGAGATTGATCTCGGCGACTTCGTAGCACGCGATGCAATTGACGTGCCGCAGCTCTCCACCCCTCCCTCCTTTATATAGAGTTGGCCGACCGGGACTAGTGGCCGATTAGGACTCTATTTTGAATCGGATCTCATCCGTATCTCATAGAGTTGGCCGCCCACACGTCGTAAGCCCATAGGACTCTATCCGATCGGATCCCTATCCGATCGAGCCGTATCCAAGTCCAACTCGAATGCCCGTTCTTATCCCCTTAAGCGTGCGACCCGTAGGTTCAGGTATACTCGGTTTCGGCTATAGTCTAACTTAGCCGATCGTCGGCTCGAGTCTAACTCAGCCGACCTATCAATAGCGGCGCCTAGCAGCACATATTGACACCATAGTATACAAGAATATAATATCGGCTCGAACCTGTAATGTGTACACAAATCCCTTTGCCTCACGATACCGGTTAAGCTATAGGCAAGATGTGTGCCATCCCTTCAATAGCTTAACCATTCACTCGAACCGTATTGGATTATCCGTCCGTTGATTGACTCCTCAATCAACTTAGCATGGCCATGCATTTCCATAATCCATTACCTCGAGGGCCCAGAGATATCTCTCCAAAGGAGGGGCAAATTCCATCTTGATCACTCACATCCCACTCCATGTTTCATAGCAAACCCGAAAACTACCTTTATAACTATCCGATTACGGAATAGCGTTTGGTAGTCCCAAAGTAGGCTACTACACATGTTGGAATCCATGGTGATCTCGGTCTAAGGACTTTGTACCAACACTACCGAGACCAACTAATGGCACATTAATTCTGTAGTGTCTCATGGTGGGTCTATCCAACAATGTGTTCTCTAACACATATGTCCATGTTTATTGATTTGGTATCTCCATACCCATGATCTATGAGACATGATCATCAATCAATAAACATGCCGATCTTAGAATCATATTTGTTCCAACAATATGACATATGATCAGGGATCGTTTAGAAATAGATTCATACATATCGAGTCTCGTAAATAAGTCACGTACTTATTGATCAATACAAGATGTCTATTTCATGGAACTGAATAACACTTTATTCATTTATACATAAACATTGACGTGATATCCAACATCTCCATGTTGCCTCTAGGGCACTAACAATCTCCCACTTGCACTAGAGTCAATCATGTAAGTATCTAATACCCATTGCTCTTGTGTGCGCCTCATGCTTCGGCTGAGGGAGAGGTTTTGTCAGCGGATCGGCTATGTTGAGATCCTTGTGCACTTTGCATATCTTGACATCACCTCTGTCCACAATCTCGCGGATGAGATGATATCGCCGAAGTATGTGTTTGGACTTCGATGTGACCTCGGCTCCTTGGCTTGCGCAATGGCTCCACTATTGTCACAATAGAGAGACATTGGACCCGTCGTACTAGTCATCACACCAAGCTCGAAACGAATTTCTTGATCCAAAGGCCTCCTTTGCGCCTCCCGAAGCAACAATGTACTCGGCCTCCGTTGTAGAATCGCAATGTATCCTGCTTGGAACTCTTCCCTGCGCCTCCGTTCGGGCGAACACGAACCCAGATTGCGATCTATAATCATCCTTGTCTGTTTGGAAGCTAGCATCGGTGTAACCACTTACAACGAGCTCTTCCTCACCTCCATAGACTAGGAACATATCCTTAGTTCTTCTCAAGTACTTAAGGATATTCTTCTACGGCGATCCAGTGACCTTCACCTGGATCTCGACGTATCTGCTCGTAGCACTCAAAGCGTACGAGACATGCGGGCGTGTACAAAGCATGGCATACATGATGGATCCAATTGCCGAAGCATATGGAACCATACCCATCTTATTCGGCTCATCATGTGTCTGAGGACACTGATTCTTGCTAAGTTTGATGCCATGTGACATAGGCAAGAAACCTTTCTTGGAATCATGCATGTTGAACGTTTTCAACACCTTGTCAATGTATGTACTTTGGCTTAATCCAATTAGCCTCTTGGATCTATCTCTATAGATCCGAATGCCCAATATATATGCTGCCTCCCCTAAGTCTTTCATGGAAAAACTATTTTTCAATGAAGACTTGACGGATTCAAGCATAGGGATATCATTTCCAATCAGTAATATGTCATCCACATATAAGATTAGAAATACAATTGCGCTCCCACGACCTTTTGTAAACACAGGCCTCTTCTTCATTTTTGATGAAACCAAACCCTTTGATTACTTCATCAAAACGAATATTCCAACTCCGAGATGCTTGCTTCAATCCATAAATGGATTTCTCGTAGCTTGCATATCTTTCCAGCGATTCGGATCGACAAAACCCCGAGGTTGTATCATGTATACATCCTCGCTTAGGTTTCCATTCGGAAAGCCGTTTTGACATCCATCTGCCATATCTCATAATCGAAATATGCAGCAATCGCTAGGATAATCCGAATAGATTTAAGCATTGCGACGGGCGAGAAGGTTTCATCATAATCAACTCCTTGAATCTGTTTAAAACCTTTCGCCACCAATCGCGCCTTATAGATGTGAACATTTCCATCCATATCGGCCTTTTCTTAAAAACCCATTTACACTCAATGGTTTTGACACCATCAGTGGATCAACCAAGTTCCAAACTTGATTGTCGTACATGGATTCTATTTCGGATTTCATGGCTCCAAGCCACTTGTTGGAATCGGGTCCCACCATCGCTTCCTCATAGGTCTTAGGTTCATCGTTGTCCAACAACAATATATCACGTTGTTCCGCACTGTGTACTGTCGGTGCACGACGTGATCTTCGGACCTCCGTGGGGCTGGTGTATCTACAACGGCGGCGCAACACTTTGCACCTCCTGTTGTGGTTCGTGGTCGCCGAAACATTTTCCGGTGTTTCTTGAACTTCTTCAAGATGCACCCTACTCCCACTAACCCTTCTTGAAAGAAACTCTTTCTCCAAGAAGACACCGTGTCGGGCGACAAACACTTTGCCTTGTGTTAGTGATATGCCCTAGAGGCAACATGGAGATGTTGGATATCACGTCAATGTTTATGTATAAATGAATAAAGTGTTATTCAGTTCCATGAAATAGACATCTTGTATTGATCAATAAGTACGTGACTTATTTATGAGACTCTTTATGTATTAATCTATTTCTAAACGATCCTCGATCATATGTCATATTGTTGGAACAAATATGATTCTAAGATCGGCATGTACGGCGTTCGTCCCCGGACGTGTGGATACCGGTAGAGGCGCTCGCTACGTTGCGCGCTCTTGATCGGCTGCGGTCGGGCGCATCGGAGCAAGGCGTGAGAACGCGGCCGGACGACTCGAATCGGCTGATTGGCGAATCGGCTGTCTCCGGGAATCGGCTACACTGTTCAGGATCGGATTGCCCTGATTGGCTATTCCGCTGCACTCTACTCCAATCGGTAACGATCTATCGGCCCTTACTTGCAATCCGAGTCAAACTCAAATGCACATTCTATCCTATTAAGTGTGCGACCCTGTAGGTTCAGGTATACTTGGTTCCGACTGAGTACAACTCGGCCACCCATCAACGCGCCCCTAGCGTAACGTATTGACACCAAAGTATACAAGAAGATCATATCAGCTTCAACTCTACTTGAGACCCAACTAATGACACATTAATTCCTTGTTGTGTCTCAAGGTGGGTCTATTCAACATTGTGTTCTCTAACACATGTTCACGTTTATTGATTTGGTATCTCCATACCGTGATCTATGAGACATTATCATCAACCAATAAACATGCTGATCTTAGAATCATATTTGTTCCATAGATATGATATATGACCATGGATCATTAGAAATAGATTCATACATAAAGAGTCTCATAAATAAGTCACATACTTATTAATCAATATAAGTTGTCTATTTCATGGAACCGAATAACACTTTATTCATTGATACATAAACATTGACCATGATATCCAACATCTCTATGTTGCCTCTAGGGCATATCACTAATAGTCTCCCACTTGCACTAGAGTCAATCATGTAGGTATCTAATACTCATTGCTCTGGTGTGTGCCTCGTGTTTCGGCTAAGGGAGAGGCTTTGTCAACGGATCGGCAATATTTAGATCCGTGTGCACTTTGCATATCTTTACATCACCTCTGTCCACTATCTCGTGGATGAGATGATATCACCAAAGTATGTGTTTAGACTTCTGATGTGACCTAGGCTCCTTAGCCTGCGCAATGGCTCCACTATTGTCACAATAGAGGGACATTGGACCAGTTGCATTGGTCATCACACCTAGCTCAGAAATAAATTTCTTGATCCAAATGGCCTCCTTCATAGCTTCAGAAGCAGCAATGTACTCGGCCTCCATTGTAGAATCAGCAATAGTATCCTGCTTGGAACTCTTCCAGCTGACTGCGCCTCCCAGACAGAATACGAACCCAGATTGCGATCTATAGTCATCTTTATCTGTTTGGAAGCTAGCATCGGTGCAACCATTTACAACGAGTTCTTCTTCACCTTCATAGACTAGGAACATATCCTTAGTTCTTCTCATGTACTTAAGGATATTGTTTACAGCTATACAATGACCTTCTCCTAGATCTGATTGGTATCTACTCGTAGCGCTTAGAGCGTACAACACATCTGGACGTGTACAAAGCATAACATACATGATGGATACAATTGCCAAAGCATATGAAACCATATTCATCTTACTCCGCTCATCAGGTGTCCTAGGACACTAATTCTTGTTGAGATTAATGCCATGCGATATTGGCAAGAAACCTTTCTTGGAATCATGCATGTTGAACCTCTTCAACACTTTGTCAATGTATGTACTTTTTTTATTACTATGTTGTAATTATCCGAGCCGAGGCGTATCCGAGTCAAACTCAAATGCACATTCTATCCTATTAAGTGTGCGACCCTGTAGGTTCAGGTATACTTGGTTCCGACCAGAGTACAACTCGGCCACCCGTCAACAGCGGCCCGTAGCAGAACGTATTGACACCAAAGTATACAAGAAGATCATATCAGCTTCAACTCTACTTGAGACCAACTAATGGCACATTAATTCCTTGTTGTGTCTCAAGGTGGGTCTATTCAACATTGTGTTCTCTAACACATGTTCACGTTTATTGATTTGGTATCTCCATACCGTGATCTATGAGACATGATCATCAACCAATAAACATGCTGATCTTAGAATCATATTTGTTCCATAGATATGATATATGACCATGGATCATTAGAAATAGATTCATACATAAAGAGTCTCATAAATAAGTCACATACTTATTAATCAATATAAGTTGTCTATTTCATGGAACCGAATAACACTTTATTCATTGATACATAAACATTGACCATGATATCCAACATCTCTATGTTGCCTCTAGGGCATATCACTAATAGCTTCTCCGTGCGGCACCCAGAACCAAGCTACGTGGGCCCGAGTCATCCCATTGGCTTGGCCTGTCGCCAGAAGAGTGCCTACCCTCGGAGCACCAAGGCAGTTCCTACAGTTGTGACATGAGCAAAATTATTGCACAGAAGGTTGATGCCCGCAACACCATCGAGTGTCATGCTGCTTACCGAAGGCGCCAAGAGATGCGGCGCCGGGAGGACTATGATCAGGAGCATGGCCTCCCCGAAGGCGTTGTCGGTGTCGAGGCTGCGCCCCGACACAATGGGTTTGTCGCCTTCACTGCCAATCTCCGTCGGGTGACGTGGACCAACGGGTTCTGTCCGACAAGAATCGATCCCTACGACGGCAAGACTGACCCCGTGCTATGGCTTGAGCTGTATTGTACGGCTGTTCGGGCTGTGAGCGATAACGCTCACATGATGGCAAACTACCTCCCTGTCATGCTGGTGCTGACCGCCATCAATTGGTTCATCGTGCTTCCCAAGAGCTCTATCAATTCTTGGGACGAACTCTATGATGCCTTCATCGCCAACTACCATGGCACCTAGCAGCGCCCGGCTTCTCGCTACAACATCTGACAGGTCCGGCAGGGGGTCGACGAGTTGATCCGAGACTACATACGATGTTTCTCGAAGTGCCGCAATACCGTTGTGAGCATCACCAACAAGGACGTCATGCACATCTTCTTCGAGGG
The DNA here is from genome assembly GCA_019925245.2 of Oryza australiensis. Classification (NCBI taxonomy): domain Eukaryota; kingdom Viridiplantae; phylum Streptophyta; class Magnoliopsida; order Poales; family Poaceae; genus Oryza; species Oryza australiensis. The sequence continues at coordinate 382,666 of JAIFGZ020000447.1, forward strand.
CCTTCGAAAGCCCTCCGAACTATTCCGGTACATGGTAAACCAGCCGACTTCCCTCGTCGACATGATCTCCACCGCCGAGCGCTTTGTTGATGCTGAGGACGCCGAGCGGGAGGAGATGCGTGTCTCGGAACACTGCATTTCAAGAGAATCCCGTGGAAAGGAGCCGGCTGAGCCTAACCACCGCTCCCTGAGGAGGGTGGATCGTCAATCATCCGGGCCGCCTCGGCGAGATGAGGCGAAGTAGAAGCCGAACCCCGAGGTCACAGCCATCGACAGGCCTAGATCGAGGGGAGAGACCTCGGGCGAATCACTTCGAAGGCATTGGACAAGCCGTGTTTCGCATCCAGATGGCGGTCACACCATCCGCGGTGTCACGTCCCCTAGGAACAGATGGCCTTGGAGGCGCAAAATGGCCGACCCAGGGATGAAAGAGGAGGGATGGGGACACAAAATGCCGGAAGGAAGATAATCGAGGGAAGATGGATTCCGGGATCCAACCCACACAGTTAACATGATCCTCGATGGGGAGGCAGCCTTGGAAAGCCATCGACAACGGAAGCTCCTTTCCCAACGAGTGAACGCCATTTCTACCGAGCCGCCCAAATGGCTCCGGTGGTCGGAGGTCCCGATCTCTTTCTCTCGGGCCGACTAGTGGGCCGATGTCCCAAATCCGGGGCGGTTCCCACTGGTAGTGAACCCGGTGGTGCTCAAGGTACGCCTCAAACGCGTGCTCATCGATGGGGGAAGTGGCATCAATGTCCTCTTCTGAGGGACTCTGCGTGAGCTCGGACTCTCCCATGCTACCCTCGAGCCCACTAACTCGCCCTTATATGGCATTGTCCCCGATAAGGCGAACTTGCCTTTTGGCATGATCTCTCTCCCCGTGACGTTTGGAATGGAGGAGAACTACTGCACCGAGTTCGTTAGGTTCTATGTGGCGGACTTTGAGATGGCTTACCACGCGGTGCTCGGGTGCCCAGCCCTTGCTAAATTCATGGCAATCCCACACTACACATACCTGGTCCTCAAGGTGTTTGGCCGGCGAGCGCGTTTTCCATCCGAGGTGATGTCGCCACCTCTTACGCCTGCGAGACTGAAAGCCTTACCCTAAGCGAGGCGGTCGACCTCTCAGTCCGCATGGGGGAGTTCACCTCCCTACTCGCCGACGCTAAGGGAAAGGCACTGATGGTTGATGAAGCCCCAGACTTAACGCCGCCTACGTCCGGGCTCACCGCCAACGCCACCGAGTACAAGGCCGTCTCCCTCTCCGACACCGACCCTTCCAAGACGGTGCTGATAGGCTCTGGCCTCCGGGAGAAATAGGAAGGCACACTCATCAACTTCCTGCATGCGAACATTGACATGTTTGCTTGTAAACCGGTCGATATGCCGGGAGTACCAAGGGATTTGGTCAAGCATGAGCTCCACGTCTTCCCGGACGCCAAGCTGGTCAGATAGAGGCTACGGCGATTCGCCCAGGAACGCAAGGACGATATTAAGAAGGAGCTAACTAGGCTTTTAGATGTGGGTTTTATTAAAGAAGTGTATCATCGGAGTGGCTTGCCAATCTGGTTCTTGTAAAGAAGAAGAACGGAAATGGAGGATGTGTGTTGATTATACCGATCTGAACAAACACGCCCGAAGAACCATTCACTCTTCCCCGCATCGACCAAGTCATTGACTCCACCGTGGGTTGTTCCCTCTTGTCTTTCTTGGATTGCTACTCAGGCTATCACCAGATTTGCCTCAAAGCAGCTGACCAAGAAAAGACATCTTTCAACACACCGTTTGGGGCCTTCTGTTACACTACGATGGCCTTAGGTCTTAAAAATGTCGGGCCAACTTATCAGCAAACCGTTCAGCGTTGCCTGGCAAGCCATATCGGCCCGCAATGTGGAGGCCTACGTCAACGATGTGGTGATTAAGACGCGTAACACGATGACCTATTGGCCGACATTGCCGAAACCTTTGGGAATCTTCGCACGTACCGATGGAAGCTTAACCGGAGAAGTGTGTCTTCGACGTATCATTCGGGAAGCTCCTCATCTTCATCATCTCCAACCGAGGAATTGAGGCCAACCCCAAGAAGATCTCAACAATCGTAAACATGGGCAAGCCGACCTGTGTCAAGGACGTCCAGAAGCTCACAGGATGTATGACATCTCTCGAGAGGTTTATTTCTCGACTTGGCTAGCACGAAGCACCTTTCTTCAGGCTAGTCAGGAAGGACGCAGACTTTCAGTGGTCGGACGAGGCAAGCCAGGCCTTGGCTGACCTCAAACGCCTCTTTGCTACGCCGCCGGTGCTAGCCGCGCCGAACCACGAAGAACAATTGCTTCTATATGTCGCCGCAACCACCTCGATCATGAGCACATTGCTGGTTGTCGAATGCCCAAAAGAAGGCTGCGCCTACCGGTCCAAAGGCCAATCTATTATGTCTCCGAGATCCTCGGCCCATCCAAGGCTCGGTATCGTCGGGTGCAGAAGTTGTTGTACGCCGTTCTCATCACCACCCAAAAGTTAAGACACTACTTCCAAGCCCACAAGGTGGTGGTTGTGACTAACGACCCCGTCGGGATATCGTTTTAAACCGTGAGGCTACCGAGTCTTGTGGTCAAGTGTGCCATGGAAACGGGTGAGTTTTCGATCGACTACAAGCCACACAATCCCATCAAGTCCCAGGCCCTCACCGACTTCGTGGCCGAATGGACAAGGATCCAACTCCCGCCATCCTCGGGGACTCGACCGACCTAGATCATGTATTTCGACGACTCACTCAAGCATCGACGGTGCCGGAGCCGGCGTACTTTTGATCTCTCGAAAGGAGTGCATCTTAAGTATGCCCTCCAGTTTCTCTTCATAGCATCAAATAATGCCATGAGTATGAAGCCTTGCTCCATGGACTTTGAATCCTTATGGTGTATGGTGATTCAAAGCGGTGATCGCCAGTCAACAAGGGGACCTATTCGAGCGAGAAGATGGACGCGTACTACGGCGACGTACGGAGCCTTGAGGGAAAGTTCGGTGGCACGGAGTTCCATCATGTTCTGCGACACCAACGTGGCGGCCGACCGATTGGCCATGCTTGGATCCTCTCAGCCGCCCGCGGGGTCTTCGTTCAATAATTACACAAGCCGTCGATCAAGGAGGCCAAACTACTGCACCGACCCCATCGCCGCCGGAGACACGGTGCTTGCCGTCACCACCGCCTCGCATGATCGGCGACGGGAACTCATGGATTACATCGGCACCGGTGCACATCTCGCCCGATAAGATCTCGGTGGAGCGCATTGTTTGGCGTTGCGTGACGTGGTGGTGGGCTCCATGCTATATAAGTGCACCACTTCCACCCGAGTGCTCCTACTATGTATCCCTTGGGACCGTGGTGTCCGGATCCTCGACGAAATCCATTCGGGCATCTACGGCAACCACGCGAGCGCACGGATGTTGGTCGGCAAGGCTTTACGCTCGGGCTTCTATTGGCTGACCGCCAACGAAGACGCCAAGGAATTAGTATAGCGCTGCACCGGGTGGTAATTCTTTGCCAAGCAACATCATCTCCCGGCTCAAGCTCTCCGACGATCCCACCGTAGTGGCTGTTTGCATGCTGGGGACTCAACATGGTCAGCCCGTTCCCAAAGGCACAGCAGGGCGTCGATCATCCTTTTGTCGCCATCGACAAATTCATGAAATGGATCGAGGTAATGCCCTTGACAACCTGCACTGCTAAGGAAGCGGCTGACTTAATTGAGGGCACCAGTTATCGTTTCGGCATCCCAAGGAACATCGTTACCGACCTTGGCACGTAGTTTACCGGAATGGTTTCGGGAGTTATGCGAAGATAGGTGCATCTAGGTCAAGTATGCCTCGATGGCGCACCCCGAGCCAACGAGCGGTGTGAGCATGCCAACGACATGATTTTACAAGGTCCGAAGGCTCGAACTTCGACCCACCCGAGTATGGAGGCCGGTGGTTGCGCGAGCTCCCCGCCGTACTCTAGGAGCTCCGCAACCAGCCAAGCCGAGGCCGTAGGCCGACCTCGTTCTTCTTGGTCTACGGCTCGGAAGCTATCTTGCCGGTAGACATGCTCGACGACTCCACGAGGATTTGCCACTATGATGAAGACATAGCTGAGCAGACGCGGGCCAAGGACATTGAGCTGGAAAAAGCCCGGATGGCCGTGGTGATCTAGACGGACCGCTACCAGCAAGCCCTTCGCCGTTACCACGACAGAACGTCCAAGGGAGGTCCTTCAAGTTTGGCGACCTCGTGCTCCGCAGAGTGCGAGTCCTCGCGGCATGCGAAGTTGCCGACCCCGGGAAGGTCCCTTTATTGTCTCCGCCGTCACATGCAGGCTCCTACGGCTACTTCACGAAGATGGTCAAGAAGTGCCAAACTCGTGGAACATCGAGCACCTATGCCAATTTTACGCTTGAACAGCTAAGTACTCAGCCCTCAATCCCTACAATAATGCAATTTCAATTCTCCATTGATCTTTTTGCAGGTCATCTTCTTTCGACCCCGGACGGCTCGGGGCTCGGCGCCTTCTGGCAGCATCGGTAGCTAGCTCTCCTCACAAAATGTTCATGGCCAGCCCGAACAATGTGGCCCTCGCTTGTTAGCTTGGGGTTCTTTGGAAGAGGAGTTCGCCGCTGTGCTTGAGCTACCGGGGCTCATTCTTGGCCCATTCCAACCGAATGTGATGGCTCGACCTAACGTCCCATGGAAAGGGCCGACCCCACCCCGAGGCTGGCCGTGGTCGAGACTAATCGTGTTTCGTCGGATGTCGGGCGATTGAGCTCGGGGCTCTTAACGACTATATCCTATGTAAACGACTAAAACGCCTAGGGCTTGACTCGGTGTCCACCTGGACTGAGGTCTGTTGATGGCTCGAGCCGCCCTACTTCGAGGGTTAGACACACGGTGAATAGTCGGTCATCGACCATATGTTCATTCTCTATGTAAATGAGTAACGGCCCTAGCTTGACCGAAGATCCTCGGAATCCGTTCCGCCGCTTCGTAGCTCGGCCACGATGGTCATACACGTGCCGAGTGATTGTTTATCTCCCTCATCCGCTTGTTCACATTGTATACGGCTAAGTCGTTCGAGCTTGACTAGGAGTTCTACAGATCTGTCTATTGAGGCCCCAAGTCGCTCGGCTTCGAAGGTCAGACACGAGGTGAATGGACGGCTATCTCTTCGCGTACTGACCCACTACTAAGGGGATTGTTTTGCTCGAGCTAGACCGAGAGCCTTCGGATTAGTTGTTGAAGGCCTAAGACGCCTAGCACAGATCTACCACGTAGTGGAAGGTCGGTTGTCCAAAAAAATTGGACATTTCGCAAATCAAAGACTGCATTCAAAAGACCGAGGATCTATATTGCGCCAAAGATAAAGTTTTCGTTACAAAATGAGTTGAGGATAATGATACGTTCGAGGTTCCCTCAAACTATAGGTCCATGTTGGCAACGATCTTCTCCTCCATCAGCTCCATGGCAGCATAAATGCCTTCAACATCGGCCTCGACGACGCCGACCGGCCATCCTTCGCCGACCGCCTCAATTTCCGCGTGGGGGTAATCCTTATGCACCACCCCGAGGACATGTGCCGCTCCGGTCTTCACCACGTCCGGGCATTAGTGGAGAAGCTCTTGCTGTCGAGAAGATGTGCCATGAGCGCGTCCTCGCCCTGGCTCGGCGACGCCGATTCGGGATTGATCTTGGCAAGGAGCGCCCAAACTCCATCCGCGCAATGTGCCCAGCATGTCTCGGCCACAATCGGTCCGCTCAAAAAGAGGTCGGTGAAAGCATGTGCCAAAATAGAAAATAAAGGAAAAGAAAACATGCCGATACTTATGGTTAGCCTCCTCCCACGCCACCTTCGCTTTCGCCAACCTGGTTGCGGTCTTAGTCCTTGCCGCCGGTTGCCACCAACCTTGCCTCAGCATTGTCGAGGGCAGCGACCAAGTCTTGGAGAAGGCTTTCGGCATGCTACCGTTGAGCCACAAGCTCCTCAAGCATCAGCTCGGGAGGATGACCCCTCGAAGTAGGGGTCGATGTCCATTGACGTTATGGTTCGGATGATCAATGACTCGGATCCGCCATCGGGACAACATGGCCATCGGGAAACGGATGGGACAGGGCACCTCGGATGGCCCGCGTGCACTTCGTTTCACGGGGCATGTAATGTGGACCATAAGGGTGATACCGCCACCAAACCCAGTGCTTTGCCCGAGTGACAAATCTTGACCGTCGGATCGACGAGACGTTGGGGAAAAGTGGGGATCCTGAGGTATGATCTGTTGTTACGTGTCACAAATCTTGACGGCCTTGATGGGACATGACTGGCTCTATGTTCAAACTGTCAGGAGGTCATGTGCACAGCGCGCCCCTAGAGTCAGGCAACCGTTCGACGACCAACTTCTCTCGATCAATGGCTTTGCCGAGCTTGCCGAGCTCTCCAACTGCCATCAGCCTCCGGGCTATGGCGTTAGTGACTCAGTCGTTAGCCTCTAGGCTATGACAAAGTCGACTTCGGGACCACCATGAGCCTCCAGGTAGTGGTCCCGATGGCCTCGGCAACCACCGTCAGCCTTCGGGCAGTGGGCTTGTCGAGCTTGCTGACCGCCATTAGCCTCCGGGCTATGTCCTTACCGATTCAGTCCCCGGTCTCTAGGCTATTACTAAATCGGCTTTGGGACTATATGAGCCTTCGGGTGGTAGTCTCGACAAGCTCGACATCCACCATCGGCCTTCAGGCAGTAGGCTTGCTGAGCTCACCAATCGCCATCAGCCTCCGGGCTATGGCCTCGCCGAAGCAGCCGCTTGCCTCCGAACTATGACGGATCGACTTCGTCGACCATCATCGGTCTCCGGACGGTGATTTAGTCCAAATACGAATGAAAAATAGTACATCAAGCTTGACCCTAGACCTAGATGTTCCATCCGACCACAGTCTCGGGGGCTACACCTGGTAGGTGCACCTAGGCGGTGCACCTGCTGAAGCATGATCGAGGGGCTTTGGGAATACGCCGGAGTCGTGACTGGAAGAATTCAGACCCTAAGGTCGAATGTCCCATTCGGCGCACTGTAGTGCACCTAGGCGGTGCACCTACCTAAGCCCAATCTAAATGCTTTGGGAACCCACCAAAGACGGCGAACAGGAAGGACTTGGACCCTAAGGACGGATGTCTCATTCATCCTTAGGCTCGAGGCTGTTGTGGGGGGTGTTACCCCGGGGTAGCTCACAGAGCAGAGTCAAAGTCAACTGAAGTCAGACTGAGGGTCCTTGGGACGGGGTCGGCAGCCCGACCTCCCCTTGGGGTCGGCCGCCTCGACCTCCCCCCAAGTCTGACTTTAGTGTTCCTTCTCGACTTCAACTTATCGGCCTGACCTCAGATCTCCTCGGGAAGGAAGGCTTGCTTTGTAAGGTTTGTAGAGGAGGCAAGGAGGGGACAACCCAGAGAGGATGACGTCACCCGACAAGACTGTGCAAATAGTACTGCGGAGGTCGGATCCCAAGACAGGATAGAGAACGAGATGCCCATGGCATGCGGGACCGGGGATCTCTATGTACTTTTCGGATATTGTCTGTGCTTGCTTTTTAGTCTTTAGTCTTTGCTTTCTTGGCCACCAAGTCCACTTGTAACTACCCCCTTGAGCTACAAAAGGGAGTGCGGGGTGAACGGGCAAGGGGATCGCCTTCCGGGAACACTTCTCTAAACTCGGTCTTGGGGAGCTAGATCCAATTGCTAGAGCGCCCAAGAACTTTCTACATTGTAATCCTTGTTCATACACCACCCCAACAAAGATCACTGGACGTAGGTCTATTATCCTCCAAGAGGGCTGAACCATTATAAACTCTCTTGTCTCTTGGCTCGTTTAATATCCGAGTCGACCATTGGATCCATCGGTGTGATGGCCCAACCACTCTCTTTCACCTCCTTGGGTAGCCCCCTCGGAGGACTGCCGACCATCCCGTCGACAAGTAGTCGGATTCTTAGTCGATTCGGTTAATCAATTAAAGGAAGTTTATCCAAAAGAGGATGAGTTCAAGAAGGATGCGGCATGGCAATTTATCTTTTAACTAAGCAAATTCAATTAGTTTCCTTTTTATCTTTGAAAAGTATGTTTAGTGTCTGATGAGGACTTTATGTGTTTCCTTTTATTCTTAGGAAAGTTTGTGTCGTGTCCAATTAGGATTCATATCGGTCTATGGGTATAAATATACACACCATGGGCCTTTGTAATTCATCTCCGCAAATCAATATAATTACTTTCAGAGCATCGTCACCCTAGTCTTCTAGGTTTTATTTTGACGAGTTCTTGTTTTCGAGCATGGGCTGCATTGATTGAGTTTGACCTCTTGCAAGAAGTGAGTTCCATCGTCTTTGCTTTCGCTGGTGTGGCTAGGACTTCCTCGGTTGAGTCCGGTATTGTAATTGGGCTAACGCAAGTGTTGTCTATCTGGTATATCATCTCTATCTTTAGTTCTATTATTGTTTATACTCACATCGGCTTAGTTAGGACTTCCTCGGTTAGGTCCGATAATCTGATCAAGTTAATGTCTCTTTAAACATAATTTCACTTTAGATAGATTTGTTATATCCATCACATTAGACAGATTTATTGGCTTATTGAGTATTAGATTATCATATACAATCTCAAGTTGCATCGGTTAGGTCCGACCTACTAGATTATTATTGATAATCTAAGTCTTATCATGCCAATAGGTTTATTCTAATATTTCATCGGAGGGTAAGCCTATCTTACCTTATGTTTTAAATTCTCTTTAATGGTTTTACTATCTTGGTTAAATTTAATACCTGACCACTTTGATTGGTGTCATATCAACTAGTTTAAATCTATCAGGCAATTATCAACCTTATGCTACATTGGTTAGGTCCGGCCTATGAAGTTGTGGTTGTAAGTTTGACTTATTTAAGTCAGCAGGCATCAATCATTGTTTCTTCAGGGTTTCATCCGATGAGTTATCTAAGTGTTGCATCGGCTTATAAGGATTATATACAAGTTGGTTTTAGCCTATTGCAGTGAAGGTTTCATCGATTACTTAATTATTGGGATCCAATGACATCAGATTTCCAGCCGATATATGCTTTAACCATCAGATCAACATTTATTATATCATATTATTATCGGCCGATTGGTTTGTTGCATATTTGCTTCATTATATTTATATTAGCCGATTGGTTCATTATCTTAGTACATTATCATCACTTGATTGCCTTTATACCATTATTTATCTAAGTTTCAAAATCTATGACGGACATATAGCCGATCGCTCAAAACCCTATCGACATCGGCTAGTATCGGCTATCCGCTATCACGTTGTTGGCCAATTCTACATCAAGTTATCGGCTCTTGGTTGACACATATCTTTTGGCTCTTAACATCAACCTTGTTGGTCGGTCGCCCTACATTTTGTCGGTTGTAGGATCACACCGACCGGCACACCCGTATCACATCAATATTTCAAGACCTACAGTGGAGCTAAGCAGATCTCCCAGGCCATTGTGTTTCTCAACACAGTTCGCATCAACACAGACATGGCACCATCGGCCGAACGCAGATTTTTCGTTAACAATACTTTCGAAGTCAGCGACCTCAAAGACAACGTTCTCCATCTTGGAGTTCCTTGGGTCGCCAAAAGTGTCGGGTAGAGAAACCTGCCTGAGTGGAGTTGAGGAGAGCCCTGGGATTACGCCATGGAATGGCGATTTACTCAAGCGAAGTGAAGAGCGAGGTAGGCCCATGTCTTGGAACATTTTGGAGAACAAGATGTTGAGAGCGCTGCCACCATCAATGAGCACCCTTTTCAATCATATGCCTTCAATGACAAGGTCGAGGACCAGAGGGTAGCGCCCTGGGTGGGGAACTCGATATGGGTGGTCAAAGCGGTCGAAGGTAATCCGAGTCTCTTACCATGGGAGGAATTGTGGGACGTCGGGGATGACCGCCTCCTTGTTCGAAGGCTTGTTGGCGAGTCGTTGTGCATATTGCATGAGCAGGTAGCAATCCTTCGCCAAGTTGTTGGACTTGGGATGAAAGAGGCAAGGGCCATCCATCATCTTGTTGAAGTCGGTGACCTCAAAGACAACTCCATATTGGAGTTGCTTGGGTCGCCAAAAGTGACCGCCTAGAGGAGGAAGGCGGTCGTTTCCCAAGGTGGGCCACAACCGTGGCTTCGGAGGTGGCGTCTTTGTTTGTGCGATCAAACATCGGCAAACAATCGTTGGAGTTTTTTAGGCCCACCATTTGATGATGTCCACATTTGTTGGCGCCCTTGTGGAATGCCGCCATCACCTCCACATCTTTCACTTGAGGGATAATGTTGCGCTTCTCCGCGTATCACCTAATGTACTCTCGAAGCACTCGTTGTCACCTGCACTCGTTGTCCACATCTTTCACTTGAGGTTCGGGGCATGCCACTTAGTTTGATCCTGCAACTAACAAGATAGACAAATGAAAGGTTAAATTACAACAGCCCATCGGTCAATGGGCCGATGAGATATCGTATCTTGCCCAACCGGTCTGCTGGAATTTCATAGCCATGGCTATAACCGATGGAATTAAAATGTAAGATAAGCATACATCGGCTGAAACTAGATTGAATAGAATAGTCCGTTTTTTATTAAAGGCGATCATGATAGATCGACCCAACCAAGACAATATAAGATTGAAGTTAATAAAGATAGGCACTAAGTAGTTATATGATCTAGGATATTAGCGATGCAATGCAATAAACATTAATGCACTATTGATACTAAGTGTATACTAGCATCGACTAAGATTAAACATCATGCAATCGTCTATTAGCTTTCTCTTTATTAATAACAATCTTGATAGATCGGACCGAACCGAGACAATATAAGATTGGTATTAACAAGGATCAACCAAGTAAATGATTATATAGATCTAGGCATTGGCCGATATAGCAATTTTAGGTATTAATTATAAGATAACGTATCGGCTAAAACTCGATACAGCCTTATGTAAGAATCGTTGAACTTGAGTAAATCTATCAAATAAATTATGATCTTAATAGATTGGATCTAACCAAGGCAAGTGCAAGATCGATGATGGACTTGGTAGATTTAAAGAAATGATAGATCTTATATAAGGTGATTGATATAATAGATCAAATAAAGAAAGCGAAGCAATCTAAACAAGAGCCGATATATCGAATAAGCAACGCAAATAGAAGCCAACCATTATGTCGACCTAATGAGGAAGTACTAACTTGGCCGATACAAGCGAAGTTGACGGAACTTACTTTCTTGGGAGATCTAAACCGATGCAGCCCAAACTCGAAAACAAGAACTCGTCGAAACTAAAACTAGGGTGGCGATGCGTCGAAAGTTATGTATTAAACTGTTGTCTCCTTTACAAAGACCATGGGTGTACATATTTATACCCACAGGCTATACTAAGTCTGATTCTATTACCATCGCATCAACTCACGACTCTATCCCTAAACAAGGAACCTACTATTACAACTCCAACTCAAACATGACTCTAGTCGGCTAATCAAAAGAAGACTCATCCGAGTTCGACTCCAACACGACTCCATCGGCTCGGGACTCTATCTATAAAAATAGAAATTAAGATACACCTTCAACATCATGGAAGCTTGATACCAAATATGGATCAATTCGCCAAACTGAATCATCTATAATCATGGCGTGAATTCCTTCTTTGACTCGGTCTTGACTAATGAGACATTGCCAAATTTCGCCGTTAACACATGCCCCGAATTCGGAGTATGGATATACATGCTTGAGAAATTCTTTGTACGCCCATTAAGCACCATCAGCCCATTAGGTCATCGGTCCAATCGACCCGGCCTACTTGTCACGCCCTTTAACACACCATGTGGTATCAAACCCTTCGGCCTTCCCCAGAATCATCATGCTGTAGAACACCTTTGTTCTTCATGCTTGTGAGCTCAAACCATCTCTTTCTCTCTCCTCTTCACCATAAAAATCTCTTCACCACATCAAATGGCCACTTCTAGCGTCGTTCCAAAGGTAAGAATCTCTCAAACTCTTCTCTTTTTATTATCTTCTACAACATTATATAGTCTGAAACCTAGGTTTCAGCCTTGGTTCATCTCGTGTTCTTCGTGTTCTTCTTTTTCACTATTCATCTATTATTGTAGCATTTGAAAAATTAAATCGCTATCCCCATGGTTGATCAACTTCCTTTCTACTACATGGGTCCGATGGGTAGTGAAGACCCAACAGAATTCATCAATGCTAAAAACAATCATATATCCTTCAAAAATTCTCCTACTCTATCCAATTGGCATAATAGCTTCAAATCTTGGACGTCAAGAATCCCCGACGGCAAACTTGGTATCTTCGGATCTTAACTTCTAAATATCACTTCTGGACAGATATAGGCATTGCTCAATGTATCAATCTATCTCTGGCAAATATGGAGAAAGACGAACCCCTCGTAACATTGGCTTGTTGTTAGTGATATGCCCTAGAGGCAACATAGAGATGTTGGATATCATGGTCAATGTTTATGTATTTATGAATAAAGTGTTATTCAGTTCCATGAAATAGACATCTTGTATTGATCAATAAGTACGTGACTTATTTATGAGACTATATATGTATGAATCTATTTCTAAATGATCTCTAATCACATGTCATATTATTGGAACAAATATGACTCTATGATCGGCATGTTTATTGATTGATGATCATGTCTCATAGATCATGGGTATGGAGATACCAAATCAATAAACATGGACATATGTGTTAGAGAACACATTATTGGATAGACCCACCATGAGATACTACAGAATTAATGTGCCATTAGTTGGTCTCGGGTAGTGTTGGTACAAAGTCCTTAGACCGAGATCACCATGGTTTCCAACATGTGTAGTAGCCTACTTTGGGACTACCAAACGTTATTCGTAATCGGGTAGTTATAAAGGTAGTTTTTGGGTTTGCTATGAAACATGGAGTGGGATGTGAGTGATCAAGATGGAATTTGCCCCTCCTTTGGAGAGATATCTCTGGGCCCCTCAAGGTAATGGATCATGGAAATGCATGGCCATGCTAAGTTGATTGAGGAGTGAATCATGCAGACGGATAATCCAATACGGTTCGAGTAAATGGTTAAGCTATTGAAGGGATGTCACACATCTTGCCTATAGCTTAATTGGTATCGTGAGGCAAAGGGATTTGTGTACATTACAGGTTCAGAGCCGATATTATATTCTTGTATGCTATGGTGTCAATATGTGCTGCTAGGCGCCGCTATTGACAGTCGGGGTGAGTTGGACTCGAGCCGACGATCGGCTAAGTTAAACCAAGTATACCTGAACCTACGTGGTCGCACGCTTAAGGGGATAAGAACGGGCATTCGAGTTGGACTCGGATACGGCTCGATCGGATAGGGATCCGATCGGATAGAGTCCTATCGGCTTACGAAGTCCCGCCGGCCAACTCTATGAGATTCGGATAGGATCCTATTAAAAATAGAGTCCCGATGGGCCTCTAGGCCCAACCGGCAACTCTATATAAAGGGGCGAGGGTGGAGAGTTGCTCAATCGAATTGAACCGGATCAATCGATTTGGCGCAACGAAGTCGGCGAGATCAATCTCCACGGAAACCCTCCCCACCTTCGAGCCAAAACCCTAGCCTTGCACCTTGTGCTAGCACACGGCTGTTCGACGTTCTGTCCCGGACGTGTGGATACCGGTAGAGGCACTACTACGTTGCACGCTGTTGAGCGGCTACTCGGCGAATCGGTGATTGGTGAATCGGCTGTCCAGGAATCGGTGTCGGCAAATCGGCTATCATCGACCAGCACTTGTTTCAGATCGGATAGCCCCGATTGGCTTTTTCCGCTGCATACTCCAATTGGTAACGATCTATCCACCCTTACTTGCAAGTGTTCCTGGTTTGCGCGGTAGAAAAGTTTTGTTTTCCGGCTAGTGTAGCCTCCGCGTAACCCTTCACTTGTTACTTTGGGTCTAACGCCCTCAATGCCTTCCTATTCAACCATGGGCCGATGACGCCAACTCACCGGACACGGTTATGCTTATCGGCCTTGATGTTACTTCATCGCCTAACCACATCAGCCTAAAATTCAAGTGCACTCATCGGCTTGACACCAAATCGGCTAGCGGATGGGCCAATTATATCACTAAACATGCCAATACTTTCGGATCATTCTCCAATCAGGAACACATTGCATTTCTCAACTTATGGATGTAGAAGTATGTTTTCGTGGATCAACCTTGGGCCCAATGGCCAATATGCAACACACGGCGAGAAGTTTTGTTCGATGGAAAACATATCCCCTTGGGCAAATATCTCTTGGGAACAACTTATGAACTTCGCATTAAGTAGCATCCAGGCTATCTACCGCCAAGCTATCGACATATTGGCGGCCCCGGTGGTTCTTCCAAATCGGCTAAAGCTATATAATTGTAATATTGTGGGGAGAGCAGCTTTTAACACCTTAAGCTTCCAATCGGATAATGCAGAAGATGCAACCCCACTCGCCACCGACATATGTCTATTTGGCAAAAATATATCAATTTACCCGGAAGCAAATTATCATCCATTGGAATAGCCCATTGGTTTAAGGCCTTTTATGTTGGCTTCACAAAAGATGCAACTGCTCGGTATGCTTATGAAGACGCGATGAATTCGAGCTCACTTCTACCTTTCGATTGAACGCATCAACTCGATGATATAAGTTGGGATATTTTTATCATATCAATCACACCATGCATCCTCCAGGTTGGTTTTTCTACCGACCACACTTCCCATCGGCCCTCCAGTGCGCGCCGCGGATAGGCTCGCGTCTCGTGCCTTCCAAAGGGCATAATTGCTTTTGTTCAATTTCTCGAGAGATAAACCAAAGAGAGTATTGATAGAGTTAGAGTTGGACGCCATGGGCCTTGATCTCACTCTCAAGCTGCGCAAGCACTCGATACCATGTGAAGAAATAGATCGGAGAGGCGCATATATGTGGAAGAAACGCTGGTTCCAATCTAGGAACACTAGCGCATGCGTGTTGATATCTTGTGTCGAGGAAAAGCCCCCTGCAATGAGGGCTTACAATTATATTGCGCAATCTATAGGATACGGCGCAGGGATGAGTTTGTTATAACAAAACCTATCCAATCTCAAACTCATCCACTTAACCGAACAAACCTGGATAGATTGTAAGGATTACAAGATAAAGCCTATCTCTAACACGGGTCAGCTTGAACTCACGTCGGCTCATGCTAGGCATGATAGAACATCCCGTTCTTCATGGAGGTGGTGACTATTGAAGCTCGGGAGATTTGGAAGATCGAGAACGAAAAATCTTCGGGAATGGCACCGTACACGTTGATAGCTGGTTTAAAAATTTTAAAAACCAAGGTGTCTCTTATAGGCTCTCTGTTTTAGTGATAACTTGGGGTCTTCTTTTTGTTTTTGGCTTGATGCCAGTTAACACCCTTGTAAGTCCCTCCTTTGCAACTTTATAAAATTTAGAAAATGAAGTGTTGTGGGGATATTGTTGGAGACGCCCCGTTCTACTTTATCTCCGCCCATATGGCAAATATAATGCACCACGAGAGAGAGTTGAGAAATGGGCCCACCCCATCAACTTGGCCAAGTATAATGAAACATCCAAAGGAAGCCCCGAGAGATGTGTTATATGTGAGACATTGGCTAGAGATCTATGGGCCTCAATTAGCCTCCTACAAGTCAACTTCATGACCTCAAAAACTATGCCTATCTTTAAAAACATTTCAACTAACTAAAGGTGGCGACCGTCTTAAAGGTAGTCAAATTCCATATTGTGACATTTTTGTCCTCGGTCAAAACCACCAATTGCGATCGTCATAAATGTATGAAAAGGATAGTATGTCAAAAAGTATTTTATATAACAAGAATAATTTGTGAACAACATATAGTCTCACTTGATCGAGAATTGATTGAATTTTTATGGCAGTGTTATGGACCAAAATTAAGTTATTATGTCGATTTATAGAATTTTCTACCCAAATTTAGATTAAAGAAAGTGTTTGAATAAAATATATGAAAATTTGAACATCAAATTGAGCATCAAAAGTATCTATAATAAATTTCATTAATTTGGAGGTGACGTAAATATGAAAAATTAAATTTCTTAATTTGAACATAGGTAGATTTAATTTTATTAAATTCTTCATGATTAAATGTACTCTCTGAAATTTTCTCTCATTTTCAAAGCTCAAATATTAATTTTAATGCTACAAAGAGCATTTGAGTAATTATTTATATAAATAAATTAATCATTTAATGACATATTTATATTTTTCTTAAATACTTGTGAGTGTCAACTATTTTTAGAATTTTTTTAAATTATTTGAGCATTGTAAGTATTTATGAAAATTCAAAGATTATTTAAACAATTAATTTAAATGGAAAAGTAATTTAAAATCCTCTTTCCAGATTTGGGCCAAATTTTGGAAGTCTGTCTTCCCTCCCTCTATTCGGTCAGGCACATTACGCCTCTATCTGAAGTCTATTTTTCATCCTTATTTCTTTTTAGCCTTATTTTGTTTAGGGAAAAAGTCGATTTATCTCCTTGTCGCAACATGCAGAAATTTATTTAGTTGTTAAAAATAGTATATTCTTGAAAAAAATTCAAATTCCTCTAGAACAACATATCGTAGTCTAATCCATGTAAAAAATTTATAGGAGTATGTAATAAAATATTTCTATAGGTTGATTCACAAAGGTCCATTATGCAATTACTTAGAAAATAGAAAAACTATTTTTTTACAAAACAAGTGGTAATATAACTTCATATGTTGTAACATTGAGGCAATGTTAAGGTTATGTCAAAATTTGAGGTGCATATGAGTTCAAAAAATATTATATGTTATGCAACCTTCATTTTTTTAGTTTTTAGTTGAGTTATATGAGATTATGTGAAAAGTGTAACCATTTGTGAACAATATATATTCTAACTTGAACGAAATTGATTGAAATTTTTATTGAAATGTTACAAACCAAAAATTAAGTTGTCATGTAAATTTATAGAATTTTCTAAACAAATTTAAATATTATTACATTTTTGGTAAACCAATTTAGAGATGTATTGTTTTAATTATCTATAGTAACCTATTGAATTCTCCATCTAATTCTTAGATACAGAATAGAATGAAGTATTTGAGCATGCCTATATTTTTTGTTTATTTTTGAAACCTTATTTGGGGTACTTGTAGTTCAATTGAGAATTAATTTTGAAAAATACGCAGAAATTCATTTAATTGTTAATAAATAGTAGATGAATTCAAAAAAATTTGAAACTTCTCTGAAACAACATATACACAGTATACTCCATGCAAAAATTTTATTGGGGTACATAATAAAATATCTGTATAGGTTTGTTCACAAAGGTGCATTATGCAATTAATTAGAAAATAGAAAAAACATTTTTTCGCAAAACAAGTGGCCACATAACTTCATATCTCGCGACACTAATGTTAAGGTTATGTCCAAATTTGAGGTGCATAAGAGTTTGAAAATGTTATATATTATGCAAACGTCAATTTTTAGTTAAGTTATATGAGATTATATGAGAAGTGTAACCATCTATGAACAATATATATTCTAACTTGACTAAAATCGATTGAAATTTTTATGTCAATGTTACGTACCAAAATTAAGTTGTCATGTCAATCTATAAAATTTTCGACCAAATTTAGATATTATTACAATTTTTAAAACCAATTTAGAGATGTAAGGTTTTGATTATCTATAGCAACCTATTGAATTCTCCATCTAATTCTTGGATATGGGATAGAATGAAACATAGGATCACAAATATATTTTTTGTTGATTTTTAAAACCTTATTTGGGGTACTCTCAGTTTAATTGAAATCAATTTCGAAAAGTACATGACAGAAATTCATTTAATTGTTAGAAAATAGTAGATGATTTAAAACAATTTAAACTCCTCTTAAACAATATATACACATTATACTACGTGTAAAAAAATTATGTGAATATAATTTTTTAGATTATTTATATTTATATCTATTTATTTGTAAATTGAAAATACTAATAAAAATCGGTAAAAAAAAAATACTCTTAGTGGGAACTGTTTTCACTATTTTCCGGCGCAATTCAGCCCAACTTAAAACCACGACGCGTGTGAGTTGGATTTGAATGAACGACCACGATCCATTAGGTTTGATATAAAAATGGACCAAACCCTAGCTGCTGCTCCTCCCTCGGTCTCACGGGCACCGCCATCCATGGCGCTCCACCCGTCGCTCCCCTTGCCATCGCGTAGCCTCCTCCTCCTCCTCTGTGCGCTGCCTCCCTCCAGCGGCGCGCGCCCTCCTCGGGCAGGCGGGCGCCACCCGGCTCCCAGGCCAAGGCATCACCAGGCCGCCAAGAAGAGGCCATGGCGGCGGCGCAGACGATACACAGCAACCGCCCAAGCCCACCACCACCCGTCGCCGCCGCTTCCACGACCTGCCCAAAGCCCCGCGATCGGCGTCGAGCACCCATCCGCTGTTCGCCCTCCTTTTGGCCATGCCCAGGCCCAGGCCCGCCGTCTTCGAGCGTGCGCATCCACGTCGCACCTTCGACGCCCGCCCTCGCCCTCCTCCTCATCTTCCGCCAGGAGGCCACCTATGCCCGCTTCGACGAGGACGCAAGGCATGGATGCGCGTCTTCACCGTCGCCGACCTCACCGGGATGGTCATGCCCGCCCGCACTTATCCCACCTTCGCCGCCCGCCCGCCGCCGTGTCCTGTCCGGGCGCATTGCAGGGTGTGGTGCTTCTCTCTAGCCCTGCCGGCCATGTGCTGGACGTAATGCCTCGGTGGGTGACCTGTGCATGCACGGAGAGCTGGACAAGGTCTACACACGCTGCGCGAGCTCGAGAAGGCCGAGGATGTCAAGATCGACCTCATCCTCAGCTGTGGCGACTTCCAAGTGAGCGGTTCTGGCACTTCTCCCTCTCTCACGATGATGCTGCCTCTGCTTGTCCTTGTTGTCGAAGAAGCAAAGCGTGTTGATACTTGATAGTGGTGAAGTGATGGTGATATAAATATGTGTTTACACAGCTGATAAAATTGGCTGGTGTTGCGATAAAGTTGTGATAGGATAACGCTGAGCAATCTGTTTTTGTGGTAGAGAGTGCTCATATATATAGGATAACACTGAGCTTGGTCGACTGCTCATATATGAAGCTTCCAGGATTGGCTGGTGAGTGGGAAACTTGCATGGCTGATCATTTATTTGTTAATTTTCTAGGATCCATGTTACATTTCTGAAGCTTGGAAGTTGAAATTAGGCTATATAAGGGACATCTGTGCCTGCTAAGTTTTGAAATTGCATGGATAATTGATACCTTGTAAAATGGTGGATGCACAAATATCTTAATTTGTGTAATTCATAATGCTTCCATTTCTCACCATTTTTGCATATATGTTTTTTCAGGTGCACATCTTTCGACTTTGAACAATGCATTGCTCTATAGAAAATAAGTGTAAATATTAGTCATGATTACCATTTGCCAGTAAATAGACATTTCATTGTTGAGAGAATGATGCCATGCTAAATTGTTCTAAAACTTTTGCAGCCAACAATCACAGGAGAGATCCAAACACCTGTAGCTGTTTCAAGTGTTGAATTTATTGACCCAAGGGATCCTGTCATGGTAAATCTAATTCTTAATGCTAGATAATGTCTATGGCATTTGTATTTTCTACAAATATATTTAGCATTTTCGTTAGCGTGTCTAACAGGTTGTTCTGATACTAAGAGTTGGTCCTGCTATGGCTGAAAATGCTCCTTTAATTCTGCCAACCACCAATTATGTAGTTCTAGATATATATGTAGTTTTAACCCAATTGCACAATTACCATACTTCTAAGAAATATAAATATTTCTTGCTGCTAGCTGCATAATGATACAAATAATTATGAACTAGAACTAATCTTTCTACTTGTTAAACCCAAGGTGTTGTTGTGCTCCCCCATGCTTCTCATCTCAACAGTGTTATGAACTAGAAAATATTTCTTGCTGCTACTTGCATTATGCCTTTTGTGTGTATTGGATGAATATGAATTGTGTTCTACTGGAATATCCCATAGAATTGAATAGAAGTTAAACAAATATTAGAAAAGTAGGGGGAGAAAATGATGGTTATTGTCAAATTTTTTTGATAGCTTAAAATTTCTGATGCAAAAAAAAACGATGATTTTCAGAACACTGAAGCCAATTAGCCAATTAGGTGTGGCTTGATGGACAAATATTGCTCTGTCCATTTGAGATCTGAAGTTCGTGTCCAGTCCCCATGTGAGGACATATTGAAAATGAGTTATTCATTCATTCTTCATTAAAGTTATTCAGTTATTCCTATGTGGGGTGATGTCAAAAAAGGCATGTGAATTAGGAAGACTCTCCAATTGCGTAATAACATGTAGGTCTACTTTTAAACTTCAACGAGATAATGCCTTCTTTGTAATACATGTTTCTGTTATGTGTTGCAAGATCATGCCTAACATTCTTTGTACTTCTAATCTACCTAGTTTTCATAGATCTTCTTTTACGTATGTTCTGCAGGAGTTGCTATATTGATATATGCTCACGGAAGTTCTTAGTCTTTTTACGGATAACTTTGACTACCAACATCTTTGGCGTCATTTTGTTAAGGGTTTACTAGTTGATGATGTAAGTCCATTCACTTCTATTTAACATCTACAAGACAAATAGAATATGTTGTCTATTCTAATAAGAACAGACACCTATTAGGTTGTCATGGCATTCTAGTTTGTGAACTTATTTATGGTCATTTTTGGTTCGTAATGAGGTTTTGACTTTAAGAGACTTAACTATGAATATAACTATGTTATTTGAAATGCAAGATTTGTGTATTGGTTGTATTTGAAATGTAAGATCATTTGTATTTGAAAGGCATATATGTATTTGAAATGTAAGATCTGTTGTATTTGAAATGCATGTATTTGAAATGCTATTCTATGTGGGCTTTGCTGAGCCATGACATAAAACCCAACGTCATAAAATTTTATGACATCTAAACCAACGTCATACATTTATGACTTCAACATTGAATTGTCATAAATCATGGTTTAAGGGGCATGGTTTTTGACACGAGGAGCCTTTTCGTCATTAGGTCGTCATAAGCGTTAACCTATGACATAAATTGCTGATATTATGACAAAAATAAATTGACATAAATCCTAACATCTCTTGTAGTGTCATACTCATATGAATCTAGCTCCCGGGATGTGCGCTAGATTCACACTTTCATCACAAGCATGAACTTACATAGCGAATACATTTAAATCGAACGGCACTTAAAGATTACATCACTTATTTAAATACATAGGCCGTACCGGCCAAATAAATATATCAGAAGCGCGAACATCGGTGGCTTACTACCCATTCCACAAGCACACAGCGACTAGGGGTTCACCCGTTAAGTTCTCATCCTAGAAGAGCAATCGAACACCCACATCACTCGAGAAGCTAGGTCTAAATCACTGCATCAAAATGGATATTCCAATCGCAAGTGTCGGTACATTATTAGAAATAATGTACTAGCAAAACCAGTCAAACCTAAGTACATGCTAGCTCTAAATCAAAGGAAAAGGCTAATAGTGGTTTAAATTTCAGCATAAGGCTAATTTTGGTTCACAAGTATTTTTACAACGTGGTTTCAACAAAACAATGTCGCAAGCACCAAACTTTATTAAACATGGCATGGCTTTATCAAAAGCTTACTTAATCAAAAATATATATAGACATATATACTTAGATAAATTTCAGAATCTTACCCACCTCGGGTTAAGGCCAATATAAAGTATGAAACAACATCATTTCCAACATAATATATTTCCTTTTCAAGTCCGCTTAGTGAAAAACACAAAATCACAAAATTATACCCATGGCACATCATCATGTCGCTCATGACCGTGAGCACGGCTAATCGATTAGTTTTATTAACTCGCGAGTGTGTACAGTTTACCTACATGATATGAAAACTCTAGTTTGTTTTGTGCTCGCGACGCACTTTACCACACTCTTCATGATCAATGTGGTCTAGAGGGTCATAACGAAGCTTCCTTTACACTACTTAGTCCCTAACCTTGCACCGGCAATACGTGTTTGTCCCATCCTGGGCATACTAGAAATATAACCCGAACAGTTAAGTGGTGGGCCCATGCCTTATCTTAACGCCGTGGTGGTGGACACGATAGGGAACCCACCCACATGGCACGATATCATTGTATTGGACAGACTTAGTTGCCTAAAATACCATGGCCAGGGTAAATAGGAAGTTTCTGCGGGTTATTCCGAACCCATACACTTCGGCCTACCATAATGCAAGGCTAGGTGCTAAATAGATTACTCGACTAAGGCTATCCCATACAAGCACATGTGGATGCATGGTATACACAATGAATGACATGTAGTTCGGTCCTTAATCAACCCGGGCAAATAGTCCCCTATCGGTGTACGAATACATCAATCACATACCATTTGCCGCCCAAGTCTAAAAATCAAGTTTTGACTTTGTTTCACAAATAGTTGGAGGTCCTCCCCTTTATTTCAGAACACACAAAAGTTCTCTCAAAGGGTTTAGAAAACAAGCCATGCCTATTTCTTTCGAAAAGTACAAAGCAAGGCTAAGCATACCATTTTAGTAAAGCATAGCAAACTTTCACATAAGTATTTTAATTTATTTCCTAGGGTTCAAAACAGCAAGGAGCATTTTCAAAGGGTACACGCAAATTTTTAGGATACATCTACCAATCTCAATTTAAAATGACAATACGGTAAAACATGCATGCACATTTACAAACAAAATACTTTGCCCAAAAACATAGGAGCAATGTGTTCAAAGGAGGGGCAAGAACTTGCCTTGGCTGTTGTAAACCTTTCTGGAATGAGTTAGAATGCAAATCTCCTCACTGTCGTCGAGATTTATCCACTAAAAGAAAAGATCGATAACGGGTAAATACCAAAACACGTAAAAATTAAATATGCTCTAAAATGAATTATTTTTGCACATTAGGTAGGTACTGATCTAAATTGATTTTTGGTGAAATAATTTAGATTTTATCTCATCCCATTTAGGTGTTTCGTATTTTAGAAGTTTTATTGGGTAGCGGCATAGGATCGGGCGTTGTTTGGACAGGGCTCCTATAATTAGATTTTTTAATTTGACTCCACAGAGGGGTGGAGATAGGTTTTCTTAGTCTAACACATTTTGTTTCGTAATTTTTAGAGTTATTACAAATTTCCTATGGGTTTTACAATTTATAACGTGTTCTAGGTACATAGTCTCTACACCTATATGGCTTTAGAGATTTTATTTTCAGAGCATGTTCTATTTTCTAGCATGGTATAAAAATAAATATTTTAGTTAACAAATGTAATTTTGGTTCAAATTTCTAGAGTTTAATTTGCTCCACTACCTATTCTATAAATTAGGGAGTGTTTCCATGTTAGCTATTTAACATATCAACCTAGGATTAGTCTTATGAGCTAAGTGACCTAAACATTAGTGTATAAGGAGGGAACTATGGCCACTCTGGTATTTTAAAGTTTTAATTAGACTTATCTTGGAGCAATGGTGCATATACATATTTTTATAAATATATATAGGTATATAGTGCTTGACTACTATTATAGTGATTAGCACCTTGGTTGTATACTTAAGGTTTATTGATATTTTGGTATATGAGTTGCCATATTTTATTTTACTAATTGAAGTTTATTATTTGCTGGTTTCTAAGAAGCTTGGTTCATTCGAAAAGGAATTTAATTGGAGTTACTACAAATTTTACAAGGTGTAGTGTATAGCTAAGTTGTATATTCCCTAGATAAATATTTGAGTGACAATATTATACAGTGGGCATGTGTTTTTATTTTACATTATGAAAGTGTGTATTTTGGTGAATCTACAGAACTTAAGTTGGTCCAAAAGGAGTTAGGATGAATTTTAATTAAATCCCTAAATGTTGACTGCCCCAAAATGTAGCATTTCCTATAAATTAATTCTGTAGGCATTTGACCCAAAGAATGTGTACCTTTTCATTTTCCTAATTAGAGAACACAAGTTGAGGAATCTACAGAAATTGAGTTTGTCCAAAAATGAGGTAAATTGAATTTTCTATGGATTTTATAATTTGGTGCTAGCCCTATGTATGACCTTCCTTATTTGAATTTTAGAGGTGAAAATTGTGCAGTGGGTGCCAAGTTTTTATGTTTTCAAATTAAAGCTCATCTTGTTAGGAGTTCACAGAAATTTGTTCCAACTCAAAATGAGTTGAACTGGATTTTACATGGATTTTCAAAGTTCACTAGATTTCCTGTCTAAAGTGAAGTTTTTGGCACATGTATATACCCTTTTCATTAGGAGTCCCTTGGTTCTGGTTTATTTACAGTTGAGTACTTTGGCCCACAAGTCATACGGGCAATACATACAGAAGGGACCTTACAATTTTTAAACATTTGCTAATCGAAGTTTTAGGCGCCTAATGATGTGGGGCCAGCTTGTCATTGGCACGGGTGAGGAGGAAAATCGGGTGGGGGCGGAGCGGAGAAGCGAGCTTGGTCGGCGGCGGCCCTTTCCAACATCGCCAGTGCCAACGATGCGGCTCGGCGGAAGCACACAAAAGAAGAAACATGGAGGGTTGCACGGCGGTGCTGGCGGTGGTCTCATTGCGAGCTGCAACGGACGGGGATAGCGTCGCGCGGTGAGCCGGCGGCGCGAAGTTCGTGCACGCTAGTGCACGTCGGGCTTCGGCTTGATTTAGGGCGAAGTGTGGAGATTGTGGCAATCGGGTATCTACATGGCAAGCTTATCCGTGGAGGTAGGGATAGATTGCGCACGCCATGTACGTAAGCGAACTTGACTTGGGTGTTACGATTGCTAATAGAGATAAGGCAATCTGCCTATAGTCACGGTTTGGTAAGATTGAAACCAACTTAGAATAAGATAGGGTTTCGATCATCGTAAACCCTCCTCCCAAGACTATATAAGGGGGTAAGGGCGTCCCTTGAGGGATATACGAGATATACGATCGATAAGCAAGAGCTTTAGACACACGAGATCAATAAAGACACTCGGCGGATCGAATCCACAAACGGGAGTAGGGTATTACCTCACGAGAGGCTGAACTGTCTAAATCTTCTTCTTCTTCTAACCCATTGTGTTTGGCGATCATTGCGACCCCGAAAACATATTGCCGAAACCAAGTTTTGATTGGCGCGCCGAGTAGGGGTTGCGCGTCGAGACTTCCTCGACAATTTCGCCGACAAGTGCAATGGGATCTCCTTCAAGATTCGGCGACTTCGCGCCAACAACTAGCCTTCGGCGGCTCTTCGGCTTCGACTCGGACTCAAACCAGTCGGAAGGAAAGACCTACTCGGCGCCGTTCGGGCTCCTGCACGGCGGCGAGATCTTCGACGACATTTTGAAGATCAAGACGCAATCTACTCTCTCCGACGACGGACTTCACTTGGCACCATTCGGACTCCGAATACCGCCGAGAAATCTGCGCCAATCTTCTCGCCTCCCCAACGGAAGCAATCTACTCGGATGAAGACCTCTCGGTACCGTTTGGGTTACCAAACGCCGCCGAGATTTTCAGCAAACTTCTCTCCCGAGTCGGCGGCGACCCACTCGGAGGAGCCCTCATCTCCAAACTCTAACTCGGGTGGGCGATCCGGATCTCAGGTTACCCGGGGATCAAGGGAGGTCGGCTGTCATCCTCCCATCATTCGGCCTCTGCTCATCTTTGGAGCTCAATGGATACCTCGACTCCGCCGGCGACAACCTCCCGACTCTGCGGCATCCCCTTACGAAGCCGACAACTCCATTGCCGCATGGTTTGTGAGCCGAAGTGCTTTGGCGTCCTCATGGCCGAGCGGACGAGTCCGGCACAGCCATGGCCGGAAGGCTTCCGAAGAAGAGAGAGCCGGGGTGGAGCTCGGCGCAAGACAGCCGAGGAGGAGAAACAACGCAAGGACGGCGACAAAAGGAAGCGGGATCTACGTGCAGTAGGACGATCCGCCCGGAGGCCATACTCCAAACACGGGTTTGCAACACCAACATCTTCCAGGCCACGTGCAGAATGCCGTTGCTGCACTCACGCTCTTGGACACCGTCATGGAGGCGGCTCACGCCAGCGTGACTCCGATACTCGACAAGATCAAGACCATCGTCGCTGCCACGGCTAACGGCCATCCTACCACTTCGGCACGAAGCCGGCGAATCTGTGGCGAAAACGCCGGACAAGAGCGGCTTCTACCCTAAAGTCGGGAGACTATAGGAGGCCCGAGCCGCTCGGTCGGCTAACCTGAGAGCCAAAAGGCCCACCTCGCGAGTCCACGGCTGAAGTACCAAGAAGCGGAGCGGCCGACTCCGCGACAAACGACACGGACGTCCACGCGTCCCACCACAGAGTCCGCCTTGCGGTTCCAGCTATCCAGCCAACCATGCAGAAGACCCCGGAGTGATGCTGCGGAGGTCTCGATCGCCGCTACCGGGAGCGCGGCCGACGCACTCGGGAAGATCGGAGGATCACCCGATAGCGGCGACGACGGAGTACGGCCTTCACTGGGAACTCAGCGGAGTGCCTAGTGGCAGCAGTGGCTTTTTTAAACCTACGGGGATTGAAAGGTACGATGGCAAGACCGACAGAATCTTGGCTAACCGTATACACCCTTGCCATCCGTTGCCGCAGTGGCGACAACAAAGCTATGGCCAATTGCACGCGTGGCCCTCGCAAACTCGGCCGAAATTGGCTCACGAGCCTGCCAAGAGGCTCCCGATCGGCTCGTGGAGCGGGCGAGGATCACTTCATCACCAACTTCCAAGGTACCTTGAGAGGCCCAGCACACACTTTGACCTTTACAACGTCATCCAGAAGCCGGACGAGCCCCTGAAGGATTATATTCGTCGTTTCTCAGAAACGCAACAAGATCCCAAATATCACCACGACATCATCATCGCCGCCTTCCGGAAGGGAGTCAGTGATGGCGCTCATCGGGAAGTTCGGGCGCAAACCACCGAAGACGGTGAAGCAAATGTTCGAGACGCAGCGAACTCGTCACGCCAAATCCAATGACGCCATTAAGGCCGCCGTCAAGACCAAGGCAGATAGAAGGGAAGATAAGCAAGCGGGAGGAAGCGTAATCCTAAGAAGGATGGCGGCAATAAGCGGCAGCTTGGGGCGGAAGGATCGCAGCGTCGATCCGAGGACCTAGTGGCCGCAACCTCCAACACTCAACGCCGTCCCGAGTCGCGCCTACGACGCCATCATGAACGCCCAATGCACCCATCATCCGAATCACAAGCACGCGGCGAAGGATGCTTTATCTGCGGTTCGCGAGGCAGTCTGTGACGCGGAGCTCAACAAGAAGCCATCGACGAGGGTGGCCCGTCGGCGCCAAAAGAACAACGCGGCTGAAAACGCCGAACCTTTTCAAGACCCGGTGGGAGCTCTCAACCACATCTTCGGAGGTCCAGCTGGCTTATGAGTCCAAGAGGAAACAAAAGCTAGCGGCGGGAGGTCAATGCGGCTCAACCCGAAGTCCCTCAATATCTGCGATGGTCGGAAGTGGCCATCACGTTTGACCGCTCGGATCATCTGGCCGAGTGGTTCACCCAGCGCTATCCACTCGTCTGGACCACGTGGTCATGCAACATCGGAGCTTAAGCGCGTCCTCGATGGGGAGCGCCCTCAACATCCTATTTGCCAAGACCATGGATGAGATGCAGATCGAGGGCCAAGGCGAAAGCAAGCTCGGCCCCTTCCACGGAGTTATCGGGGGTCATCTTCAACACCACTCGGGCATATCTCCCTCCCAGTCACCTTCGGGCAGAGAGAACTTCCGAACGGAGAACGTCACCTTTGAGGTGGCGACTTCGAAAGCATATCACGCCATCATCGGAAGGCTGCGCTTGCCAAGTTCATGGCGATCCCTCACTACACCTACCTCTGCATGAAGATGCGGGTCCCAACGGCGTCATCACTCTTCGCAGCGCGACGTGAAGCAAGCCTTCGCTGCGATAAGGAGAGCTGCGACATGGCCCATCTCGCGAGAGGATTGCGTGGCCAACAAGAGTACGATTGGCTGCATCAACTTCGGCGAGAGGGCGAAGTCCGCGAAGATAGCCAAATCGGGATCCGGGACGCCAAGACCAAGAAGATCTCCTTGATCCATCGGATCCCTCGCTGCTGTAATCGGCGGACCTAGATCCCAATAGGAAAGCGCGCTCGTCACACCT
The DNA here is from genome assembly GCA_019925245.2 of Oryza australiensis. Taxonomy (NCBI): domain Eukaryota; kingdom Viridiplantae; phylum Streptophyta; class Magnoliopsida; order Poales; family Poaceae; genus Oryza; species Oryza australiensis. Next base: position 410,981 of record JAIFGZ020000447.1, read on the forward strand.
TCCTCCAAAATAGTAAAGATGTCTTTGCTTGGAAACCATCGATATGGAATTCCTAGGGAGGTGATCGAGCACTCTTTGAACGTCAAAGATGATGCCAAACCAGATAAAACAACGATTACGAGATTCGCGCAAGGGATCGAAAGACGCTATCCAAGGAAGAACTCACAAAGCTCTTGGCTGCGGCTTCATTAAAGAAGTCCTTCATCCGCGGTTAGCCAACCCAGTCTGGTCCGCATGAAAAACGGGGCAATGGCGCAGTGTGCGTTGACTACACCGACCTCAACAAAGCACTGCCCCAAAAAGATCCGTTCGGGCTACCTCGCATCGACCAAGTCGTCGACTCATTAGCCAAATTGCCAACTCCACGAGCTTCCTGGAGTGCACATTATGGGTTATCATCGGATCGGCTTAAAAAGAATCATTTGCTGAAGACATCGTTCATCACGCGTTCGGAGCCTACTGCTACATCACCATGCCTTTTGGCACGAAGACGCGGGAGCCACATACCAACGCATGATCCAAAGATGTTTCCAGCCTTGAGCATCGGCAAGAACGTTGAAGCTTACGTCGACGATGTTGTCATCAAGACCAAGCGAAAGAGACGATCGCCGACTTAGAAGAAACCTTTGCAAACATCCGGACCTTGGAATGAAGTTAAGAAACCTGGAGAAGTGCACTTCGGTGTTCCATCGGGCAAAGCTTGCTCGGCTTCATGGTGTCACATCGCGGCATTGAAGCAAACCCGAGAAGATCAACGCCATCTTAGCAAGCATGAAACCCCAGCAACCGAAAGACGTCCGAAGCTCCTTTGGCTGCATGGCGGCATTAAGCCGTTTCATATCCCGGCTTGAAACGAGGCATGCCCTTCTTCAGACTTCTAAAGAAGATGCACGACTTCCAAAGTGGACCGCGGAAGCCAACAAAGCCTTTGAAGAGTTCAAAGAGTTCCTTACGACGCCACCCGTCACGGCCTCGCCTCGGCCCGGGAACCTCTGGCTGCATGCGTCTCGGCCACCCACCAGTGGTCGGCCACGGTCCTCGTGGGGTCGAGCGCGAGAAGAGGAAGGACGAACTCGAGAAGATTCAAAGGCCAATCTACTTTGTTAGCAGTATTCAAGTGGGGAGCTAAAATACGCTCACCTCGGGTACAAAAATTGCTCTATGGTGTTCTTATAACCACGAGGAAATTGGCACACTATTTCAGGGCCACTCGTATCACCATCGTCTCTTTCCCACTCGGCGACGTCATCCTGCAGCACATGAGAACAGCAGGACGCATCGCCAAGTGGGCCTAGAGCTAATGCGCGCCGGACTTGACCTTTAAGGCAAGAACGTCCATAAAGTCACAAGCCTTGGCGGACTTCTGGCCCGAGTGGACGAGCAAGAAGTGCCTTGAGAAGGCACCAACAACTGGGACCATGCACTTCGGCCGGATCAAGGAGGATCGGCTTGGGCCGAGTTGTCTTGATCTCCCAAACGAGGAAAGTGCAAAATGATATGTCCTTCATCTCCACTTATCCGCTTCACACAACGTTGCATGGGAAATGAAGCTCTTCTACATGGGTGTTTCTTGATCTCCTTTCGAGATACGGCGGCTTATTGTGAAGACGACCAGTTGGTTGTCAATCAAGTGATGAAAGACTGGTCTTTGCTTCAAAACACTATGGAGGCCTACCGACAAGAGGTCCGCAAGCTTGAGGACAAGTTTGATGGACTCGAACTCTCTCATGTCTGAGACATAACAACGAAGCTGCCGATGAGCCGGCACAATTCGGATCTAAGCGCGAGAAACTGCCCCAACGAGGCGTCTTTGCTCTAACATCTCTACGAACCAACCATCGCGGCAGAAGACGGCTCTCAACGAGCAAACCACAAACGAAGTCGCCATGATCGATACTGGGCGGAGGACGCCGCTCATCAAATTCTTAACCCGACAAGAGCTGGGATGACCGGGATGAAGCGAGAACGCGTGGCGTCGTTTTGCAAGCCATACGTCATGGTTGACTCAGACCTATACAAAAGAAGCCCCTCAGAATTCTAATGAGGTGCATCACACCTAAGAAGGGAAGCTGAAGCTTACTCCAAGACATCCACTCGGGGCATATGCGGAAGCCACGCGGCAAGACGACTCTAGTCGGCAAAGCTTACGACAAGGTTTCTTCGGCTTGGCACTGCGGTCTCCGACGCGGATAAAGTCGTGCCGAATCTACGAAGGCTGCAGGTTTTCGCCGAGCAAAGCCATGTCCGGCCAGAGCTTCAAACAATCCCACTTTCCTCGGCCGTTACGCGGTATGGGGGTGGACATGGTTGGCCCTTTCAAAAAGCTCCAAGAGGATTCACACACCTCTTCGTGCGCAAATTGACAAGTTCTCCAAGTGGATTGAGGCCAAACCGTCGCCACAATTACGCTGGCGACAAAGCACGAGACTTTTCCTCAACATCGTGCACCGGCTAGTGATCCCAAACAGAATTATAACTTGGACAATGGGACTCAATTCACTGAGGCATCTTCAAGGAATTCTGCGAAGACCGGAATCAAGATGCGCTCACGCATCGGTAGCTCACCCCAAAAGCAACGGACAAGTCGAGCGAGCCACCGGCATGGTCTCCTCCAAGGCATCAAGGCCCGTTTTCGACCGCCTAAGCCCCTTATCTTGGCAAGTGGGTCCAAGAACTTCCTCGGTTTTATGGTCGCTACAGAACCACACCCGGTCACGGCTACCGCCAAACTCCTTTCTTTTTGGTCTATGGCGCAGAAGCCATGTTGCCAAATGAGTTGAGTATGAGTCCCTCGGGTCCGCGACTTCAATGATGAAACGACCCTGACCGAGTGGATGACCCTCACCCGATTGGAAGAAGCTTCCGCGAGGCGCCCTGCATCCATTCGTGCCAAATACCTTCAAGGGAGGCTTCAGAAGATGCCACGAGTCGCAACGTGCATGAAACACGAAGCTTTCATTGTTGGCGGAAGTTGGCATCTCAATCGCACTAAGATCCGAGACCACCAAAGATCATGCACAAGTTGATGTCCCTCTATGGGAAGGTCCATACATAATCGCTGAAGTGACTCGGCCGGTGCATACGGCCTAAAGCGCAAAGACGGGTCTATGGTGGAGAACTCCTGGAACATCTTGAGCATCTTCGACGATTTTATGCCTAATTTGGCTAAGGCCTCATATGTTTTTCCTTCCCTTGCCAACCTCAAGCAAGATGACTTCTTAGGAGTTGTGAGTCAGTATATACCGTCAATAAAGCTCAAGTTTTCCTCATCAACTTTTTGTGCATAATTTGGTTTATCATTGTTTAATGTCCTTCGATTTGAGCTCTGGTGTCTAAGGACTCGAGAGTTTTCCGATGACCTAATGCGAGCCTAGGCTTGATGACAGTAGACTTAAAAACTACTTAAGAAATTTCACACAGAAAGCTCGAATCAAGGCATTAACATAAATAAACTAAAAACATCACAAGTTCTACATTAGAATGTTACGATATGCGACATTTACAAGACAAAGTCGAAAGACAAATTAAATCTTGAAGTTGCTTTCATTACATCAAGGGATATCTTCTTCGCGCTTCCCGGCGCCTCACTTAAGCATGTCCAAGGCCTGCTCTGTAGTCGTTCCATCAGCAAAGCCTTCTCCAACCGAGAGTGGATATGTATCACTGGTAAAGGACTTGGTGCGTGCAAGAGCGAACCGACCCCCATCTTGTGCCTTCGGTGATATTGGCCGGGCATTGGGAGGCAGGTCGCGGCCTTGTCTTTATTCGGCTCGGCCCACGAGCTAGTCCCAACCCCTTGATCGAACAAGGACTGACAAAGATCGGCATGGCGGCGTTGGCGACTTCTTCCCGCATCTCGGCGCTTCGTTTGATCCGCCCAAGCAAGATGTCGTATTGGGCTCGGAGTTTTTTACCTTGTAAGTGCTAAAAGTCCGGATCATTCGCAGCACAGGAAATAAAGCAACACAAGAATTTTCACTTCAAAAAAGATTACCTTCAAATTCGGCCTCCATCTCTACCTTGTTTCTCAGGTGACAGCTTCTAGTGGACTTGAAGCCGAATGAACCTCAGAAGAATTTTCTACAACGAGAAGAAGATTGTCAAAAACCAAGATCAACATAAGGACCATGAAGAAATTTGGAGGGATGGGCTTACTTCCGATCGATCCGCGGAGGTCGAGGTTCGCTCCCGAAGCTCTGCGATCTCCCTCCTTAAAGCCGCTTCACCTGACGCGGCCTCCTCCCCGAGTGACCTTTGAACTACTTCGCTGAACGTCCTCTAAGGAGTTCAGGTGGGGAACCAACTTCTCCAGCACCTCAGATTTTGCCATGGAGCGGCAATATTCCTTCTGCGCACGAAAGCAGAAGAGTGACCGACTGGAAGACAATGATGATACAATCTAAGAGAAAAATAAAGGCTTACGTTGAGCAGCCGGGTTGCTTCGTTCAGGCTCTCGACAAGGGCATCCCTTTCATCTTTTTCGGCTTGCCGGTCTAGGATGATGCCTTGCCTCTCTTCGAGTCCCGCCACTCGATCTAATCGGGGGAACCCAGGTCTCGAGAGGGGCGCAGCACGGGGATCTCTCTCTACTGTGGCGGCAAATGAGAAGGACAAATGAAGACATGACAGATTCAAACTGAAAAAGCAAAAGAGTACTTCGAAACAAATCTCACCAGTTTTGGCGGCCGCTTGCTTAGGTGGAGCGGCCCGGCTGGCCTCCTTCCTCGACTCCGCGCCGGGTGGCCTCGGTCGGGGCGCTTGAGTCGCGGCCTCGAGGGTTTGTGCTGATTGGTTTCAGTCGAGGATATCCCGGCGGCGGCCGGGAGCTCCTTCCTCGGGGCATCCCGCCGGAGGTGAAGGTTGTTTCCCGGAGCGTTCGCACTCGGTTGTGGGCTCGGGGCCGGCTCTGCGGCCTTGGCACCTCGGGAGCAGCGGTGGAGTCGGTCCTCCCCTTCCGGCGGGATATGTCACAGGGCCTCTGCTGCGAACCAAGCAAGGATAAAGATAAAGAGAAGTTTTAGCAAAAGAGTTCGGACTTCGGTTTGAGTATACTGGATGACCAGGCGGATCTTCGGCGCGTCCGCGTGATCGTCTCAAGGTGGTGTCTCGGTGGGAGGCTGGGACGTCGTCATCCGAGTCCTCTATAATCAGCCTCCTCTTGCTTGCACGTTTGTTCGAGTCTTGCTCGGCTTCGCTTCCGGAGGGTCGCCTTGGATCTTGATCCGCCGGCCAGGCTTCTTGGCGGGGCGATGCGTGGCGTCGTCATGGGACACCTTGTATGGCTTGGAGGAGATAGAGGCGTTTTCTGAAGAAAGAAAGTACAATGTTAAGAGACAAGATGTCAAAATAGAAAGATACTATGAAGCAACAATCGAAGCACCGAGGAGAGGAGGTCGATGGATGCTGGAAAGGAAGGACCGCTGGGAATGAGGCCCGCATCAGTGCAATTCCGTCGAGAAGAGCTTGTACATCCGGATCTTTAGGATCTCGTATTTGAGTAGATCCGGGTCTTCCCGATTGGGGTCCGTTCCGCCTTCATACTCAAAGTGGCTTTGGCCAGATGCCCCTTGATCGGATGATCGGCACGATAATGAAGTGCCGAGTGATTTGTTCCCGCGAAGACCCCTTTGCTTCATCGCCAGGATCTTCGCAAGCAGCTCGTTGGCCTCGTCCCAATCTTGGGCTACCGGGACGGTGCTCCAAGATGGCTTGGGGACGGGGAAGGCCATGAAGGCATGAGAGTTTGGGTTCAGGGTGTTAATGTAGAACCGGCTGCGTGCCATGCCTTGTTGGAAGACTTCAAAGGGAGAGAAAAGTAATCTTTGCGGAGAGATCCGCGGAGCCTGGAAGCCTGCCCCGCCAACAACGCAAGGTTGGTCCTTGTTCGGATGAGGTTTGAGATAGAACATGCGACGGAAGAGTTGGAAGTGGGGGAGAATGCCAAGGAAGGCTTCACACACATGAATGAAGAAGAGCTATGTGAAGCATTGAGTTAGGGTTCGATGGTAGAGGTGAAGTCCATAATAATCCGAAGTCCTGGGAAGAACTGCAGAGGGTGGGAAGGACTGACCCGCAATAGAAAAAGGAAGTGAAAGCAGCGAGCTCACCGGTGTTCGGGGTCGGAAGTCCTCCCCGCCGGCGGGCGCCATCCCACGAGTTCTTGGGCGGAAGCACGCCGTGCTTCACCATCTCCTTGAGGGTGGATTCTCTCACATCCGAAACGGCCCATTGGTCGAACGGAATCCTCTTCTCCTCCGCCATGAGAGTGGGGTTGATGGGAAGTAGATCACGGTGAAAAGGGTCGGATTTTTGACGAGGGAACGTGGGAGATTTGGGTGCGGAAGCTAGATGTTGCGAGAGCGAGCTGGCTCTAGATGGATGGGTTTGGGAGCGCGCGAGTCTAGAGTTCTCACGCAATGAAGGCGATGAACTTAGGTGTTGTGAAAAGGGTAATTTTTGGAAGACGAAGAGGCGGGGACGACCTCGCATCTTTATAGAAAGATTTGAGGGTGCGCTAGGTTTTCTTGTGATTGGGCCGAGCCCATAAGAAAATCTACGGCCCAGTTAAGGTGTGGCCCGACGCGTGTCCTTAGTGACTTAAGCGGATGAGCTTAAGCGAGATTTGCCCACGGCAATATGTACGTGTCAGAGTGCCTGTACCTTTGAAAATCCTTCCATACCGCGGTTTGCTTGACTTCATGAGAAAGCTGGCACAATGCAATTTGGAAGGTGATCAACAGCTAAGTTTTTATGGCTGCCTTGATGACAAGGGCTGTTTGGTTTTTTGGCATTTGATTAAGTAATCTTATCAATGCTATCTATTTTTCCACCTTGGTGAAGATCTTTATAGATTGAGACCAGTATTATGGCATAAGCATTTGTTTAATAACTTGGTCATATTTTTCATACGATTGAAAGAACTTGTTTTCCCATGAGGGTTGATTAAAATATTTGTTAAGGGATGACTCGGGCGGATCCACTCGGATAAGCATGAGCTTGCAGTACTTTTTCGCCTACGAGGTTGATTGAGTTAATTGTTACGAGAATAACTCAGGGCAAACTCACTCGGGTAAGGCGAAGCTGAGGTAATAGAGTTGCTTTAGCATGAGCTAAGCATCTACATAAGAATGATTTTTATAGTTCTTGACTATATGCTTAGCCTATTTTTGACTAACCACATAGTCGGGGGCTACACCTAATTAGGTGCATCAGGAGATGCACCTAGATATTTATTTTTGAGAAATTTTTATATATTTTTCCAGCCCTTCACAGTCTTTGGAGCCACTCGGGAAGATTGAGCGAGATGATGGAATCACTCGGCGTCAAAAGCACTCGGTTAAAGAGATTTTTGGCTGAAATGCTGCTTTGGTTTGAAGTGAGTTGTCTCGTCGGCGAAAAGGACTCGGGGCTACGTGGAGATTGTGGCAATGGGTATCTACATGGCAAGCTTATCCATTGGAGGTAGGGATAGATTGCACTGCCATGTCGTAGCCGAACTTGACTTGGGTGTTACGATTGCTCAATAGAGATAAGGCAATCGGCCTATAGTCACGGTTTGGTAAGATTGAGGAAACCAACTTAGAATAAGATAGGGTTTCCGATCTGTAAACCCTCCTCCCAAGACTATATAAGGGGGGTAAGGGCGTCCCTTGAGGGATATCGAGATATACGATCCGATAAGCAAGAGCTTTAGACACACGAGATCAATAAAGCCCTCGCGGATCGAATCCACGAAACGGGAGTAGGGTATTACCTCATGAGAGGGCCCGAACTAATCTAAATCTTCTTCTTCTTCTAACCCATTGTGTTTGGCGATCTGACCATTTCGATTTAGAAAACATTGCCGAACCAAGTTTCGACACGAAGCAATCATGTATGAGTGCCTACTCAGTCCCTAGAAACTTACGTGAGGTCACGCGGGGGTCCGACGAAGCTTGGACGATGACCGCGACGTGTAGGGAGCTCGGCGGCGGGTCCGCACGGGTGAACGGTCCCGGCTTTCTCCGACCTCCGGTGCCAAGGAAAGAAAAGGGTAGCTCATCTGCGGCTTTAGGGAAACTCAAGGTTCGACATCGGTCGCTAGTTCACCGGAGAGGGTAGAACACCGGCAGCGGCGGCCGGAGCTGAGGGAGACAATGCCGATCTCCCTTCGTGTTGCGTGGTTCTTTGGGATTCTTGAGGGGAATCGATGTGGAGGTTGCAGTGGAGATGATGACGCGGTTCCTCGGCCGTGCACGCCCACATTGGCCGAACGCCATCGATCGACGGGCGCCGGGGTGTGGTGATAGCTTAAATGCTCAGATGAACTCGCACGCAGGTGGCATGGGAAAACAAGTGCATGAACGGGTTAGGCATGAGGAGTGGATCGTGTTCCCGAGTGTGGTTTGCGGCATTGCTCACTAGAGAGGTCTCGCGATGCATCGAACACCCTACAGCTAGGGAGGAAATGGAGCTAGTTCTAGGCGATCCCGAGGCGTTCTTTATTGGTTCTCTCATGGAACGTGATGAGGGAAGGTTGTAGAGTTCGGTGGCAAAGCGGTTGGTCAAACAGTGAGAGTTGTGCTGGCGGTGGCGAGCTCGGTGGGCGTTGTCGGTGCTGACACATCCTCCCTCTACTTCTCTTCTTGTCCCCCTTCCTTGAGCGGTGGAACACAGGGTACACAAGTGGAGCAAGCCCAAGTGGCTGCCATGTGGGGTCCTAAGGCGTGGCAAGCTAGGCGGAGAGTGAGAGAGGGGTACAGAAGAGGTACAAACTGGATTTAGTTTAATTTTGAATTATTTGCCTCTCTTTGACTTGGTAACCCTATAGTTTACTATGTGAGCGTGGTAAATTCATGGGATTTTTACTGGAGGTAGTTAATCATCTTTAGATTCCATTTTCTTTGGTTCCACTCAAAAATAGGTAGTGGTTTGCTCTCAGTAATTCAGCAACAGGGTATTTTGGAATTGGTTTGAATTTTAGAAGGCAAAAGATAGAGAAGAAAAATTCTAGAAAAACATATATTTAATTAGATCAATTAACCTAGTATTTGATTAAATTATTTCATGTATATACTTATGTGCACTTTAGTGGTCTTTTTAGGGCAAATGTGTTGTTTCAGCCGATTAATAACATTATTTAGCCTAATATTGGGTTGTTTTGTCTAATATGTTTGGGGCATCAAACATAGTTGTTTAATTGCAAAACAATTAGGTTAAGTTGGCTACATAATGGTTAGAACCTACATGAATTTTTCCATGAATTATCTTATATGGTTTGACCTAGAAAATTAAGAGGTGATATCATTCCTATGTGATAAATAAGTTACTGCTTGGTTTCACCTAAATGGTCATGGGGATTATTTGAATTTTATCTTGGGCCGAGATGATCTTTGACCTAAATTTTGGGTTCTTGCTAGCAGCCAAAATTACAGTTGTAGGTTAGCTTAGTAAGTCAGTTGTCTTGGCTAAGCGTATATGTCCCATAATGAGATGTATTTTAGATAAATCCGAGATATATGTAAGCGACCAAAGTCAAAGTAGGCCCTATGTTAGTATGCATGCCCCCACATGAGCTTGCATTTTTACCTAGGCTGTAAATGAACAAGTTTTTAGTTAGTTCTAAAATTGGGTATACCATACAAAGGCTTGGGTTGGAGTCTCATCTAATTGGAAAAGAGAAATTTTGGTTTTCAAATTTTAATCTGAGCATATAGGTCATGGTTCTTTTAAACTAAGTTAGAAAACACAAAAAATTTTGGTCCATAAAATTGAGAAACATTACTTTTATTTTATTGATAAAAAAATTTTGTACCCTCAAATGATTTGGGTTTATGACAGATCTCCCTACAGGTTTTCTTCAAAAAAAGATAGCCCAATGAAAGGTTAAGTTAAATGTGGAATGGTTGGTGAATGCCAATGAGATATCGTACTGCCCAGCCGCATGCTGTGAATTTCAGATCAATGACTATCAACCGTAGGAATTAAAATGTGGGGCAGAAAAGCATACAGGTCGAAACTAGATTGAATCATATAATTACTAATAGTCCTTCTTTATTAAAGACAATGGATAGATCGGACCCAGCAGAAAGTGCCAGGATGGGGATTTAGTAAAGATAGCCACTAAGTAGTTATATGATCCAGGATATTAATGATACAATGTAATAAAAATTAATGCACTACTTATATTAAGGATGTACTAGTA